>JAJQWJ010000004.1:65056318-65496318 GCA_023637945.1 Phaethornis superciliosus
CCCTATAAGCACCTTTACACATGTAGAAGGGGCTGTACTGGATTTTAAACAGATACAGGCAAAGGAAGAGTGAAATTGTTATCTATAAACCAGCCTTTGCTGAACAGTTCCCAAGTGAGAAATGTTCCTAGTGTAATCACACTGGGTCCACTTCAGTAATCCATAAGCAGGACAGTCCACAGGAATTTTGTATGAATAAGGCCTTTTGAAACAGGCTCCAGTTTCTCTCACAGCGTAAACATTATTCATCTACTTAGAATCAAAATAAAGCTTTTATTTTATTTTATTTTATTAAAAAAAGAAAGTAAAAATCTGTCTATTTTTCAGAAAAAATCAAGCTCCTCCCAAGCCCACTCACAGCCCCATTTGCTCCTGCTCCTCACTCTAGTGTCCTTTTTGGCAAGACAAACAGTATTTATTTAGAGGTACATTGACAGCAATTTTTACCTCCTCAGAAGAAATGTTACCCCAAATCAGCACAGCTGGAAAAATGCACTCACAGTGCTAGACCAGAAGGAGGGAGATGCAGCAGGACCAGGCAGAGGTATACACACACCTTGTGTGAGAAAAGGTTTGCAGACCAGACTTTGGCTTTTAATATGCCTTTCAAAGGGCTTGATTGATTGCTGTTAATCCTGTGAACAACTTCGGTGTTGTTAACAGGACTGCCTGCATTAGTAAAGGTACTTGCATGCATTAGTATGCTCCTCGTCCCCATGACGTCAATCGACAGCTTTCCAATGATTTCCAGGAGGGATGGATCAGGCCCTTGCTAGCAGCAAGTTCTTAATGAACACCGTTTGGTGCAGGGGAGGGGGCACAGTGATACATCAGTCCTGACTATCTTCATTTGCCAGGAAAGGAGCATATAAAGAAGAAAGGCAGGAACAGGCCAAAAGGTTGCTGGAGGGGGATTCTTCAGATGAACTTCAAAACCTATATAGCACACAGAACCAACATTTGCTGAATGATATAAAACAAACAGCCGGCAAGTTTTGTTCCAAATAAACAGTATGTGTGAATTTAGTTTTTAAATAGTGACTTATCCTTCTTTTAGATCTAGGCAGCTATATCAGCCCATATACTCCTAGATTCACTGCTATCTTATTTTTTCCAAATAAACCATGAGGTCTTTACTAGCAAAGATACACAGTCTGATCACAATTCAAAGACACAGCTCTCAGCTAGGATTAAAGGGCCCAATCCTGCCAAGTCTTCCAACTCAGCTGGGATTGTTTACTTCATCTTGTTAGTCTTTGTAGGGAGTGCTGACAGTATCAGGGTCTGTTAGCTACGTAGTCAAATGAAATAACTGAGAGCTGCATGAGGGCCTCTAACAAAAAGATAGGGACCATCATCCACTAAACTTCGGGTGAGAATCTGACCATGGGTCCGATCCTGAAAACCTTAATCTGCATTGTTGTTAGTCAGTCTGCTGTGGTCAGAGAGATTATTCATTTGAGGATTATTCATGTGAACATTTGCAAGATTGGTCCCTAAATTAATGCATGAATCAATAAGGGCTGGTATTTTTAAAATTATTATTATTATTAATATTATTATTATTATTATTTTCCCCCTCTGCCTTAGTTAAAATCAAGACGGCTGATTGAAAAGAGAAATTAAAAAACTATCTGCATCCAATGGAGTTTAGTACAGAATTGTAGTCAAAGTAGGCAACTAAAGGTATAATGGTAATAAAAAGGTAGCTTTGTTTATGGAGGCCTTTTGTTATTAAAGTAACATTGGTGAGTTTCAGGTGGTAAAGTGAAGGCTACATGGGGGTTAATAGAGGACAGAAAAAACAAGCAGGGAGTGTATATTCATGTGTTCCTGTGTCTGTTTAGACACAGGATTTGTGCAAACACATACATACAAATCATTACATTTCACCCAGTGTATTCTGCTATCCAAATAGAGCTCTCCAGAATCTTCCTATTACCCATGCTGAGAACACTGTAAACATGTTGTATTAGTCCTTTGAAAAGAATATCAAATTTATTATCTCACCATCCTTTTTCCACAATATGTATGTCCCTGTACATAATGAGTAATGAAAACAGGCAAGCTTGTATTGTAGGGACAATAATGCCTCATGTTAATATAGTCCTTTTCATCATCAAATCGTTGTGTAATCATTAACAAATTAATGCTCACAGCGCCCCTGTGAGGAAGGGAGATTTCAGTTTAATAGGATCTGGTAGCACTGCCAATTACAAAGGTTGCCTGAGAGTTCCTATAATAAAATTCTGTTCAGCTTTGATAAACTGCACATGTTTTGGCTGAAACTCTAAGTTGTGTGCCTGCATTCAGTTCCAATTCTTTAATTATTTCTGGAAAAATTCAGCTGGAGCCATTTGTCTGTCCCTAAGAACAACCCAGACAACTGGGCTGGTTTGAACTGAGTCAAATGAGATGCTCTGTAAAGCTCTCCTGTCCCCACGCTTTACAGCATGATGCTAAGAGCTGACAGGAGATAAAGCTCTTTCTCAAGTCTTTTTGTTATCTTTGGGAAAATCTGCCCCAAAGTAGCCAGTTAAAAGCCTTGGGAAAATGTCAGGCTCTCACATGTTCACTAGAGAGGCAGATTTCCTAAACCAGATTGCCCAGTGACTTGGCTCTCACAGGGCAGGCTCCAACAGACACAAGAGTTGCTCCTGTCATTGCAGCACTGGCTGCAATGGGCCAGGCCAGGAAAACGTGGAGTTTGGTTGCCTGAGACAAAAACAGGTAGTCTATCTTCCTTATACTTTCATGGACTGACAGGAAGGGCCAAGAGTGAGGCTAGCACAGAAACTAAAACGAGACAGGTGTGGGAAATTCAGGAAAGTTGCAAAGATAAAAGAGGTTGGAGTAAACTGGGATGTATTGAGAGCAGACACAAATGGGGAACAGGATGGAACTAA
Organism: Phaethornis superciliosus; assembly: GCA_023637945.1. Classification (NCBI taxonomy): domain Eukaryota; kingdom Metazoa; phylum Chordata; class Aves; order Apodiformes; family Trochilidae; genus Phaethornis; species Phaethornis superciliosus. Next base: position 65,059,225 of record JAJQWJ010000004.1, read on the forward strand.
GGTAATATCTCTCTAGAAATGAATCAGGTCCAGAGCTTAGTTTTAAGAAATCTATTAATTACCTCAATCTTAGCAAAGTCTTTGAAAAAGATTTGGCCCATATCAGCCTGCCAATCACCTTCTGGGTGCAGCTTGGTGGTCATCATAGACCAGTAGAATGTTTCTAATAGTCACTGCTTACAAGGACGATGTATTTTTTGGGAAAAGATAATTTAGCATTATGGGTATGTCTTGCTGTGCTATTTGGATGCAGGGCTAAGGAGTTTCCCACTTATTTATTTGCATTGACTCAGTCAGTTATGGATAGCTTTGCCAGTAGAGGTTGTTGTGCTGAGACACAGAAGTCAGGTCCTCTGTAGGAAGATTCTGGGAAAATAGAGAGAAATGGGAGGGGGACACTAATGGGGAACAGTCTGTGGTAATGTAACAGGGAAAAAGGAGGGATTAATATGCAGAATGTTATGAAAAAAATGTGAAATAAACAGGGAGAAGGCACAGAGGATCTAAGAGCTCATGGGGCTGGTAAACTCAGGGACAGGGCACTGGAAAGCTAAGGTAAGAAAAAGAGACAGATTGAGAGCCAAAAATAAGTGAAACTGGGTACAGATTGGAATTGGGAGGGGAACTACAGAGTAACAAAGGGAGGGTCTGAGATGGGGATGAGTTAAAAGAACACTAGGTCTTGCCTGGAGGTGAATATTTGCCTTGCAAAGCCCACTCTCTTGTGTGCTTGAAATGGGAGGCACAATCCCTCGGTCCTCTGCAGTCAACAAACAGCACTGCACATGCCATCTACTCTGTGAGTGATCATGTAATTAAAGGCTGAATTAGAATGCATCTGTACAACAAAGGAAATCCAGGTTGTGCATGTAACCTCAATTCTGGGTGCTCTTAATAGTTAAGTGCTTGCCTTTGCAACCAGAATAATTTCCTTTTAATTAGGGCTTGTATGCATGTTTATGTGTGTGTGTATGTGTGCTTGCATTTATGTGTGTGCATATGTGTGCTCACAGTTATATTTATTAATTGAGGTGATGAACATGATGCCAAGAGCTAAAAGCAAAGAGAATGACCTCTTTTTTTTTCTTTTTTTCTTTTTTCTTTTTCTTTTTTCTTTTTTTTTTTTTTTTTTTTTTTTTTTTTTTTTTTTTTTTTTTACTTTTATTTCTTTGTTTGTTTGTTTTGTGTTTGGTTTGGTTTGGTTTATTTTTTGTTTGTCTTCGGATTTTTTAGTGGTGTTGTCTGGTTTTTGGGTTTTTTGTTTTTGTTTTGTTTTTGTTGTTGTTGTTTTGTGTGTGTGTTTTGTTTTGGTTTTTTATCTCCCGTTTGGGATTTGGGGATTTTTACTTAATTTAGGTTAAATATAGATTTTAAGCCACCTTTTTGGGAGTGTTGTCCTCCCAGAGCCACAGTCAGTGCACATCCTTGAAAATCAGGCAGAAATCTGAAAAGGACTTTATGCAGCTAATTCATATTTGGGCACCCAACTGTTTGCTGAGCGTTAGAGAGAACCAAGCGTGGAGATTAGGTATGTGACGTTAGCATCCTAAGTCAGTGGTCACTTTTCAAGCGGAGCTTTACAGCCTCAGGACAAACAATGACAAAGCCAGTGCTCAGATTCAGAGCACCCTGATGTCTAGTGGCACGTTTTGCTTCTGAAGCTATTCCCAGTCTCACTTTGAACAGCGTATGTTGTAGTCACAGTCTCAGTATTGGATTTGTTTGCATGAGTGAATACTTGTTTTATAGAACCCATTCTCACTCCTATTTTATTTTCCAAGTAGCCAGAGGGAATGTCTGTCAGGGTCCAGCATCTAGGCTGCTGGTTTCAGGTACCTCATTCTAATGCAGATGCATGGCAGATGACAGCGTGGGGTGTGTGTGTTTACATCCACACATATACATGCATGGAAATACTATAGACAGAGAAGGAGAGTAGAAACAAATGTGCAAAAATTATTCTCTTCAACTTGCTGTTAGAATTCCATACTCTACTTAAAGAAAATATTGTTTTGTATTGGTTTTTTTCTTATTTTGTATTACTTCTCTGTCTATCTGACAATGTCTCTATCTGTCTATATACAAATCTATCAGTTCTTTGCTATCTGATACATAATACCTCTACCTGCATTATTTCTTATAGGTGTTGCAAATATGCTCCGTTTCCTTAATAGTCAATTTTCTAAATCCATCCTAGAATTTATGAGTGTAATAAATTTTAGAACAGGTATTATAACTTTTTAAACTTCTATTTCCTATTATTTTTGTATGTTCCTGTCCAGGTTAGTAAATCATCTATACTATGGTCTGTCTTTTAAAGGCCAGAGATGCAGATGGAGTCTGTAACAAAAATAAACAAGGATATACAAAATTCCCAGGTCTTAACATCAAAGGAAGAACAAATATAAGAGCTTGAGTGGCATTTCTGTGTGCACACAAGTGTGTTATCTCTAGAAAAGCATAGATTCTTGGTCACTTCAAAACAGCTTTTCCACCTGTGAGCTTGTCTCAGACCCTGTTCCAGAGTATGTGCCTCCTCGTGATCTTAAAGTAATATTTATAATACAAGTGAGAGTGTAATACAGAGATTCAGAGTCCATTTGTTTTGTTGACTTTAAAATGAGGGTGGAGGTCTTTTCTGTATTTCAGCTAGTGGGCTGTGCTGAACCTGAAATTAGAACAGGCAATTTTTCATCCTTTGTGGTTTCTGCATGTATCCACTTAATTTAGAAGCCCCAGTTATGATGCTGAAAGATAGGAGTCATTGAGGGCTGTTCATCCCTCCTTTAGTTACCTGAAGAGGAAATGGTAGATTTAAATTCAGAAAGCAAAAGCACCAGACCTCTAGGAGGCAGCAGAAGAAAAAAATACTTAGAGAAGGTCAATAGAGTGACTGGAAAAGAGAGAGAGAAAAATTGAAAGGTAATGCAGAGGTGGAGACAAAACTATAACTCACAGGGAAGGCAGGAGAAGGCAAAAGAGGTATAGTTTTCTGAAAGAGAAGTCTTGATGAGGAGATCAGTTGAGACAAGAAATTCAGAAGTTATCAGAAAATAACTGGCTAGGTAATGAACCTGATGCCTTTCTAAGGAATCTCTGAACAGATACTTAAGGAAACTAAATGCAACATCTTAGAGAGGTAAAAGCATAAAGTCAGATAGCTCAACCATGGCTAGAAATGTCAAAAAAAGTGTGTAGGCTCTTCCAGATTCCAAAATAGGATAAGAGATCCCTGAATCTCACCACACTTACAGTCTTCAAATTCGTCTAGAAGTGTTACAGAATGCTCCATCTCTATCTCCATTATTTCCTCATAGAAGCTTTCTACTACTATTAGCTATCATGTTGTGACAGGAAAGAACATAATGGGCTAAAGAAGTGACTGCCTTGGTGAATTTTATCTACAGCAAAAAAGACTATAAAAGATGAACACGTATATTTATATATACATTTATATACATATTCTAACATTGACAGTTAAGATATGCTAATATTAGTTTCACATGCAGTAAATTCACCTTTTCTGTGTGAAACCATGGAGCAAGTTTAAATATGAGCTTAAACTTTCTTCCACTGGACTGACTGGAAGATGTCCCATCCATAAAAACAACAGCTCATCTCAAGAACATAGGAGACGTCAAAAGAAATAAATACAGGTATTCAAAGTAGTATTAGTTGAAGACTCCAAGAAGCAGAGTTCCTGTCCTGTAGTTCTGTTTCCGTGTGTTGGCTCATGCTGTGCTTCTGCTGGTGCACAGCCAGAGAGGCACTAAGAAAAGACCTAGGAGAGCCCTGCTAAATCCCAGGCTGATAGAATCAGACGTTGCTTTCCAGGGGCAATTGATTTTGCAGAGAAAAGCTTGGTCTTTTTCCCAGTATATTGCAGAGCAAGGAAATGCTATCTTTATTTTTTGTTTTAACTGCAGGAAACGTCCAACTGACTAATCAAAGGGGTGCATGATGTCTGTTTGCTTGCAACGTAACCTGAACAGAAAAAAGACCCCCCCAGTGTGAGACAGGAATGATGAGGATATGTCGTTCTTTCATCAGAGATAAACGTATACAGTGAGTGGCAGCCATTACTGTGGCTTATAAAATGAATGGGGAGTGAGGACTGCTTAGCAGTACACCAGAAAGAGAATACTGCTCCCTTGAAGAACCAGGCCAAGGGAAAGTCAGTTAGCTTCAAGATTTTACATGGCTAAAAAAGATTATGTAATGAGATTACATCCCTGCACAAATCAACATATCCAGTATCTTTGTGGTTCAGTTGTCATGAAATATTTTTAGCAAACAGAAGCCTGTCTCTAGGTGATCCTTTTTTTTTTCCATCCACACAACTAAATCAGTTGAACTTCTGTAACTCCATATGGTGTGTGAGCCCCAGGCTTGAGCAAGTTTGTCCTACTGACACGAGGTCCAATCAAGCTGTAAGATTATAACCTGAAAGCTCGGTTGTTTTCCACAGTCATCTCAAGAAATCAAATTGAGAAAAAAGCCTTGCTGGTAGCTTGTGAATTTCCATTGCAAAAAATGGATTGGTCTGTGTTTCAGAACACATAGGAGTCTGTGCTTAACCTGAGGATGCAGGTACAATTTTTGGTGACTGTATTCTGCAAGGAATTATTTTCCCAAGGGAGCACTATTGGTTCCCTCTATCTTTGCCTCTCCTGAGCTTTCCATAAAGACTAGATCAGGTTTCACAGACCATCCCAGAAAACCTCAGCTTTTTAATCTGAAAGCAAGAGCTCTTTAAAGCAAAAATGAATTCTGTCTCAATAATTGTTATAAAATATTTTTGTCTAAATTGAGTAAGGATCTGCTCTTTCATGCCAAAAAATTCAATAAGAAACCTCGCTGTTGTTCAATTCCTCTATTCTACTTTTTATGAAAATAAGAACTGTGTGATGGGGAAACCTCTGCCTATGACTCAAAGTCATAATAGCCCCCAGCATGCACCTCAATTTCAAAACACTAAGATTTATCTCAAGTGTTTCTAAGCACTGAAAATATCAAGAAATTTTTCACTCTCAAATACACACTTCAAATACATAAGCATAGATACTTAAAGAATTCTTTTTGGCTGTCGTATCCCCATTCCCTCCTTTCAAAGCACTCAACTTGCTCAGAAGCTCATATATCAAATCATCCACAGTTATCACATATCATTGATTTTGCTGTACTTTCCATGGAGCATGTTGAAGGTTTGAAAATAAGAACTCAATGGTGTCAGGTGAGCTTGAGAGGACAATGCACCTTCTGAGAAACCAGTTCATCATCTGAGTAATCTCAACATGCACCCTAATATTGAACTTATTATTCTGGGACATTTTTGCCACATACAGCTTTCAGTGATTTTAATTTCTACTGTGGCATTAGTAGGAACCTATTCTTTTTGTACTTAAGCTTGTGGAAACTGTAAGACAGTCTTTTGTCTATGGATTTACATGTGATTTGGGACAAGGGTAAGCAGTATTAGTTCTCAAACTTAGAACTGAGTACAGAACAGCTTGTAGATCCAACAGTATTTCTGTGTCCCTGAGCTCATATCAGGATGAGATTCAGGACCACATGAAGTCTCCCTTGCCATGGTTTCCATGGAAAGAGTGAGATCTGCCACTTTAATGGGAATAATTGTGTGGTTTTTTTCACATCTCTCTGGTGTATGCAACCAGAGAATTAGAAGTATGATGACTTAACAAAAAAAACCAACCAACCAACCATCCAACAAAAAAAAACCAACCCAACTTTTGCTGGTCAGTTTTGACACAGTCTTTATATTTGTTTACCTATCTGAACCCTAAAGCACTCAGTGGACTTTCCAAGGTTACCTACATTTGCATTGTTCTGGAAGTGAGTCTAACACTGCTCTCAGTAGGGACATCATGTCTCTATGCTGAACTCCAGCTTTCCATTTTTACTGATTAATGGACTCAATAATGAAGAGCCATTCTGTGTATTACATATTGACAAATTTAGATTTTGGCTTATACAAGACTTCAGAAAACAGGAGACGAATCTGTTTAATCTCTAGATGATATTTTCATTCCTGACTAGTCAAAATTATCTGGTAGAGAAGCTTCTGCATCTCCTGCTTATTCAATAAGCAGAGATAAAACATGGCAAGTCTTGACAACTACTCACTAGCTTAAATGAGCTCCTAAAACTCATTGCAAAGTTTCAGTCCTAAATTCATAAGTGGTTCATGGAGGAAAGGTCAGTGTGGAGCATGAATAGTGTGTAATACAGCAGTTTCCCTTGACACAGTCATTTCCTTGGAGAAATTTTGCATGGTGAGGGTCTGAGGAACTCAGGAATCTTAGCAACAATTAAACACTCTTCTGCAATATGACTCAATGTTTGTAGATACAATGAATGCAAAGGGCTGAATGTACTGCTGTTGCTGGCCCTTTCCCAGCTTTCTGATTGAAGAACAGTCTGGAATCCACTATACATACAATCAGCCAAGATCCTAGACAGAGGAAAAGAAACAAAAGAGCAATACAGTAAGAAATTCATTGTGCAATATGAGAACCTGTGCATGATAATAGCAGTTTTTTAAAGAGAATGAAAGGTGTGACACTCCCTAAACCATAGTCTCAGAGGCTGTCCAGGGAGATGTTCAGCATCCCTTGGCAACAAGGAAACAGATGAATATAGAGTTAATAACTTTCCCAAGGCCAGCATTCTCCTGCTGGAACAGATTCTAATATAGAAGGCTACATGTGAGCTATTTTTGTGCCTACAATGACTGCTGTGTTTGCCTCCACTCCCGACATCACTCTCATTGTACTGTATGTAAAGCACTTTGGGACACATTGGCTATGAAAGGAAGTTCAATTTGTGAAACCAAATTCTATTCTACCCTCAGTCAGTGCACACTGAGCTGGGTCAGCTCTGCATTCATTTAGTTTCTTTTATTTTCTTTTTTGTTGTTGTTGTTGTTGTTGTTTTTTGGTTTTTTGTTCTTTTTTTTTTTTTTCCCCCAGAATTTACAGCTCCTGTCTGTTTTCCAAGGAATCACATGCATGATTTTATATAAATCACATAGATATTTTGGTTTTCTTTGTAAAAATGTACACAAGTTTACACATACACACACAAACTGTAGAAAAATTCATAACGCAAAACATGAGATGGTAAAAAAAATCAGCTCATGCCTTTCTTAGCCTGAAATTTTCTATTGTTTTTCTGTTCCTGTACTATCTACATAATGAGTACCCTCTTTCTTCAGATAATTAAAGAGATGCTGCCCATAACCAGCTAAAATTATATATTTATACATACTGAACTTCTATTAATAAACACGTAAGATTGTTACCACTGAACAAAACCTCACAACTCTTCATTATTTCTCTCCACTTAGGCTCTTGATTATGCCTCTCCTTGTGCATTTGGCATTGGTGAGAGATGCCAGAGAAACAGTCTCACTAAAAGGACAAGGCAATGCAACCTGTTGTCTCACACCTGGAATCTGATGATTTGGACTGACTCCTTGATTCTGATCTCTGACGTGGTTATGGGCCACTTTGTTTTGTGTTTCCTGAGCTCTAAAATGAGAATAGAATTATTCGCCCTTATTTCCCCCTTGCTTCAATACCCAGAAGCTTTCAATGAAACTTAATTAAAAAACATTGTGTTTTTCAAGGCCATGTACTAGCCCATGTAATATCACTGGTTGTCTCCAGACTGTGCCCTCCATGCAGAGTGTGCAAAATGTCCCTCCAAACTCGTCGGCTTCTTTTGGATTCCAGTTCTGTGGTCTTTACTGTAATGTTAGGAGCAGAGGAATTTCTATTACAAAAACAGATACAGCTGGAAAAAATAGAAAAACCCACAAATGAACCAACAAAACAAAACGAAACAATCTGATGACTAAAAAAAAAAGCAGTTATTGTTAGCTTTTGTTTTGTTTTATTTTATTCAGCGATATCGCTGGATTAATAAAAAGATTTATCAACTTTCTGCTGCAACTCACCTTATACCTAACCTTTGTTACAACAACAGTACCACCATAAAGTATTCAGACTCTGGAAGAAGAAGCAAGAAGTACTCACCTTTGTAAAACAGCCTATAAGAATATGAACATTTTGTTTCTCAACCTACAAAACAACAAACATAGAAAGTACATATTGAAGCCTGCCATGTCTCAGTGCTAAGGAAACTGACATCAGTTGTTTTTGCTTCAGAACCACTGGGCTTAAGTGCCTGGCAAGGAAGAATTCCTGTACAGAGCTGAAAGCTAGATTTTATTCTTTGTGTTTCCCATTAAACAAGTACAAGCATTCTTGTACACCTCCCTTCCTTTTAACGTGTCTGGTCATAAAAAAAATCAGATAATGAAGCATGGCCAATTCCAGTTTAAGCAACTTGTTTCACATAGCCTGGCAAAAAGATTTGCTCCACTTCTTCCTTTCCTGCTCATCATTCAAAATTTCATTTTGTTTTACCTTCCTGCTTCCCTGCTAGATGTATGTTGTTTTAGGTTTGACTTTTTAACTTGTTTTTTATCTGTTTTATTAAGTCTATTTACAATTATCACTTCTCTTTCTTCTCTTCTGTTATCTTGGGCTCAGGAGTTTGGTTGTCTACAGGTATAGTTTGGCATCTGTTGCTATATTGTTTTAGACTCATTTGGAAAAAAAAAACCAAAAAACCAAAAAAACAAAACCCAAGCATTTTAATTCATATTTGACTTCACAAAGAAATCCTATTATCCCTGCCCAGTTGCCAGCCTTCTCACTCACTATCATTATTGGATATATCGTATTTGTTGTAATCTATTTATCTAGTCTTTTTATCAGCTTATCTTACCAACCCCCACCCAAGCAAAACTCCTTTGAACCTAGTCACAGGCAAAGGCAAAGGGAAAGGTATACCTTTCTGCTCTGGAGTGGTTAATTCAAAGCAATTCTGAAAGAATTCATCCGCTCTGAATATCTCTGGATAGTGATTCTCTTCAGAGGCCAGGTATGCTAGATGGTGCCACCCAATCCATGCATCAAGCAATCACCTGGGCTCAAGATCCCTGAGACCTTGCTCTGTAACATCACACTACATAGCCAACAAAATCCTCCACTCCTCCCACAACTGTCAGCAGTATGTTTCTCTACTTGCCCACTTCCTAGCCTCTCCCAGACTCTTCCAGTTACTCACTGGTGAAAAACACTATCTTGGTAGAGAGCATTCTGACAAGTTTCACACTATCCCTGTTTCCCATTAATAATATAATGTTTCTCATCCACCCTCCTCCACTGTTACATGCATCTCAGACTGGACTAAAATTTTATATTAATATGTTGCTTCCAATTATCTAAAAAGAACAACTTTCAATGTGCCCAGCCCTTTGGAGAACCTCCTCCACAGTTCTCTGTTGACTTAATATCCCAGAAGTGTGTTAGATGGCAATGTGATGTCAGACATGTCTTTTACAGATGAAATGTAAAACTTTCATCCTAAAGGACCAAAGAATTTTCACACCATCATCTGTTTCACAACAGCTAGGAACCAGGTGGGCTTTTAGATCTAGAAGCAAGGGAAAAATCCCTCCTTCACTGTGAATGTAATGACAATACACTAAGCATGAATGTGATTATTCTGTTTTGACTTTGGGTAGGACAGGATGTGGGGTTTTCAGAAACTATCAGTAGGCAGGACTGGATTTGGTATCTTGTCTGAAGGGAGGCATCTGCAAGATCACAATATCCTTCATGATCTCAACAGAGTCCTGCTTGGTAACTGGCATGAAGTGGAAAAGAAAATCTTTACTGACTCATTCCTGTTTCCTGAGTCACTCGGGTTTCCCTTGAAGGTCTCCATCTAAGTATTATTCTAGGGTTGCATTACTGGCAATGTCATAATTAAAACTGAGCTGTGATACCTTATAACATAAATTTCTCCTGCATTACACTTCAGTGATTAAATTCTTTCTCCAATTTTTGGCTCAGATTCATCAAAAGAAAAATGCACGTTCTAACTATTTTTTTTTTCTTTAAAATATATTGACACTTTTACTGAGAAAAAAACTTCTAAAATAACTTATTTAAAAATACAAATTTCTTTATTTTTTTTTTCTGATATTTTTTAGTCCCTACATTTTTATAATAATTTAAGACAATCTCACCATGCTTCCTGTTTCAGCCTCTGACTCATCCTTAGGATATCTCAGTCATCTGCTGTGTAGTGGGAGTTGGAATAATCAGCAGAAAAGTTGAGCTCTTTCTCCTTTTTTTTTTTTCCCCCTAATGTCACAACAGAATCAAGATATACCAAGGAAAAATGAGGGGCTTGACAAAGATACATTGAAAAAAAACCTCTCAAATAATCTACAGTGTGCAAATTCACAGTAATACTATTTTTAAATGTTTGGCTGTTGTGGAGGCAACCAGTTCTAATTTTAAGAGGGGACAGTTCAACAGCTGGGATCAAGGAGATGGAGAGTAAATTTCCTCCTCAATCAAAAAAAAATTCAGTGACTGTTTCTGTTGCCCATATGTCAGGGAGGAATTATAGCATCTCTTTTCTTCACAGGAACGTTGGTAGGATAAATACGTTGAGGACTGGGAGCCACTCAAGTCCAGACTCATCCCACTTAACTCTGACACCTGTCTGAGGAAAACAAGAAGTTTAGTTATCCAAAAATATATAAAGTTGAGGCAGAAGGAAGGACATCTGCAGAAGGTGGTTCAGAGATTTGAGTCAACTTCAGGAACTGTTTAACATTTTCTGTTGAACCACAGGAACTGAGGTCCTAGGGATGGGATGCAGTTGTTTGAACACTGGTATTCAGTGTTCTCTCACATGCCCTACAGAAGATGTGCTTGGGGCAGACAGACCTTCCAGGATAGAGTGGGATACCCCACAGCTCTTTCCATGGCAGTAGGCATCTATGTTGAAACAATTGACTATTGCTCGAAGTGTTTAACATAGGCTTTCAGGACAGAATCTGTGAAAGCCATTTAGGAGCTAAAAAGGGAAACTCTTAGATGTAGAAACACCCAGCTGAAAGTTTATGCTAAGAGAATACTGTGACTACTTTGAAAAGTGCATCGAGCCTCAAAGGTACTTTTTGTCTTCTATGTTATAGAATCATAGAATCATAGAATCGTAGAGTTTCTAAGGTTGGAAGCTCAGAATCCCCTGCCATGGGTAAGGACATCTTCCATTATACCAGGTGGTTCATAGCTCCATCTGACCTGGCCTTTATTGCTATCCCTTCTTCTGACACCTCTTGGTTTCACCTAAACTGTATGCTAGCCATAAATTTAGGTAGGAATAAAGACAGGTAAAAGATGAAATGTTACATTCCATATGATTTTTTTTTTTTTTTAATGGAGTGTTACAGCAGTGACATTTACCAACTAATCCTGAAATAAAAGTTTTTTAACACTCTCTTGTCAGACTTAGTGGCTGGTCTGTGTGTGCATGGACATATCTTTACCCCTGAGAAGGTTTTACTGTGGTAATGAAAATTCAGGTGATCTTACAGCTCTGTGAAGGGTTAGTAAAGACACTGTGTAGAAAAATCTGGATTACTCATGGAGGTGGTCCTTACCAATGTCTCCTGAGAATATCATTCATCATCTTAGTCTCTCTGTAGGTGTATCTGCAGCCCTTATCATTCTGCCCTCTGAATATCACCCTTACCCTACATGGCTGCAGGTCTAAAGAAACTGAAATTAATAGGTTAGTTCTGTAAACTCCCTGTAAAGTTAACAAAGAAAGACAGAAAGTTCCAGTCAGTGATTCAGCCTAGAACATCCTGAACCCAGTCTAGGTACTCTGGCTCAGTTGCATCTATATAGGCCACTGTGGCTTAAAAAAATTATGTTTAGAAACTCCAACAAATTCTTTCCTTACCAGTGGAGACACTGGTGTATAATATCATTCCCTCTCCATTTCATTGGCTTCTTTCCCCATCTCTCAGCTCCAGAGCCTTGCCTCTGCCTTGCTGTATCTGAAAAACTATAAACTTTTTTCCCTGAACTTGATTATTCCTTCCAACCTTGCTAATAGCTGACCAGCTTTCTACTGTACTGTAGTACAGTATACAATAACCTGCAATTATTGTCCATTTAGACTTTCCCCTGGGTCTGCTTTATTCCTGCCATCAGTGTATCTGTACACTGTTTCTCTGATGATTTTACTACCAGAGTTGTTGCTGCAGAGAAGAAACAAAAATAAAAATCACGAATGATCTACAACCTGTTCTATAATTTTCCCGTCTGTCTGTTTTAAGTTTTTTTTTTTATTTTCTAGTTCCTTGGAGTACTGTAGAGACTTTATAAAAATTGCTTTATAATAGGCCTTCTTCAGCTGTTGCATCCTGTTCCATACTGGATCACTCCTTAAGTACTTTACTGCTGTGTTCTGTACTTCTGTGCAGCATTTAGAGTTTACGTTTTACTTGGACATCAGTGTTCACAGTAGCTCTGCTGCATATTCACCCTCTTTGATTTGTGACCTCCTCACATTTTTCTCCTCCGGACAGCCAAGGCAGCTAGAATCCTAGCTCAGACAATACAGTTTATTACCTTTCATTTTTGTTAGGAGATAGAAAATCTTTACATCTGGTTTGACCTATTTATTTGCATCTGCACATGAAATTTATCCACAGGGCACCTATCTCCTGTCTTTCTTCTAGATCTTGAGTTATGGTCCAGGCCTAGGTTAGGTAGGACAGTAAACCTTTCATCCAGTGAAACTCTTGGACTGAGGTGTAGCAAATTTCTTAAGGCCAAGTTAAATGACAGTTATGGGACTTAAAAGCCCAAAGGTTATCAGTGGGAGTAAGATTTCTAAACAATTCACTGTATAAAGGTTACTGTACAAGTGAATTTACAGTGCCACGTCATTGCTACATCTAATTATTCTATGTGGTTATTTTTGTTTGTTTGCTTGCTTTTATTTTTTTTTTTTGCTTTCTTTTTCTCTATTATATTACTGATTGATTTCACTTTTAATTTATCCAGACCCTGTTCCTTTAAACACTACAATTGATTCTGTGTACTCACACACAAGTTCACATGTATGCTGCTCAAAGGGTTAAATATATATAGTTACTCATTTAAACAAAAACAACCTCTGCTGCAAATAATTAATATAAATGTATTTGTGCCCTTCTTTAGCTCCACTGAACCACACTTACATTAAGTTAATGGGCATGATTATACATGTCTTGATCCAGTCAGTTCAGAGGTGACTTCACTGTTAAACTGAGCACAGGCAAGAAGTCAAGTTTGATCTTTTGTTCACAGCCCCACACTGATGTTTCACCACCCTGGTATGCCTCATCTGTCCCCCACAGGCATCCTGGGGGTACTTGGACCTTCCTCACGGTGGCTGTTTGTGCTACCCTCTAGTGGCCAAAGCACAAAGCAATACAGCCAAGTTCAGAGCACATATCAGTTTTTATGCAAATATGAACTTGGGTTCCCTTTTTTTTTTTTTTTTTTTTTTTTTTTTTTTTTTTTTTTTTTTTTTCTTTCCTGACAACATGAAATCAAAGCAAACCATTTTGGAAATTGGAAAAAGAAAACAAAACCAGACCGAACAAATAAATCTGTTTAAAGTTAAAGACTGGAAATGAAATGCAACTTCTAAAATATGAGTGTCTTCTAAATATATGTAATTTGCATAATACAAAACCTTGATGAAATGGAAGGTGATTTTAAAGTCTAGACAGAAACTCACAGTATTTCAAATATACCAGAGATTTCTCATGTGAACAGAAGGCAGTAGCTGGATGTTCCCACTCAACCTCAGTGAAGTATGACAAAAATATTGAGTTTTCCCCCACTCTTTGTCTCTTGTAGATTATAAACTTTTTCAGCAACCGGAATTTTCCTACGCTGTCCATACAGCTCAGATACGTTCTTCTCTGTGTTGAACCCTATTACAAAAGAGAAAGGAATAAATAACATGAAATGAAACTCAGTGGTGGAGAATTGCTCAGCAAAGGGACCTGTGGAGGAGCACAAGAAAGGGTTTCCAAAGTTATTGAGCCATCTGAGGTGCTGGATATTAAAGCAGGGTTAACTTGGGGTAAATCAGAAAATTCAAGGAAATATAAGGAAGTGTAAAGGGACAACACTTTGTCAGCTAATTGACAACTGAAGAAAAATGGGCAGAAGTCATGAAGCACTAGGTGTAGAAGAGTCCCAGCCTGCACTGAGATTTAACATTCATAATGTAGTAACCAAACTTCTCTCAAAATTGCCCTAGACCTCACCAACAGTTCTTTCAAGCACCTAGTCAACAATTAACCTACTCTGACTTCTAGAAAGTCACAGGTTTTTATAGTGAAAATAGGCCCAACAAAAAATATGCTAAATGCTGGGGGGAAGAACCAGCATAAATATATTCTCAGTCTTGTTTTTCAAACCAGTGGAAAGAACATTTTGCAGAAGACATGTTTTGGTCCCAAGATTGAAGCAGGGATTGTGTTAATTCTTATGACATTGATGGGAAATATGGAAGAAATGTCCCCTCATACCATTGGTTTAACATGTAAAAAAACCAACAGGAAACTTTTTAAGCTACTTTAGGTAAAGTGAGACATCATCACATTTGATTACCTGGTAGTTTGTAGTTATCTTACCATAATGTGCTCAGGCAACTCCATTTCTTAGCCTGGGCATGTGGAGGAGGGTTGCCATTTTGATTGTTCTCTGCTACTGGAGACCTGTCTCCTCTGGGGCTATTTTAGTCTCATGTTATAGTATCCCTTAATTTGAGGGGCTTGATGCAGTAGGCAAAAATCAAAGCAAGACATACATTCATAAAAAACTCATGAGCTGGGTAAATAGAGGATAAGACAGCATCCGAGAGTCTTGAATTGAAAGCTTAGTGGTTAGATCACGGTTGCTTAGTGTTTGTCTTCAGAGCTATACTCCCAGCAAGGAGGGCAGGCAACCTAGATATTAAGTGGAAGATCAGATTAACCCTGACATTTCTAGGTCAAGGGAAGAACTGAGGTCATGTCTTTCCCATGTCCACCAAAGTCACATCTGTGGTGATCAGAAGTGCTCGTGGAAGAACTGATACAAAATTTAGGAGGGCAAATGGTGCTGCTACTCTTTAAAATGCAACATGTCAACAATTACTCATGTTTTCACCCACTAAATCACTGTGTATGTTCTACTGTGTCTCTCTAAAGAAATCATATAAATCATTGAAGAGAATGTTTCTATTTTTGCCTCAAATAACCTAGCCTTGAAATCTTATGAATATTTTCCAAATTAGGTCTTCAGTTTACTAGATCATTTTATTAATAGTTGTTGCTTTTCTTTTCTTTTCTTTTCTTTTCTTTTCTTTTCTTTTCTTTTCTTTTCTTTCCTTTCTCTTCTTTTCTTTTTCCTTTCCTTTCCTTTCCTTTCCTTTCCTTTCCTTTCCTTTCCTTTCCTTTCCTTTCCTTTCCTTTCCTTTCCTTTCCTTTCCTTTCCTTTCCTTTCCTTTCCTTTCCTTTCCTTTCCTTTCCTTTCCTTTCCTTTCCTTTCCTTTCCTTTCCTTTCCTTTCCTTTCCTTTCCTTTCCTTTCCTTTCCTTTCCTTTCCTTTCCTTTCCTTTCCTTTCCTTTCCTTTCCTTTCCTTTCCTTTCCTTTCCTTTCCTTTCCTTTCCTTTCCTTTCCTTTCCTTTCCTTTCCTTTCCTTTCCTTTCCTTTCCTTTCCTTTCCTTTCCTTTCCTTTCCTTTCCTTTCCTTTCCTTTCCTTTCCTTTCCTTTCCTTTCCTTTCCTTTCCTTTCCTTTCCTTTCCTTTCCTTTCCTTTCCTTTCCTTTCCTTTCCTTTCCTTTCCTTTCCTTTCCTTTCCTTTCCTTTCCTTTCCTTTCCTTTCCTTTCCTTGGTTTTTTCATGGTTTTTTCTTGGTTTTTGGGGAGGGATGGTTCTTATTTTGGAGAAAAATAGTTTGGAGGAAGAACAGTAAAGCAACTAGCTACTGTTTGATGAAACTCAGTCCTCCTTTCTTGTTTCTGGAGTACTCTTGTCTCCTTGTATGGTATGTTATGGAGACTTTCTGTTTAAGAGAAACAGAAAGTTGATTTTGATTAGTAACACATGGGAGTTAAGCGAGGGTTAGAGTAGTCAATGTAGAATCATGAAATAATCTATTCCTTTGTTCTTCTGAGGCAGATTTTTGGCCTATTTCAGGGCTGATAGTTGTTCATTGTGTTTTAAAGAACCTCCAGCAATGGAGATGTTGCATGCTTTCCAAAAAATTCACTCAGCTGCTTAACAATTCCTCATCAGGAGAACATTTTTATGGTGTCTAATTTAAATCTTCTTTACTATAATTTAAATCCATGTCTTTTTTTTCCTATTCACAGTGACTATGAAGACTAATTAATCACATTTTACTTGGTAACTCTTGAACTGAAGAACCATTATCTTGCCTCTCACAAGTCTTCTCTTTTCTAGACAACCTGAACCAGTTCCTTCGATCTTTCTTTTAGGACAGGTATAGCTTAAGCATGCAGAAACAAATTTATGTCCATGGTCCTGTTTATAATATTCCATTCTGTTATTTTCTCAATACAATCATACTTCTGTTAATTCCTGTTTCCCCTATCAATGTAAATATGAATTATTTTATACTTGGCTTTCTTTGCCGGTAACTCAGGATGTAACTCTACCATCTGACTGTATTTTAGAGAAGATGATCCATCATATGACAGCTCCAGTTATGGTTCTTCCTGTAACTTCAGTACCAGCAGATGCAAGGACTTAGGAGCTGTACCTTAATCTGTGTTTAATAATTGTGGGTTTACAATAACAGTAGCTTCTCCATAACAGAACTTCAGTCTAAGGCCCTAAGCTATGGCATTCAGTAAGTGAGGATATCTCTCCATCCCTAAAAAAGCTGAGCCCTTTCAGTGAGCAAACATTTTATTTCTAGGACTTTTGGAGCAGAGAACAATTATTGTCCATGTTGCCATGGACCAGCTACAGGGAAAACGTGGTTCAGCTACATGCTGTGCTACCTGTATGACTGTGGGTAAGCCATTAAGTTTTCTTTTGCATAAATTTCCTCTCTCTTGAACACTGAGAGAAAAGTTTCTTGACCTCATATGGAGAAAAGAATTAAAAACTGCATAATGGTACTAAAAAAATCGTAAGATGCATAAGTACCATTACAGAAAGAACAACCATTCTGTAGCAAACTGTGAAGCGGTGACAACCTTTCAGGTTGTGAATGGAAGTCTGGGTATACTAAAGCGAAGGAATACATTATAATGACTATCAATTTTACTGTCTATCTCATAAATAAATGCACCTATTCCAGGAAAAAATTATGCATAAAAATATATACCAGCTTACCTTAAATGAGATTTCACATCCATACTAATTTTATGATGAATTTATACTGTATGCATTTCTTATATTGTAAAGAGCACTCATAGGTATTAAAAGCAGGTTGAGAAATAAATACAAAAGAAAAGAGTTCTTATTGTGGTACCACTTTAAATATAAATTTCTTGATAACTTACACGACTCATATATTTTGTCTATTTTGTAGGTAATATGGTCATCTCAGTGCTTTCACTAGGTAGGATTTTTAAACTAAGGTGATTTGTAAGCTATGCAAATGATGGCAATTTGTAACTTTAACTGTTCCTTAAGTGGTGAGTTTGGCATTTTGTAAAGCAGATAATAGTCACAGATAATGAATTCATTAGATGTTGTGGGATCTTGTCACCTCTATAAAGTAGGTCATTTCCTCTCAGACAAGCAGCTCTGGTTTCTCTGTTTCCTCTTAAGTCTCATGATACTCTCTCAAACTAACTTCTTCCATCTGGGACATCTTAGGTGCTTGCTCATCTTTGTAGGAGAAAAAAAAAAACAAAAAACAAAAAACAAAACACAAGGCAACACAAAACCAGAAACCTAAAAACCTAAAACCTGAACCACTACCTTATCTGGAGAACAAGACCAGAGGAAAATACCGTCCTTGTTCTATCTACAAATCTCTGGTAATATTTTGTTAATTAAGCTCTAAAACTCTGATAAGCTACATCAGAGCTTCAAGATCTCAGATGATGGCCTTTGGTTTGTCAATGTGCCCGTTGCTTTGACCAGGACTTGACTGATGTTCAGGCATCTAAAATTCACAAGCTTACTGAACTCTCAGAGATATCTTAAATTTCTACTGCTAAATTCAATTTAATCTCCAGTTGCAGTTCAGCACTGTGGGCTCTGACACTTTCACCATTTCAGTACCAGAATGCAATGTCTCTTGTGTGCTTTCTCCTCTTCTCAGGCAGGTCTTGCCGTAGAGGATGAGGAAATTGCTTGGTGCAAATGTGGGAAAGAAAAGATTTGGCTTGGGAATGGTGGAAGCCTGTCAGGACCAGAAGTATTTAAGGAAGGAGGAAAAGAGGAGAAGGAGTGGAAAAGAAAAAAGAAGCTGTAGCTAGGTACTGATGGGAGAGAAAAGTGTGAAACTAAAAATGGACCTGACAGTTAAAGAAAATAGGAAGATGGACTTAATTTTTAAAAATGGGGCATGGGACACGAAGACAAGAGGGGTCTGAGGATGGATTCTGTGAGCAGAATTAGTGACAGGGGGGGAGTATATATATATATATATGTATATACACAAGGAGGGAAATTATTTTAATTAATGAAAATCCTGAGTCTTATGAAATTCATTATATTTGAATTTTGAACACAAAAAACAGTGAGCCAAACTGAAAGGTCAGATACTGACCATCTCCATGAAGTGTGGAGATTTTAAAAACCTGTGATTTTAAACTTTGATATCGCTGTGCCTCAGTTTCTCACTATGTAGAACGTGCAATCAAAATGCTGAAGATTTTTAAAATAAATCTTATCCTACCCATGCTCTTGAAAAGAAGGAATTTTTTTAGAAAAGCAAAATTTAAAAATTAAAAAAAAAAAAAAAGAGAGAGAGAGAGACAAAAGAAGAGAAATGTATTTGTTTGGGGTTTTTTTGCTGTTTATTTGTTTTGGTTTGTTTGGGGGTTTTGTGTGCTTCTTTGGTTCTTTTGATTGGTTGGTTGGTTTTTTGTTTGTTTTTTTTTTTAGTTGTTTTTTTTGTTGTTGTTTTGTTTTTGTGGTTTTTTTTGTTTTGTTTTGTTTTTTATGTTTGTTTTTCTCCCAGTTAAGACGTTTTACAGAAATAATAACCTTTGTTATTAACATAATTTTTTTATGCAATGCTTTTTAAATTCCCCAGGAGAAAAATATCTGACTAAATTAAAAATATACGTCTGACATTCACACAAGTATTTAAGTCTAAAAAAGACTCCAGTTTTCAGTTCTAGTCATATATGCAGCTTGTTTTGCTTAGACTCATGTGAGAAGAGCTAGAAATAAAACCTAAGTTTGTGAAGCTTTTTCTTTACAAGCTAGAAAGCTGCCAGCACAGTGCTTCTCAATGCAGTGGGAGTGTTGGTTTTCTGAGATGAACATTTGCAGCATCTAAACTCACTTCCCCAAGCAACCATCAGATGGTAGCAATGCTTGTTTGCTGTCTGCCATGGACAAGATTCAAACTGGGATGCAGATATCAAGGCTGTTATCACCAGTCCCTGCAGTCACCCAGATGCCTTTTGAGAGTGCCCTGGTGTTAGCATTTCGGAGGACACAAAAACCGCAGATCTGAGTGTTAATGCTGAGGTAGACACTATGTAAAACAATCTGATCTTATATGCACAGAGTTATAGCCAATAGCCACATGCATGAGGGAACAGATGAAACCCAAGGGAAATGCAGATGTCCTGTCCCTGGTTTTGTTCTCTAGGTTTTGGTTTGCTGCAAAGGACTCTAAGGGGGGGAGGAATAAAAGTTGTAAGAAAATTAACTTGGGACCTTGATGCTAACTGTGGTTGGGACTCAGGGAAATAGATCCAATGTCACAAAGGGTGATAAAGTGGACTCCTGTAGCATGTAGGAGCCCCTGGTGAAGTGATAAAAACTTACTTAAGGTCCAGTCAAGAAAATAGTCCTCGACTATAGGTACTGTTAGTGGAACATCATCCTTGAAACCAAGGACAGGACTCAATGCCCCTGAATTTAAATGTCAAACAGTTAGACACCTAAGCCTGACTTCTCCTCTTCATACCCTATGTAGCTCATGGAGAGACAAAGACCTCCAGAGAGAGGAAAAACTTTGCCCAGGCTTAGGTTCCTGACTTGAGGTGTGACAAAGCAGTCAGTGAAGGTAGCTGTTTCTCTCTACTACGCCAAAATGTATCTTGTTTGAGTTGCGTAGATTTTGGTGGTATTTGTAGGGCAACTAAAGTTTTATAAATCAATCCCCATAAATGCCATTGAAAGGCAGTGTTTCTATCACTCATTCTGCTTTCCAGTCCTAGCAAAAAAGTAATTTTATACAATGTACACACATGGCATGCAGTCACAAATATCTGTAACCATTGTATTCAGTGTTTTAACAATTTTAAATTAGTTGATTCCTTTCTAGTTGCTAAATTACCGCGTTTCTGCTTCTTGGACTTTCATCAGGAGTTTGAAAGTATGTTTGCTCACAAATGTCATTTTTTGCCATTGTCATTTCTTTCATGCCCGGGATTCACTACCTTCATACATGCCATTGCTCATGTGTGATACCTGATCCATCTGCCCTGGGACAGATACTTTTTTGGGTTCACCTAGCTCTGCTGCTTGGCGGTCATATGATCCTTTCTGTCTCAAAGTGCCCCTTTTGTTTCCCCTCCAGCTCCTGTCCCTTTCATCTGCAAATATGTGCTACTCCATTTTTTGTAATGTGGCAGGTTCATTAAACAACAGGATGGACACTTGGGGCATCCTTACAATTTGAGACAACTAATTCCCACCAGTAAATTGCTAAACTGTAGCCCACTGTCAGATTTTATGATGTCAAGTGTACTATATTTTGCAAAAATAGATTTGGCCAGCATGATTACCTGTTAAGTCATAGTGTCTCCTAGTAAGCTCTCAGGAAAGTGAGACTAATATTCTAGAATAAGTACATTTTTTTTAGTCCTGTCAGCATAATCAGACCTATGTCGGCTTTGCTCCAGGGAGACTTTTTTTTTCTGAGTCACTGACATTGAAATTTTTTTTGACTTAGACTGGGCTTATATTTTTGGCATGTATAGCCAGTCCTGACAAGTTTTTAAACACCAATTTATATTTTTCTAGCATATTCTTTTATAGCTCTTTGAGTTATTCTTAGATTTTTCAGTTCTTAACTGGCCTTAGTAGATCCCCAGAATCAGATGCAATGTCTGGGTGCAGCTATGAACAAGGACGAATGGAAAGTGGTCTGGGCTGGTACTCTTATCCTACACACTTGTTGCCAGGCCTCTCAACCACCTTAGTGCCCCTGGTGTTGTCTCTTTAGGACAGAATATTACGTTGTACGTCTTCAGATGTGCAGGTTCTTTTTCTGACTTGTTACTTTAGCAAGTACACTATGAATTTTGTCAGGCATTGTTTGTGCTAAATCAAAGAATAAGCTCAGACAAGACATCTCCATTGTGTTCCTTTGCTTTTCCAAGAGGCGTTCCAGAGAGAGGGACTGAAGATTTTATTCATCTGCCAAGTCTGGTTTTTGGCTGTGTCAAAACAGACTAAGAAAAAATATTTTCAGCATAGCAGTAGGAGGTAACTACATGTGGTATGTGGTCAAGATGGAGAATAAATGCCTCTTATAAATAACTACATGCTATTTACTACATCTATATGCAAAGACTAAAGCCTTATTATCCATTTAAGTGCAATGAACTCTGTGCTTCTCACCTCTGGTTTTCACCACGCTGCTGTAAAAGATCATTAATGGTGCCCTCCCTGAGCAACTGCACTTCATGCTTACTGTAATAGCTCCTTATGTCTGATCCCTTTAAAATCAATGTGTTGTGTCTGCATTTCTTCACTGAGTTTAGCACCACATACCCAGGGGACATCTCTACCTGTCACTGATTTGGTGGTAGCTAATTTTCTATGTTGCTCATCTGCATCGCTTGTTTTCCCTTTCTTTTGCAACATGATGACTAATGAAGACTTCTGTGACAAGCTTGAACACCATGTTGAATTAAATCATAGGTTTATTCTTGTCTTCACAAATTTCTGAGGCTGTCCAAAGCTTATTTTTATGATATTTTAGTGTCCCATCCCAGAGCTCTGACTGTCAGTTATGCAGGCCTCTCTGCTGTCCACACTGTGGGTTTTTTTGCAGTGAGTTGAGTCAGGTGTTGGAACCAGCTTAAACAGCAATGTGTAGGAATGACATCTGCAAAAAACTAATATGAATGTGCAGATGTCTGGCATCACTTGGAGAAGCCCATGCCACATTGCAGCTTCTCATGAAAAAAACATTTAGCACTGATCCTAACAGCTATTCTTTTTGTCAATATAGAAAATAGGAAGCATTTTCTTTTCGTATCTTTGTTCATTACAGAATCACCTATAAACAGGAAAAATTTCATTCTCCTGAGTAGTCCCATTTGGGCCTTTGCTCGCTCAAGCAGTCTCATGGTGGTAATATTGTCCCAGCTTGTTATTTTAGCCTCTTCTTTAACAAAAAGCTCTATTTCCTGAGGACTGTAGCGGTCATGCAGTTCATCCTGAGAGCTCCTCAGTTTCTTCTTTCATTTCCAAAGTTGTTTCAGTCCCCTACTTCAGTGCTGCATATTCTTTCTTACCAATCATAAAATTTTGTTGAATTTTGGCCCAAATAATATGTGTGGGGGTTTTTTGTGTGTTTGTTTCTTGCGGTTTTGGGTTTGGTTTTTTTCCTGGAGAGGTGGCAGTTTGTACACATCAGGAATTTCTTCTGAATGACAGAACTTTAGAATTTCTCACTTCATGACAGAAGAAACCTTTGAAGAAGAGATGAAGCAAAAATTGCTTTTTATTGAGAGTTTGTTTGATTGGTTTTGGGTTTTTTTCTTTTTTTCCTCCTGCTTGATTTTTGTAAATGCTTACAAAGTGAGCATGGTAGTTCCCACAGGTATATATCAATAATGGGAAGTAAGAGCCTCACAAAACCTGCTGTTTAATGACACATATAAGGCCCTGATAATTCTTCCTTTTCAGGAGTATAGAAATACAAAAATACTAACTAACATACATACAGGCTGCAATCTTAGTTATGGTTATGTGGCCTATGTGTCTCAAACACCTGCGGTTGATCCACAACACTTATTGAAAACTTGAATTAGTTTGGATCTTGTCACTGCATTAAAAAGAAGGGGAGTTGGTATACGGAGTGCAGATACTGATGATTTGTGTTATGTTTCTTCTCTAATGGTAGTGAAAGGGCTTATGCCATTATCTAGCTTTGATAACCCCGACTGTATCTCTGAGCCTGACATGTTATGAGTGAGCAAACTTCTGGAAATGGTGTTCTTTAGTCTTGCATCAAGCCTAAAGAAATATATATTTCTTTTCAGCTGATATACATCAAGACCTCTATTTTAGCCATTTTTTTCTGTTGTTGATAGAGTGATAACTAACATTTCTTTCTTGATGGAGAACAAAATAGGGTGGATACAACAGTGAAAAGTTAAATCAAAGGCATCTGTGGTTACTGAGAGACTGCATTCATTAGTAGGGAAAGACATTAGGAGTCTGTGAGCTCTTGGATTTTAGTGCCTTCAGTTTAAATGTCAAGCATCAATATGACATTTTTTCCAATCTATAGAATTTAGGCTCTGAGTCTTCTTTAAAAAAAAAAAAAAAAAAAAAAAAAAAAGACTTTTAAAACTTTATGGTCCCTGTGTTAAGGGTCTCATTCAACCTTCAGTCAGTTTCCAGTGTAAATGGGAGAATGTTCAGTGAGATAAGTGGAGGGTTGATACATGTGTGAAGAGCAAGACTTCTCTGTTGAGACAATGTCCTTGGCCAAGGAAAGCTGCAGAGACATTGAAAGAGGTGATTCATAGTTTGAAGAAGGTGAGAGCTATTCAGATTTTTTTTTCAATTAAAAATAAAAAGACTGCAGTATAGAAACTGAAAAGCTTACAAGAATGACAGACATGTTTCTCTTACAATTTAGAAACACCCAGAACATTCCTCCTTGAATCAAATAACTGCAGTGTGTCAAGAAAGACAGAGAGAGGTTACTGACTGTTTAATGTTGGTAAAAGTTATACCCAGTTTCAAAAGATAATGCAGCTGGAGTGAGAAGAGGAAAGGGAACTTCCTAAAGGAAGAAGATATGATAGGCAAAGAGTATCCACTGGCACCTGTCAAACCAGGGCAGCTTGTTGTCAATCCTACAATCTGGTATGTTACACAAAGTCAGATTTCTCCATTATATTGCACATACTTGATTATAACTGAGGAAGATCCTCAGATACCTTAAACTGATTCTATGGTAAACATCAGCAATCCTAAATAGCTGTTTTATTATAGTTTATTGTGGAAACAAGCTTGAAACAAGTGCATAAATATTAAATGGCCTCAGGAATAAAGACATTTTTAACAGAATTATTGAGTGTGGTTTTCCAAATCTATTGGGTAATCCGAAGTCCCCACAGTCATTTATGGACCAATGTTTACTGCCATTTATAGTAATGTAAAAACAGTGTAACTGTGTTGAAGTCAATAGAGTGATTCAAAATTAACATAAAAAACTAAATGGAGTTTGCCCTATGAAATATAAAAATATAATTGCCTGAAACTCTATCCATTAGAATAAAAGAATAAAAATTCTATACCTCTGCTGAAGCAGGAAGCAAAGTGATCAGTATTATGTGTGTAAATTTAGGCAAAAAAGATTATACTGATTTCATTCATATAATGAAGCTTTTATATCCTAATCAGAAACCTAGAAGCAGAAGTTACTCATTAAAATATAAACCAAAAGCCAAAAAATAAAAATCAAAAAACAAAACCCAACCCTTTCTCTTCTACATTTTAATAATTCTATCAGAAAAAGAAAAGGAAGAAGCAGCTCTGTGGCTTTTGCAAAGTAGAGACATTCAGACCAATTTTATTGTTTACAGGCCTCCCTTCTTTTAGGAGTAAGTGGCAGAAAAAAATAACAATTTCATGTATTCTCAGTCGATGACGCTTCATAAACTCATGAACATCATTGGGCTCTTGGTGATGGCCTCAGATACCCGAAACTTAAAATACACTTGCACAGCTTGTCCTTCTCTTTACTTTTATATAAACTCGCAAGATATGGTTTTCCTATGTATGTCATGAGTAGGTAGAAGTGAGAGACAGCTGAGTCCATGAGAGACATGTAGCTTCAAGTCATCCAATTGCAGTAACACAAGTCATGGTACTGTTCTGCCAGCATAAGGGAAGGACAAAAGACCCATAGGTCCTCACTATAGCCCATGGGAGTGCCAATAGGGATGCTCTAAAATGCAAATTGTTGGATTTTTTCCCCTCAGAGCAAAGCTGACCACTGAAAGTGAGCAGAAGGCAGGCAGCATGACCCGATCCTGCATGGAGTTAATGGTGGTGCCTGTGGCAGTGGAGATGCATCCCAAAGCCTAACTCCTAGGCAGAAAATGGGAGATCACTAAAGCTCTTCTGCAGTTTGTGGCAATGTTGTGAGGAGTAACACATTAGTGAAGGAAAGCACCTACTTAGCCATGACATTGTTGCTTCTGCTGGAAGATGGAGTGAAAGGAAAGGGATACACCCTACCCTGAGTGTATTTGCTTGTACAGTCACAAATAATTAGGATTCAGTTCATCTTAGAAGGTCTGGACTGCACAGTCTGGGATGCTTTCCATGGGATCATTGTTTGAGGTCCAAACAGGGACCTATGTCCTGTAGGTAACCTCACAGAGCACAGCAGACACCATTCCTGAAACCTCTCCTGTTCAGACATGATTGCTGTCTTATTCTCTGCCCTCCTATCCATCAGAAACAGACTCAGTCACAACTACAGGGGACAGGGGACGACTTCGGGACACTGTGTCGTATATTTGAGTTCCTGATTTATGAAACAGCAAAGCCAAAGCAAAGCTGGAACAACTTGTCCATAGGAAAACTCCCTGTGCTTCAGCTGGAAGATGTGCCTCTAAATGCAGCCTCAAAACATTTATTATAAAATAGAACAATTTGTATTGTTTTCAATAATATTTTTGAAGGATTGTCAGCCTCTGTCTGCAAGTGCCTTTTCTTACAACATATAATCTATAGCACTCATTTCTCCCCCCACCCCCCAGTAACCACATAACAGAGATATGCATTACAGAAAATGTGTATAGGTTTGCTTCTATTATAGTCATGATCAAAGGGCTATGATATATTGAAATATTTGCTTTATACAAATACATCTGTTATCAGACGGTTCCTTAACATAAATGGTGTATTTTCTATAATGTGCTCCATCTAATGAATGGTTCGGCAAAGGCATGAGAACAGAGCTATGTGGGGAGAATGCAGTAATTTCTCTTCAACATGCTGGAATTCTGAATACAAGTAAATGCATGCCAAATTTTATTGCTTCTAAATCTGAATAATTGTATTTCTGAGCTGTGCATCTGGGTAGATAATAAAGCCACAAAACAATTTAATGAAACATATAAAAAATCAAATGACATTACTAAATATTATAATATGCAGAAAATATATTTTGCATATTGTCACCTAATCTTTCATCCACATACTAACAAATAATGCAACAATAATTGAAAGTCTTATTATCCATCGAAGTAAATTGAGACCAAATTTACCTTATTTCCTTTTCTTTTTGTTTGTGTGTGTGTGAAAATAAAAGTGAGATTGATATTATTGCTTTATGTTTGTAGTGCATTTTTTTCATATTAACTAATATGACCAACATAAGTTTTGGGGGTTTTTTTGTTTGTTTATTTTGTTTTTTGGTTTTTTTAGAATCAGTCCTCAACTCATATTGTGATTATGTTACCTAGCCAAGTACTTCTAAGAGGTAACACTTGAGTATGTGACCTTCAGTATTACCTCTCTTTGATGCATAATTCTGTGGGACTGAAAACTGGAACACCATAAATAAGTTGAGAGTCCTCATACATAAATTTCATGTAAATTGAACAGGTATGAGGTACCCTTACCATTACAGTCAAAGGACAGATATGGGTGATGCAGAGGGCAGCACTGCTGACACAATCCCAAAGTGTATTGTAGGATGAGGTGAACTTCCCTTTTTCGAGGTATATGTTTCTTTCTGTTGACTCTTAAAGAATGGTAACTAGTTAGTTTAGACTTTGATGTCTAGCTTTTAGAGGATCACATAAGGAAACACTAATCTCACCTAAACAGGATAAAATACTCACAGGCTCCAGGAGGGTGGGATCTCTTTTGTTCTTGCAATGATTCTAGCACTTTGTCACTGATTTATTCTGCTTGCCATGGAACAGGTCACTGCAGACTTCCAGCTGGCTGTAATGCCTAGATTTAAATGACAGTGATCTGAAGTGTCTTCCACAAAATGTCTTTTGCAAAGGTGAGCCTGTATCATCAAAGACCACACAAACAGTAGGAAAAGGACGGAATTTCTCAAAGACCGGAGTTTGGTAATTTTATTAAAAATATTTGTCTCCCCTTTCTTTCCTTGTGATGTGTTGGCCCAGATTTTGATGTGCTTGTACAAAGAGTAGTGTCCCATACCACAGGATGATACACAGCTGAAGTCAGCGCAGGAAACTGTGCCAAGTTAAAATGGGTAAGACTGTCTAATTTCAAGAATATATAGCCAACTCCTTTTTGTTAGTTACCACCTATATTCACAGAGGATTACCAGCACATCCCCATCTAGCCCTTTGCTACTCGAAGGAAATCTGTTCTGTCTTCTCTTCTTACTTTCTTACACACTTTATGTCAAGCTCAGAGTCTTGAACCTTACATCATAAATTCCAGAAAGATAAAGTGGGGACTAATAAACACTCTTAGCCAATTAGTCAAAAACTTATCTCCTTTTGAAAAAAAGGAACTGTCCTCGTTGAAGATGGATGAGGTGTTTATTGTATGAAATGTAGGACTTACTTTTTTTTTTTAGAAAACACACTGTGCTAGTGGAACAAATTTCTGTAAGAATAAACAATTGTATAAAGAATAACACTTTCCACTATGGGTGTCAAATGAACTTCTAGATTCATTCTACTGTTCTTACAAGCAATGCACACTGCCTTGATATAACACAGTGAGTTTAAAAAAATAATTTTTTTTATTAGAAAAGAGAGTATGAAAGACCCAGACATAACTAACTCAGTTGGCTGCATTCCTTGAGGTGCTACTGGAATAATCAAAAATGCTTTTAGGCAAATGTAAGTATAAATACACTGAAAAATAGAGATTAGGAAGTGTCACATAGAGATTTGCCATGGTGAAATGGTGAGCAGAATAGTCAATGTATATAAAATATGCTGCTTACTTGAGTTAAGTTGAGTTGAGTTACTTGCTAAACTGTAGACAGGTTTTCTTCTCATTCATACCAGGGTCATTTATTGTACTTCACAGAATGCAGAAGAAAACTTGGCCCTTAATCTGTGAAAGAAAATTTTCAGGATGAGGAGTTTGATTTGACTTCAAAGAATATCAATCAGTTCTTTCTATTCTGTAGTCAATTACTCCCTTTCAATGCAGCTCCCATTGGGAATAAAGCTTTCTCTGATAAGGTTTAACTTTATAGTCCAATATAGTTTACCTAGATTCATCCTTCAATCTGAGTTTTCTCTCCTTTCCTTTCCTTTCCTTTCCTTTCCTTTCCTTTCCTTTCCTTTCCTTTCCTTTCCTTTCCTTTCCTTTCCTTTCCTTTCCTTTCCTTTCCTTTCCTTTCCTTTCCTTTCCTTTCCTTTCCTTTCCTTTCCTTTCCTTTCCTCTCCTTTCCTCTCCTTTCCTTTCCTCTCCTTTCCTCTCCTCTCCTCTCCTCTCCTCTCCTCTCCTCTCCTCTCCTCTCCTCTCCTCTCCTCTCCTCTCCTCTCCTCTCCTCTCCTCTCCTCTCCTCTCCTCTCCTCTCCTCTCCTCTCCTCTCCTCTCCTCTCCTCTCCTCTCCTCTCCTCTCCTCTCCTCTCCTCTCCTCTCCTCTCCTCTCCTCTCCTCTCCTCTCCTCTCCTCTCCTCTCCTCTCCTCTCCTCTCCTCTCCTCTCCTCTCCTCTCCTCTCCTCTCCTCTCCTCTCCTCTCCTCTCCTCTCCTCTCCTCTCCTCTCCTCTCCTCTCCTCTCCTCTCCTCTCCTCTCCTCTCCTCTCCTCTCCTCTCCTCTCCTCTCCTCTCCTCTCCTCTCCTCTCCTCTCCTCTCCTCTCCTCTTCTCTCCTCTCCTCTCCTCTCCTCTCCTTTTTCCCTTCCTTTTTCCTTTTTCCTTTTTCCTTTTTCCTTTTTTCCTTTTTTCCTTTTTCCTTTCCTCTCCCTTCTGTCTGGAGTGAGGAGAGAGCTCTTATAAAGTCACTTTGAGAAGGCACCTCCACTCCAGAAACCTTCTGCCTATTCACATTGAAAATTTTCTCCTGTGCTTTGGTCTGAAATTCATATTGCTTGCATTCCTCACCCATTCTGTATAATAAATTACATGCAAGTTTTTTTTTCTTCTTTCT
This sequence comes from Phaethornis superciliosus, assembly GCA_023637945.1. NCBI lineage: Eukaryota > Metazoa > Chordata > Aves > Apodiformes > Trochilidae > Phaethornis > Phaethornis superciliosus. The sequence continues at coordinate 65,088,704 of JAJQWJ010000004.1, forward strand.
CTTTAAAGTAAATTTAGTGTTGATGAGATGCAGCAGATTGACAGCCTTGGTAATTGAACTCATGTCTTTATCTCTAGTATGGAGTAGTGACAGCGCAAGATTCTCTCCTGTCCAATGAGCTCTGATTTGAAAGGGTTGCCTTAAATGTGGGCACAGAATATGTACTGCTACTGGTCACGCAGTACTCAGTGAGAGATCACCAAGTTCCAGACGGGCGTTAGATTTTTCTCCTTTATTTGCCCACCTGTCCTGCTCTTTTCCTTTGCCATCTAGACTGTAAATTCAGAGGAATTTTTGTAACCTGTATAAATAATAACATACCCATGGGACCTGACAAGATCCATCCAAGGCTTCCAAGGCAACTGGCAGTTGAAGTTGCAAAGCTTTTTTCCCATCATATTTGAAAAGTCAGGGAAATCTGATGAAGTTCCAACTGACTTCTTTTTTAAAAGGAAGAAAAGGAAAGCCCAGGAAATTACAGATGAGTCAATCCCACCTCTGCCTGTTAAGATTGTGGACCAGTTCTTCCTGAAGTCTCTGCTGAGGTACATGGAAAATTTGGAGGTAGTTGATGGCAACAGGTCTTCACCAAGGACAGTCTGTGCTTGAGAAACTTGGTGACTTTTTGTCATGGGGTCACAGTATTGACGGATGAAAGAAGAGCAACTGTTGTCATCTACCTGGACTTGTGTAAAGCATTTGATACTGTCTTACATGACATACTGGTCTCTAAATAGGAAAGATATGAATTTCATGGATGGACCACATGGTGGATGAAGAATTGCCTGAATGATTGCACTCAGACCAGTGGTCAATGGCTTGATGTCTAAATAGAGACCAGTGATGAGTGGCATTACTCAAGGATTAGTACTGGGACTAGTGTTTTTAACATCATTGTTGGTGACATGGACAGTGGAATTAAGTGCACCCTTGGAAAATTGGTTGATTACACCAAGTTGTGTGGTGCAGTCAACACGCTGGAGGGAAGGCAAGCCATCCAGAGAGACCTTGACAGGATTGAGAGGTGGGCATGTGCAAACCTCAGTAGTCAGATAAGGCCAAGTTCTGCACCTGGATTGGACAACCCCAAGTGAAAATAAAGGTTGGGTGGAGAATGAATTGAGAACAACCTTGAGGAGAAGACTTGGGGGTGTTGGTTGATCAAGAGAACAAGGTGAGCCGTCAGTGTGCACTTGCACCCCAGAAAGCCAACCATGTCTTGAGCTGCATCAAATGAAGTGTGGCCAGCTGAAGGAGAGAGGATTGTTCCCCTTTTCCCTCGCAAAACTTTACCTGGAGTACTGTGTCCAGTTCTTGAGCTCCCAGCCAGAGGAAGCCATATAAATGATCCAAGGACTGCAGTATGTCTCCAAGGAGGACAGGCTGAGAGAGTTGGGGCATTCAGCCTGGAGAGGAGGAGGTTCTGGGGAGACCTTATAGTGGCCTTCCAGTTCCTGAGGGGGATACAGGAAAGCTTGGGAGAGACTTTTTACAAGGGTATGTAGTGACAGAACAGGATATGATGGGTTTCAACTGGTAGAGGGCAGGTTTAGGCTAGACATTAAGAAGAAATGCCTCAGTGTGAGGGTGGTGAGACACTGGAACAGGTTACCCAGGGGAGCTGCTGATGCCTCATTCCTTGGAAATAGATAAGACCAGATGGGATCATGTTTTCTGAGCAACCTGATCTAGTGGGAGTTGTTCCTATCCATTCAGGGATGTTGGCTCTAGATGATCTTTAAGTCCCTTCAAACTACAACTATTTGATGATAATATCCATGGAGCCCAGTTCTGGACACTGGAATTCCAAGGGGTTTATGGGAACATGGACAAACCCCACAATTATACAACTGAAAATGCCATCTTTCCTTGGTGTTGCACACTGGGACAGGTCTGAACATTATTTTTACCCCATGAAACCAAAATTGAGGGTACCAGACTCATTTACTACAGAAAAACCATGAGAGGGTGATAGACAATCCACAAAAATGGATGAAAGGAGGACACAGGAAATGTCAGGCCTGTCAGCCTGACCTCAGTGCCTGGCAAGGTTATGGAGCAGATCACCCTGAGGGCAATCACACAGCACTTCCAGGATGGGCAAGGAATCAGACCCAGACAGTACAGGGTTAGTAAGGGCAGGTCCTGTCTGACCAACCTGATCTCCTTTTATTTTCATGTGACCACCTGATGGATGAGGGCAAGGCTGTGGATGGAGTCTACCTGGACTTCAGTAAAGCCTTGGACACTGTCTCCCATAGCATTCCCATGGAAAAGCTGTCAGCCCAGGGCTCAGAAAGGAGCACTCTGTGCTGGGTTAGGAACTGCTGGAGCCCACTAGAGAGTGGTGCTGAACGGTACTGATCCAATTGGCGGCTGCTCACCTGTGGTGTCCCCCAGGATCAGTGCCGGGCCCAGTCCTGTTTAATATCTTCATTGATGATTTAGATGAGGGGATTGCGTCCATCATCATCAGATTTGCAGATGACACTAAGCTGGGGGGGAGTGTGGATCAGCTGGAAGGCAGGAGGGCTCTGCAGAGGGACCTGGACAGACTGGAGAGTTGGGCTGATTCCAATGGGATGAGGTTCAACACGGCCAAGTGCCGGGTCCTGCACTTTGGCCACAACAACCCCATGGGGAGCTCCAGGCTAGGCACAGAGTGGCTGAGAGCAGCCAGGCAGAGAGGGACCTGGGAGTCTGGATTGACAGGAAGCTGAACAGGAGCCAGCAGTGTGCCCAGGTGGCCAAGAAGGCCAATGGCATCCTGGCCTGCATCAGGAACAGCGTGGCCAGCAGGTCCAGGGAAGGGATTCTGCCCCTGTACTCAGCCCTGGTGAGGCCACAGCTCGAGTCCTGTGTCCAGTTCTGGGCCCCTCAGTTCAGGAAGGAGATTGAGGTCCTGGAGCAGGTCCAAAGGAGGGCAACCAGGCTGGTGAAGGGATCCAGCACAAGTCCTGTGAGGAGAGGCTGAGGGAGCTGGGGGTGTTCAGCCTGGAGAAGAAGAGGCTCATCGCTCAGTACAACTCCCTGGAAGGAGGCTGGAGCCAGTGGGGGGTCGGTCTCTTCTCCCAAGTAGCTACCAGGAATGGACTTAAGATCAGTCAGGGGAGGTTTAGGATAAATATTAGGAAAAAATTCTTTACAGAGAGGGTGATTAAACATTGGAATCTACCCAGGGAGGTAGTCGATTCTCCATCCCTGGAGGTTTTTAAAAAGAGACTGAATGTGGCACTCAGTGCCATGGACTGGTAACCACAGTGGTGGAGGATTAAGTGTTGAACTTGATGATCTCAGAGGTCCTTTACAACTTGGCTGATTCTGGGATTCTGGGATTCTGGGACTTGTGGAGAGAGGGCATGCAGATTTTCTTGTGTGATAGGAAAATCTAACATTGTGATTTTAATTTGTCCATTCATAAAACACAAACAAACCTTGAGAACAGACAAATAAACCTCTTGATGCAAAGTGAAATTCCCTGAAGGAAAAAGAATCTACAGCGTTAAATTCAGAGCATATAATTTAGAGTAAATTTATGACTTTTTAAAATGCACTAACCCAATGATTTTTAAAGCTATTTTGAAATTTTTAAAAGATATCTGATGTGGAAAATATCACTTTGGAATACTTTGTCTTCACCATTGTGTTTCATATGGTTTCCTTTTCACATGAAGTTTGTTTGAAAACAGAATATTTTTAGGCATTTTGAATGCATTTTAATCACCAGGCAGGCATTCTAAGTGTATTGCTTAGAACAGCTCTAAAAGGCAGTGACTCTGGCTCTGAAATACTCTGCCAGATTTAAGGCATCTAAACTACAGGTGCCGTTACTGTGGCCTCATTAATCAATGGGAGGAGAGACAGAAAGAGACACCCCCAAAATCTTTACCTGGACTCTACAGATCTGACTCCAGTGTCCTCTGGTCCACTGGCAGAAAAGAATCCATAGAAATACAAGCTTCACTTACCCAACATGCATCCATCCGATCTAGGAGATATGTGCAGACCATGTTTACTCCACAACTATTCCTCTTTTGGCCAGGCAGGTGAAGATCAGCAAGGGTATGGCTGCACATGTCCCAATGAGGATTCCAGACTACGCTATAATATGGTTCTTTGGTTCATGAAGATTTGGTATAGATAGTCTTTAGCCGTAGGCTTAAACATGTCAGAAGGACTCAAGGGCAGGTTGAGTATCTAGGAGCAAGGAGAACCTAGTACAGTTTTGTTTAAGTATAGAAATATCTGTTTGGTATGGAAAAGATATGGTTCTGTCAGTGTACTCTTTGTGATGTAGCTCAGCAACAAGTACTTGGTCTTAAATTAATACAAGGAAAAAGAAATGGAAGAGGTGAGCCATGATGGCTTGAGACTTACCCCTGAGATGCTGCAATTAATACTTTACCTTTTATTCTTGCCTCTTCCTTCTAAAGACACAGCTTGAGTTTTTGTCTGCTATTTGGACACAAAAATCTGTGTTTATCACCTCCAGTTCCTATTTCTTTCCCTTCCCCATCATTTTTCTTAATGGTATTCAGAGAGAGACATACTTTTTTACTTTTTCACATGACATCAAGGTATTGTATTAAATATAGGATTTGGGACTTGGCAAAACAACAAGCACATTGTGCTCCCATGGAGACAAAAAGTGACTGAACAGTTTACCCAGCCGACATACAGGCAAAAGTAATGCTCCACGCTAAGAGGATTGCCAGCTCTATTGTTGGGCCCACAACAGGAAGCAACTTATTGCAACATTAATTTCCCATCTTGCATGGAAGTTATTTAAGGAAGAAGGCTAACAAATAAACAGTGCCCACAGTTTAATCCTATTGTCACCCTGATGGATTTAATATTTGCTGCTGAGTTGTAGAGGTGGAATGAGGATGTGTTGCTATTATTTCAGCTGTATTTGCTGGGAGAAAAAACAGACCCAGGATTAGTAAACATGACTTCTGCTACCTTTAGATAGTCAGGAACCTCTGTTCTGCTAGTGTAGGTATAAGATGACTAAAATTTTCTTTTTATTTTAGAAATTCCTCACTTGAGAATGATAGAAATATTTTTAGTTGTAATTGAAATTTTTTCTCAATTGAAGTCTCTTTTTTTTGGCTATATCTGTTTTTATGACTTCATCTCATTTTTAATTTGCTTTTTTTTTTTTTTTTTTTTTTAATATGTACAGCAATAGTCACAGTTATACATGGGCTCAAGTGTAGTAACTGTTATGTGCAGTGCAGTGTTTTACATTCTGCATTTTGGAAATAACTGTAGAAGTTCATCTACAGGTATACATTTCTTTGTAACCCCAAGGTATGACACTGGCTTTGCAGTTATAGGCAACTACTTTACTGAACACCAGATATCTCCAATAGACTAACTAATCACCTCTGTAGTTATCCATGTCTGGACTACATTTCAGAGTCTGTAGTTACCCTCTACAATGGAAAAAACATCTAACTTTACATGCACAGAAATGCAGTCACATCTTTGTATTACCAAGCATATATACTGTACATTCAGTTTATCCAAATCTTCAGCTGTTATAAGTCCACTAAAGTCAGTAGGTGATTTACTTGAGTAAGAAAACTGGACCTGTATCTTTCATAGTTTTCTTAAAAGTGATTGTTCCTTTTCAACGTATTCACTGGGAGAGTGAATAATATAAGACGAAGCCAGGAGTTTCTATTGAAAACACAAGACTAGATAACTTACAGATAATCAGCATTTCTTGTGCTTAGCAATTATTATTATTTTTCTAATTTGCTAAAGCTTATCACCTACAAAGATAGACTCCCCTTTTTTACCTTAATTATTCTTAAGGGGAAAAAATGGAAAGCTGAAAAAATTTCAACATTCTAAATTATTTGTGAACAGTGTTCACATATTTTTTCAGACAGTTTTAACTGGGGGAAAAAAAAAAAAAAAAAAAGAAAAAAAAAAACAGTATTTTTGCTGACAGGCAACTGGCTTAAAGGAAAATCTTTCTTCCTTCAGGCACATCCAGATGATGTCTTCCTTTCCTCTTTATCTGACTGCATCACACTAGCTTTCTGAATGGCACCATGGCTCTTGCTAATGCTCCTCATTATGCCTTTTTATTATGTATATGTTTTGGTCTTGTGTATGTGTATTATATTTTTTCTGCTCAATACAGATGGAACACATGCAAGGGCCCGTCAGGCTGACAGTCTTTCTCAGTCTTCTTTAAAAATAATCTCTTTAAGCATTTCCTGATCCAGATCTCTGCCTTATGCTCTTTAGACCATGGAATATATTTGATTTATAAGTACAAAGAGTTCCTTTCTACAATTAGTAGAAGCATTTTCAAGAGTGAAAATCTGATACACATTTCTCAAAAAAACCAAAAATATGCAAAATATCAACCAGTTTTATTTGCATAATACAGTACTCACATATGCTTTTTATACTCCCCAGATACCTTACTTCATATAGTTTCGAAGTTCATCTTCTGGAAGTGTCTGCTTATACCATTTTAAGTCCTGTGTGAGGTCCTCAATCTCCTCTTATAGCTTGTTCCTGAATTTCAGCAGCCCTCATCTTCCAGCACAACTCTGATCCCAGTATTCCTCTGAATACTGAAGATTCCATCTTGGAAGCTCATTTGCACTTAATATAACTGTAGCTATTACGAAAATTATGAATTTGGGACTCATTTAACCTAATTTTAGTTATCTGCAGGCTAACTGTCGACAAACGAGATGGTTTTCTGAGCTCTAGTTACTAAAAATGTGGGACTCCACAGAGGGATTCCTCTGATGAATGTTGTGCCTAGTTCAGGCAGAGCTTGATTACTCTCCAGAATACATTGGCTATACTTGGTAAGGAATACTAAATGCTAAACACATATTGCAGACAGAAGACACTTGGAAGTCCTGTATCCTAGCTCTTAGACCACTATGGATGCCTTGGATATCCAGTTATCAGTTCATGAAACTGAGCAGAGCCCTAAGTGCCCAGAAATCTGGGAGGTGGAAATCACTCACTCTTTGTCATAAAGGAAAATTACATACCTAACTTTTTAGACAAATGATGTGGTCTGTTATGAAACCCACCCTTGGTTGCTTATGTGGGATCATATCAAGCTTTTAATAGTGCTTTGAAAGGAATACATCCATCTTCTGTCATGCACTGAAAGTGAATATCTACTTTTCTTGGGAAGGGTGTTTATAGCATTGGTTTGAAGAAGATGCTAGGGTGTCTGCTTAATTCAGTACTTCTGAATTATCCACTGAGCAGTGGACAATAATATCACAGGGATTTTATTATTTATTATTAACACTGATGTAGCACTGATTATATACAAACATATTTAGAATCACATTATGTTAGATGCTGTAAAAATAAATCAAATGGTACAATTTCTATTCCACATAATTTGCAGCCTGAAAGAAAATATGTAACAAAAGTGTCCTAATAAAGAGATGAGGTTGGCAAGGAGGAACAAAATTAATCATACAAAATCCATAACCAGTCAGCAGCAGCAATTATAAGTCATTACCTGATATTTTTCAGTGCTTTAACATGTTTGGATGACAGTCTCTAGACAGGCTAATGCCAGTGTAAGTGAATCATATAGGGGATGAGTGCTGGTAAGCAGACTTGCTATATTTGGGAGAATAAATGTTTGTGTTATGCAAAAAAAAACACAACAAAAAAAAAAACAAACTACCAACAAACCACCCCAAAGCAAGCCCAAACACATTTGCTTTGAAATCTTTGGAACAAAATTCCATTTATATTTACTAAAAGTCATTGTTATGGAAATGAATTACTCTACATTCGTTATGCAACTGTTCAGCAAAAATATTATGAACCTATTTTGATTTTTTTTTTTTTCTTTCAAATGAAACCTGTTTTTGCAGTGCTTATATTAAGTTTGGTCTAGTGGATTTGATTGGGGAAAAAATATACCATGACAGGAGAAACAGATTAGCTGTGGGGGAGTGGGAATATATGTTAGACTAAAACAAACAACCAAATCATACACAGTAGTCTACATTGATTTAGCACACAACCTTCATTCTAGAACAGTGTCATACTGTCATGCAATAGGCACTAAGACACCTCTGCTGGCCATGCAGTTATTCTAGACAACATCCATAGCTACCAGAGAAAAATCTATTGAGAAACTTGTCTGTGATGAATTTCATCCAAAATAATTGGTATAGAAAAGACTAGGTAGGTGCTTGAGTTTTTGCATCAGGAGCTGATACAGTTAGCTTGATCAGAGTTTATAATGTATTTTACTAATTTAGATGTATACATATGTACTCACCTATGAAGTACTGTGATCTAAAGCCTCAACACAAATAATGTAATAGACTCAATCACTTGTTCAGAAACAGGATAATAGTTACATGCTGTGTTAACTAGAACATGAAGTCCAGTTGCTGTAGAAGTGTCTGTACTACACAAATTTCAGTTTGCATCCTAAATTCCATAAATGAATGCCCCACCTAGATGAAAAATATGTATATCTTATGCAGAAACAAAGTAGATCTGGGATATAAGCAACGTACAACCTGAATTTTTCAGCTTGGCTTACTGAAATGGTTCTCTCTTACAGGGAGATGATGTTGCATAAAGATAGCTCACTGCATCAAGACAAATGCACATAATGCATACTTGCTAAAGTACATTCTTTTTTTTTTTGTGTGTGTACTGCACCGCATATTAATATATCCAGTCACACTGCAATTATATACTCAGTCTGCTTTATAGGGAAAAAATAGGCAAATAATTGGATTTATTTCATGAGCTTCAAGTGTTTTAAACAGGCTATATAGTCAATATAGAGCAGTATGCTGAGAATGTGATAGTTTTAAAGTATTTTGCAAGTTGGGTACATTCTATGTCTGAACACTGACAGTGGAGTGAGGTCCTGTGATCTTCAGAAATGGAAGTATTTATCTGTCCAGGGAGTAGTTCCACCTTCATTTCTATTAGCTCGCTATGCAATATGTGATAAAATTATTTCTTGAAAAGTTTTATATTTATTTAATTACCATTATGGAATAAATACCTTGGTCAAAAAAGTTGCTTCTCTGTCTTGCATGATGTGGACTCCCTAGTCTCTAATTAATTTTTTTTTAAGGTGTTTTTTGCTTGCAGTGTTTTCTCTTATTATTTTGACCGAAGACCTCTATATGTCTGACAAAACTTGTTGAAACTGTCTAGTGGATTAAAAAAGTATGGTAATGGAGAGTATAAATCTGACACTTATGCTTTATGATTTTACGTGCTGAATTTCCTTTGAAAATTTCTGGAAACCTCAGGTACTCCTCAAAGTTGCCCAAAATTGTAAGAATTTTGAAGCCTACAAATCATGACATAGATTTCTTGACTTTTGTATTGTATGTATTCTTCTCCTCTGCTCCTTAACTCTATTGCCTGCTTCGTTTAAAAAGGAATTATTTAAATAGCAAAAATGGGAATGGATAGTGTCTCAATCTTACCTATCATAAGGGAATACCACTCCTGGTTGTTCTTTAGGTGTTATGATACAGTATCTAATAAATACTAGTGACAAACTACAAACATGCTGGAAAGTTGCATTGATTATAATACTTATTCAAGAACAAACAAGATAGATTTTTTTCTTTAATTCAGGGGGAACAAAACACAGCAAAGAAATTGAGCATAAACAGAGTTGGGATCTGCAATTCATTTTTCTTGTTTACTATGAAATTGGGCCTAGTTAAGTTTCAAAAAATGCTAATGAGAAAATAAATTAGGTAGCAATTTTCCAAGGCAATATCTCATTGAATTTATACTTGTTTAGTTTTATTTATATTTATCCTTGTTAACTCCTTTTTTTACCCTGGCCATTCAATTTAATTTCTTTTGTTTTCTTACTTCTTTCCATATTTGCTTATTTGTTTGGTGAGATTGCACTTTTGTGTTTCCAAGAAATTAATACCTACACTTAACAGAAAAGAAAGAAGATAGGAAATCATCCACTCTGAGGGTCCTGTACTCTATTCTTGTCTCACTGTCAGATGAATATCCACACTGACTGCACTGGATTTCCAAAAAACTCTTGACATTTGACTAGCTCTATTCACACTAAAGTCAACAGAAGTTCATTGAAACAGTGTGATTAGACTTAGGCCAGCAGTAATCACTTTTGAAAATTCCATCATTAATCTCCGGTAATTTCTATTGACCTTTGTGAGAAGGTTCTCTGCAAGGAAACTGACCATAATGAATATGAAAACAAAGGGATAATTAAGATATATTTTTTTTCTTAGGGCCAAGATATATGCCCATACGTTTAAATACGACTCTCCTGTAAGCATGTTTTTTTTTTTTTTTTTCAGTGAGAACCACATTCACCATCATAAGAGAAAGTTTAAGAGTAAATTGTTGTATGACAAGAAATGCATATGGCTCAAAGTAATGTCATTGGTCTATCCTTCCCTTAACTTTTGTTCTTGGCAACACACCACATAGGCATTAAACTGGTTAAAGGAAAGAAAATGCACTTGTATTAGAAAATTTATCTGCAGTGCAATTCCTTTCTGTTCCACAGGACTGTCACCATTAAGAAGTCAATTTTCAAATCCCATGCAATGACTTTGGGAATGGCTCTTGAGGACCTGCTGATATAAAACCTATTATTATCAGGTCAATCATTTCCCAAAGCAGTGACAGATATTCAACATTATTTTCAGAGATAAATGAATAGTCCTCATCACAGCTCGTCTCCTTGTTGGTAATTTCAGTAAAGAGGCCAAGAGGTGAATAGCCTGCAGAACTTGTTCCCTTTTTTTCACGCCCGGGGTTGACTTTTTTAAGTTAAAGACCTTTTGGAAAAAGTTTGCCCTCTCATAGCCTTTTCACAAAAAACGGCCATGTATGTGAATTTCGAGCAACCATCGACACCCATTGCTAAAGGGCAGGAGCTAACCAGGGAAAGGTCATTCCAATTCACAGAGGGCTTTGATATTTCAGAATAGCTGACTTTGTTATGAACTGAAGGAGAACCTCACACTTCAGATTCTTTGTGTAAAATAAAAAAGTGTCATGGTCCTCAGGAAACTCACCAGAAGAGCGATTCTGAAGGTACAAATAGTGGAAACTCTTGGGAGGCTAGCTGTACAGAAATTCCACAAATTTTCTATTTTTCTTATCCTATACATTAAAATGGCAAGCCACTTTGATGAGTAGCAAGATAAGAAGGAGCCAATGTGTTTACTGAAACTCCAATAACTCCCAAGCTTTTATCACCCCTTCCATGTAAAAAGGCACACTGTGACCCATAGACAGAAAATGGAGAAAATGGAGAAAGGAATTGGACAAAGACAACAAAATTTTTTTGGAATCCAGTCATAGATTCCAACACAACTGAGAACATTCAACAGTTGTCATAAAAAACTTTTATTTCTATGAATCATCACCTCCTGAGGGAATAACATTCCTTGGGGTGTTTCCAATGAGCAATAATGAGGAGCAATAGCTCTGGAGGTTGCATTTTTTTTTATAATTTGTTGTTATTCTTTGTTGGATACCTAAACATAAATTTAGAGGCTACCTGGAGTACAGCGATTCAACTCAAATAATACTTCCCATGCTTGTTCAGTCTTTCATTTGGTTTTCATAATATTTTAGTAGCATATGCATGTATCAACATATACATATACATTAATGTCAAATATAAAGTATATTCAGGTAATGTAGGGTTTTTTCAGAACTGGGAAGCAAATGTGGTTCCTTCCTAAGCTCAAGTTGTAACTAGGTATAGACATAAGCATCTTTCTAAAAATATGAATTTATTAAAGCTTCTTCAAATGAGTGATAGATCTTGGAGACATGGCCAAAAACAAAACAAACAAACAAAAAAAAAACAAATCACGCCCTCAAAATATAGTTTTTAGTTGTTATTTTTCTGTTCAGATTGTGCCCTCTTGCATGACCATCATCCTATTAGACTTTTAAGCAGCTCCAGGCAGACTAAGACTTCTATTTTATTTTTTGGGAAACCTCATTTGAAAAAAAAAATAGGTCAATATCAGTTCCATGTATAAACTAGTTCTTTTCTCTGCCTAAAATCTCCCATGAAGTCTCCTCCATAGTGTTAATATAATTCAGAAAACCTGATACTCAGTAATTGAGGATTACACCTTTTTCCTCTCTACTGAGGCTTTCCCCTACCAGCCCAAGACTTCCTGTCTTCCCTCCTGTAGTCTCTGAATGACTGCATCAAGATCTCATTCCTTGAGATGCCATTATTCCTGCTAAGCACCTCTTTAACAAGCCTCATCCTAAATACATATCATCCATCACCTAATTGTGTGATTTCTACTTTTCCCCTGGGAAAGTCTGAGGATCCAGGCACCCAGTGCAGACTAAGCTCTGTTACTGAATGAATTCACTTTATGAATCTTCCTCTTCCAACTCCATTTTTCATAGAATAAATATTTCGTTTTTCTCCTTAGTTTTCTTCCACATTTTTCAGTCTCCTTTCTTCCTCTCATGCATCAAGTATTTTTGTCATACTCTTCCTACAATGAAAAAACCAAGGGCTTTATTGAAGTCAAAATTTCAATTAACTTTTCTAAATGAAATTACTGTATTAGGCAAAAATTTGTGTAGTATCAAATAAAATGTCAGATAATATTGAGCATAGACTTGGACTAACTTTGCAAACCAGAATGTTATGTGCAAATGTTACAGACATTGTGACAAACATTCTTGATTTTGAAGAGAATACACACTTATGGTGTATCTATTTTATGGCTAAGCTATTTTATTGCTTACAGCATTCTAAGCCTTCTTTACAAGATAGACTCAGATAAAAGAATCTTCTGATGTTTAAGATTTGACAATTTATTATCCAAAGACTAGTGTAAAACTATTTTATAAATCCCTTCATTCAAGTGTTGGTTTTTGTTTGGTTTTTTTTTTTTTTAAATAATAAAATATATTTTCTAGAGTAACTGATTATGATCAGAATCTCTTCCTTGCTAGCCAGCAGTAAATTCCACTAAGAAATAAAAATGAGACAAAAACATTACTGGTTGTTTTAGCTGCTCCTGTAAGCTATTGTATGAAAGCTAGTCAAATGGGACCTTGCTTTGCTGTTAAAATGTTAATCCCTTTATTACGCTTAAAATATTATTATATGGACTAAAGGAAAAGTAGTAAATATGTGAAGTTAAGAATGTATTATTAATAAAATTGATAGCCTAGTAGTATATCTAGACAAATATTATCAGTCCAGATTTATTTATTACAGAAGAAGAAATTAAAGAATACTGTTACCAAGAAAAAAATCTTAGTGATACATCAAAGCAGTTACAATTGTTATACACACAGTATTACCTATCCCTTTTAAGAGTGCTATGATCACACTTTTACTGCCCCTTTGGATCCCTTTAGGATTATTCCTTCTCAAGCAAGGGAATTTTTGCACCAGGTTATCCCAAGTTCTCTGGTGGGAAAAAGGTGATGTTAATGGAATTCATTCTTCCTCCTTTTTGGGTGGGAATTGGCATGGGTTATTTTTATATATAGCATATGTAAAGTTTGGTTTATTTTTTAATTGGATAAAATGTACCAAAAATTTGGAAATTTGTCATGAAAAAAACAAATCTACAGCAGAATTCTTTTCTTAACAAAGCAAACTTTAATTTTTTAAGTTAAAGACCTTTTGGAAAAAGTTTGCCCTCTCATAGTCTTTTCACAAAAAATGGCCATTATGTGAATTTCAAGCAACCATCAACACCCATTGCTAATAAAGTTAACATTAAGATAGTAAAGTTCTACCTTTAAGTGAGCCACTAAAACCAGGCTTTTATATTAGAATCAAAGACAAAATATTGTATTAACATAAACATCATATTGCAACACAAATGTCATATTGCTTTTTTTTCCCAGAAATACTTTACGGTCTCATGACAGCCCTTTCCAGGTTACTTTAAATTGCATGGTAGATTACACCAGTCTTATTTCCTAAAGGTTTTCAGTTTCAGTGGAACTCTGTGCTTTCACTTAATACAGTTTGTCAGCATATTTCCGACCAGATGCTGTCATAACATATACTGAATGTGTCCTCTTTCTATCAGATACAACAGCTATGATTTTACTTCATCCAACATTACTGCATGTAAATAACATATCTGCCACTCTTTCTTTCTCACTGGACAGACTGAGACCATCAGCCAGCAGTTAACGTGATATAAAGTTAGCTCACCGCCTCTGGTGGGGTCAGATCTCTCTGTGTTGACTTAAGGTGGAACTTAGTCTCCTATTTTAAAAATTTCTGTAAGCTATAATCTTTGGCAAGGATAATAAAAGATCCTTACATCATGAAAGAAAACATGAGAGGAAAAAACAAACAAACAAATAAGTAAAAAGCCTTTTCATTTGAAAAACCTACCAAACAAATCTCTCTGGAGATTGTAAATATTACATTAAATAAATAAATAAATAAAAACCTGTGCAACTTACAATTTAATGCTTCAAAGAGCTAATTGTAAATAACCAAGTTGAATCTTTAAAAGTCCTAGAAAACTCAGGTGGAAAAAAAGACTTAAAAACAGGTGGGTTTAGAAATTAACGCTGAATGATGTTTGAGAATAAAACCAACAACAAAACCAAGCCTGAATAACTAATGTTTCTCACCTCCTTAGGAGCAACCCCATGTGTTTCTTGCCTGGGATAATATTCCTATTTCCTCTGCAGCAAATCAGGTTCTCTCTAATGTCTGGTTATGTAGGAGTTCAGGGCAAGACTCTACTGCATCATAGACACACAGTCTGTAAAGGATGCTTCGACTGATCCCTTATCTCTCAAGGCAGATTGTAATAGAAAAAAGGACCAAAATCAGAAGGAAAATTCTTTTTACATTTCCTTGACTATGGAAAGAAGGAAACTGAGGATTTATGGGACCAGTACCAGGAAAGAACACAAAAGGTTTGTGTCTCACCTTAAAATCATATGATTTCTGTCAGGTGAGATTTTATTGTTTCTGCACCTCATATTAGGCAGTGTTAGTTAGGAACTATTAGTTTATTGAGCTCTACCACTTGTACAACATTTGTTGACATGGGTGCATACTCCAGCAGTTCAAAATCTGATCATATTCATGATAACAACACAGCTTGCAAAACAAAGCATGGAGTAAGCTGAATGACAGCCATTGCCAATCACTGACCAGTAATCCCTAGGTCACATTTCTAGAATTTCCCTTAAGAAGTGAAATATTCTAATAGTCTCATTTCTGCTCTCATTATATCATTACAACTCTTCTCCACTCCCCTCTAGAGTTTGACTTTGTGGCAAGGTTTTATACAGAAAGGGCAATAGATCTCAACAATGCTGCTTATCTTCTGAACTGTTCTCTGTGAAATATCCCAGAGCCAAAAGAATAGACAGGATTACATACTGAAAAGCCTGTTCCTAAGAAATTCCTAGCACCCAGTTGTGTGAACAGATGTGAAGGTCAGTGCCTTCTGACGTGCTCAGGGTTTTATATGCAGATGAAGTAGGAGCTAATACTTACCCTATCCATACATGTCAGACTAGAAAGAACTAAAAGACTAAAACTGGCAGATGATCTTCTAACCCATACAGAACTTCAACTCTATACATTTAAATGATGTTTTTCCTTGGGATGAAGACCTCTTTTTTCCTTTTTTTTTTTTTTTTTTTTTTTTACAGTTTCAGGGGATATCAGGAGTCCCTTGAAGATTATATCCTTACTTTTGTGGTGCAGTTGCCCACCTTGCTTTCCTCCTAGCCCCCAGAAAGCCCAAAAAAGACCCTCCCTTGCTATTGTATGTATTCACTGTCAGAGAACTTGTTTTCAGATGTAGTTTCCAGCCTCTCAGGTCTGCACTGGAATTTCCTAATCTAATGTACAGAATCCCTTGCCACCTCTCAGATTCTTGTTAGGAAAGAGTGAACCTGTCATACAGTTTCATGGGCATCCACCACATCCATACTTCAACTAATACTGTCTTCACTGTAAATGATACCATTTCATCATGACTGTCTGAAGACAGGGCTTTTTACTTCCCAGGTAGGCAGTTATAAAGACAGGTTTAGTCTTTTCTGGCCTGGACGAAGAAGGACCAACAAATGCTGCGCTTACTAGGAATATGAGACAAAACTTCTTTCCAGGAAGTAAAGGCATTTAACATGCTCATGTGTCACTAGAATTTGAGTGTTACCATAGGGGTAAATTTTTAAGCCTAGGGATTTTAGGAAAGCCTTGACTGTGCAGAGGTTTAATAAATGTCCCAGACTTGGTAAGGAAAGATGTGTCATGTTAATAGTTCTGATCAAAACAAAAAAAATGCATATAATACTAATTCTACCCTATAGATCACCCGGCACACCAGAAATGTAAATGTAAATGTAAGCTAAAAGGAGGAAGCAAATGTTAAACATAGAATTATAAAATAATCTGAGACAGAAGGGACGTCTAAAGGCCATCTCATCCAATCCTTCTGCAATAAGAAGGGACGCCTTTAACTAGACCAGGTTGCTGAGACCCTTGTCAAGCCTCACCTTGAATATCCTTGGGATGAGCCCAAGGTGTAGAAGGTGAGTGTCTCCAAGACTGTATCATAATAGAGAAACTTTTCCCAAAAGATGAGAGCATCCATAGTGCTAAGCAGCACAGTAAATAGGAGTTCTGAGAACTAATCAAAGAGTAAGCATCTGTATTTGAAGCTGTTATTTTAAACTCTCTTTATAACTAATGAAAAGAGAGATCAGTACATCCAAAGGATGGTTGAAGTCATGCAAAACCTAAAGCAGATCAGCTGGATTGCCACCTGAGCATGCCACCTTTCCCTCAATGATTGTGAGAACCTAAGCTGACCTGTATGTCTAAGTTCAGATGCCTAAATGTAAGTGATAAAAATCATACCAATGTGACTCTCACAATAACACCAGTGATTTAACTTAATGACGGAGTGAATCAGTCAAAAAATATAATAGAATAGCCATAATGCTGGTCATTTTATTAAATGTCAGAAAATTTCAGTTATTTCATGAAATTACTGCTTTCACCATCTGACTGTAACATACAGCTAGAATTAGAAATGATCAAGATACAACCATGTTCTTAGCTACTGCATTTGTATCTGAGCACAGCTTTTCTCTCACTGTGTCTAAATCCTAATGTAGGTTCTTATCAGCAAACTTTGCTATTACAGTTCCTCTTCAGCAGCTAACAATTTTTTCTGTTCTGTTCTTTTTTACCCCTATTGTTAGCAAAATAATAATGATTATAAACAACACTTTAAAAACATGCCATGCTAGGGATGGCTGTGCTGAAATATATCATTCTGAATTCTACTGTATTTGTTTACGGTGAAACATTTTTGTGTTTATATTTCCATTGCTTATCACAGACACTGGCATTATAAGTGCTTAAGTAAACTCAACTCAGTTATTTATTAGGATAGGTTTTACTGCCATTCTCTTGAGTAAAATCCTTCCTCTTCCCATTCAAGGAAGCTTCTTTATTCTTGCCAGTCACTACCGCTAGACTGTTTTCAGCCATCACAGAATTTAGTACACAGTATTAAATAAATTAATTCCTGGATTTATGATAATTAATAATTATGTTATTCAGACATACAGCTTCCTAGCATTATATGCACAGATATATACACAAAACAAATCAAAACAAAACAAACAAACAAAAAAAACCCACCAGAAAATTTAGAGGAATTAGAAAACATGAAAAAAATTTTGGGTGTTGGAAAATTCAAGCCTTGAATTTCAAGTTCAATTCTTCTGGGCCATTCTGGTTCTTTGTATTCCGTACAATTTCCTTTAACATTCTCGTTTCAGGCTTTGACCTTTGCTCATGAATACTAACCAGTCCAAGGCAGTGCTCATAAGCTGTACTTTCTTGACTTCCTTGCTAACTTTCCTGTGCATCAGTTATTATTTTTTCCATAGCAAACAGCTCAGGTGGCAACAGTGAGATGATGTTTCTTTGTCTGAAGCTTTACCTGTAAGATGCCTTTCTTAGGCTACTCTTGAATATGCTCTTTTTTGCCTCAGGGTGTTCTCTGTTATAAGCAGAAACTCTTACGATGGATATAGTAGAGCTAGACTACTTCATAGTGGATGATGGTTTGTGGTTTGGTCACATGTTATTTCTTCTATACATATCAAACTCATGCATGTAACTGAGACTAATTTCTTGTTTAATGGTTACTTGAATGTATTGATACTGAAATGCTTAACAGGCTGCAACTTACAAGTATCCTAGAAAAAATGAGTTTTGAGAAGATATTTCTAGCTATTAGAAAAAGGAGGACATAAAATGATCATATATAATGCTTATCTAAGCCCTGCATGACTACCTAAATACATGCATTGCTTGATTGCTACTCCTAACAAATAGAAAGTTCTGTTTAAGTAAATGAGTTTTAATTTGGCATGTAGTTCCAAAAAGATATTTCTTTTCCCTGTTGCAATAAATAACTAAATAAATAAAAAATAAAAATATTAAAACCAAAACCAAAAACAAAAAAAACTTGGACAGAAACAGAAGAGCTATTTATTTTGTTCTCACTTCTGTTTATTTGTCTTAAAATACTGAAGGTGTTTTTTAAAAAATGACAGTTTCCTTTTTGTTTAAATACAAAAAGAAATAACATGACTGCCTGATCTGGAAGTATTAAATTATTATGACCCAGTGAGCATAGTTCTCTTACCCTAGATTTTCTGCCCATGGGCTGGATGGAATCTCGTTCTGTCCTGACTGGCCATGCTGGGGCTGTGTCTGACACTGACTGCTCTGTCTGGGTCTGGCCCCTACCCTCACCTGCGAGCTCAGCCAAGCACATCACTGTGCACCAGATAGACCGTGGTGAAAATTAGAGAAAGAACTGTTATGTGATTTTATGATGGTATATATGAGGTTAACCAATTGCAACATGGCAAACATAGCATGGTCATCTTCAGAAAGCCTGTATATATGTCTATAATACAAAGTCTGTGAGATAGTATTACCAGTACCATTAGGTAGATGATTTAAGTAAAGGAAATGCTTAGGATCTTCGGTGCACAAAGAATTTTGGTATTTTTGTGGATTTAAAAAATATCTAGTTGTATAATCTTACAGTAATGAGAACAAGATGATAGAAAGT
Source organism: Phaethornis superciliosus (assembly GCA_023637945.1). NCBI lineage: Eukaryota > Metazoa > Chordata > Aves > Apodiformes > Trochilidae > Phaethornis > Phaethornis superciliosus. The sequence continues at coordinate 65,107,849 of JAJQWJ010000004.1, forward strand.
AATTTAAAAAGATCAGAAGAAAAAAAGGTATTTCCTGTACATCAAAAGGTATGGTACTTAAGTTTACTATTTTCTGGACAAAGTAGAACTAAAAGAACAAATAAGTACAATTGCTCCATGAAGAGCTGCTTTAAGAGCACAAAAAGAACATGTAGTTCACAGGGCATGTGTCATTACTTATATAGATCAGCAGTAACTGGTTTAATTTTATCTGAGAAAAATACTTTTGAAAAGTCATTGAAAATCTGGGAAGGTAACAGAAAGGGAGAAAATTAGTATAATATTGATCTCTGAAAAAAAAAAAAAAGAAAAGGAAAAGAATGATCATGGTAATTATTGTTTCCTAGGCCCATCTGAAAACTGGACTGAAATAATGGATCGGGTACGAGAAAATTGTAACTAGGGAACCTCCAGATAATTTTATGAGCACAATAGGAAATGTGGGCTTATCAAAAGAAAGTTGTGAAGAGACTTGTAGCTAAGAGCTCTCACTATATTGCACCTAATCCAGCTTTCGGTAGTTAACAATAGGTAGAGTAAAACAGTTCAGTGCCATTAGTGAGTCAAGAGTTTTCTCTGAATTACCTGTAGACCTACACACTGGAGGTGTTCTGAAGCTGTGGGAGGAAGCTACATCAAAAGTCCTCAACTGGTCATTTTGATAAAGCAGCTGTATGTGCATTTTTTAAATGGAAATATCTGTCACAATTTTTGAGGTCTCTCACTATTTCTTTCTAAAGAAAAATGTCTTGTGTTCTTGGTTTCTGAATCTTGGAAACAACCAGGAGATGGTAACAGTATTTCTCAGACATTTTAATTTTCACCATAATGATATTTTGCACTTACTGAGAAAATAATTTAGAGTGAATTCTTTGTTTAAGACACTACCATGGTCCTTGTAACAAAGATTATTGGACAACACTACAATAAAGAATAACTCATATTGCATGTATATGGCTGTGTAGGAACCAGGTTTTGGAGCGATTTTTGCTGTACATCATAGCTAAAAGTGTCAACAGTCAATTTGAGTCTTTGCCTGAAGATGTAAACACATGCTGGTAAAAATTAAAAGCCTTCCCCATCCCATTTCCAAATAATAAAAAAAACCCACCTCAACTATAACCAAGTGGCATAAAACTTTCACAACATTCTAGACTAAAATGAGACTTTCAAAAAAACACAGAAACCCAAAACCAAAAAAACCCCAAAACCACCACAACTCCAAACCCTAAAAACCAACAATTTTTACTTAAATGACAGTTTATGCCATAAACCTTGAGACTTTAAAAGCTCTACAGATATCAAACAAGTAATCCTTAATCATGCAAACCTCTCAGCTGAGTAATTCTGCTGAGACTGATAAAATTACTCTCAGGAGTAAGTGCTACCAGCTAAAGTAATAGTGGTTGGAACTGGGCCCTCACTTTCACCACCTTTCTCTGAACTACAGAAGTGTTATTAAGGGTCATTATTAATCAAAATCTCACAGATGGGAAGATTGAGCCATCAAGGAGTGATTTATTAAAGGTCATAGAATAAATACTCATTCCAGAAACTCCATGAAATTATTTCTAGCTCTTTTCTTTAAACATAAGGTTAACATTTCCCATCATTAGAATTTTATGTGCAGACAAATATTCCTAAAAATATAGTAATAAATAAATAAATAAATAAATAGCTATCATATGGTTGTATGAGATCTTGGGGTTTCCAAAATAGAAACTTCTCTACTCTTTTATTTCAATCCAAACTAACTGACAAACAGTGGAAATGTACTCAGCTGAAAAAAGGTCTTGATTAAGATGTACTCTGGTCTATGTGTTTGTGAGTAAGAAAGAAAAAGGTAGTAAATTACTGTTCAATTAATTTTCAAGGTCATAAGGAACTCCACTTTAATGCTTAACCTGCATTTCAGTGTGTTGTGTGCCTATGGAATGCAGAAAATAGATGATGAGCCTGATGGAAAAAGAGCAATCACTAACAATAGATAAAGTGTTTGGTGTAAGACAGATTAAAAGCAAAAATTATTATTTCATGAACATAAATAGCCATTTAGCTTAAAAATCTGGGAACAAAGTGTGCAAAGAGAGGCTCTCATGGAGATTAGGAGACATTTTAGGTTTGACTTTCCAAACTTCAAAGTAAAAACAAATAGAAAAGCCTACAAAAATACATCTGAGGGAAGGAATGGGATGGGAAGGAAAGGCAAGGCAAGGCAAGGATGTACAGACAATAATTCACCAATGAATCAATGAGCCTCTATCTGGCACCACTCAAAACAAGAAAAAAAGAAAGATTAAAATGTTTAACAAAGTACTAGTCTTTGATGTAAGTTGCTAACTCTGCTGATTTAAACTAGTTGAAATATATATATATATATCTTCAATATAAAGAAGAATGAAAAAAATATATAATGAGCTTTATATAGATCTCAAAGTTGTTTCCTAAGCTTTGTTCTTTGGGAGTCACCTGGCACAATGTGGATGCTGAAATAACCTAAAAAAGAAGTAAGAAAGGATCACTTCTGTAGAGACACAATGACTTTCCATACAACATATGGAAGATGGAGAGGCCTTAGTAGAAATGTTGATCACTGAATAGTTAGGAGAGAAAATCAATATGTGCCTAAGCCATATTACAATGTGCAAACACTGATATTATTGCAAATCAACATGTACTACTGTAGCATTAAGTTTTATCTTGTAGGCTTCTAAAGGAAGCTTTAGATTGTAAACTCTTTGGACTTCCTTCTCTGTTGTTTTCACAAGCCAGCATACTGGAGTTTGCCAGAGGCCTGGGGCTTTTCATCAGTAGCACAACACAACTGGTTTTGTGGTTATATCTTTAACTTCATCCAAGACAATTATAAGTTTTGGATATGTCAGGTTTCATTGTCTGCTGAACTTATGCAGTCCCTCAGCCTACACACAGAAAGTAATGATAAAATTCAACCACTGACAACAGTACGCTGCTCTGTACTCCAAAATATAAACCCTAGGAGATGCTAAATAAGCTGCCAAGCATTGCAAAGGATAACAAAGTTGCTTCAGACTTTGGACAATTGTGATTTCTAATTGAAGTTTTACATCTATTTTAACCTTTGGTTTTATAAAGATTTCTTATTTTTTTCCTTCCACTTATTTTGTCTCTCTCTGTATGATATTAAGATTGTTGGAGACAGTTCAGACAGAGCCTCCATATTCTTCTGTTGAACAAAACTGACAATCCTCTTCTTTACTCTTAACCTAAAAATTTGATTAGGCTAGACTGTGGGTTGTGAAAATGTAGCAATCCATGAAAGGTCAATATTTTCTTTAAGTTCTGCATAAGCTGTACCACCACAGAGTAAAATAAGATATGATCAAGCAAGCAGTCATTTTGTCTTTCACATATTTGGCTTGTTCAAAATAGAGCACAATTGTTTTTCCACAAAACCAGGCTTCTATGTATAAAATTTTTAATAGGAAAACAGCTTCAAGACAAACTCTTTTTACATGGGTCCTGTGGCATTTTATCCCTCTAAAGGATGTAGGGACTCTAGTTACCAAATATATCATTAGTAAATGGCAAAGTAGTCAGTAAGTAGGCTAACAGTTGGACTTGATGATCTTAAAAATCTTTTCAACAAATGATATTATTCTATTCTATGATTGTATGAAAGAGACTAGGAAGGAAAAGGGCGAATTTGTGGAAACAGAATTACCCCTCTGTAATTATAACAGGGAATGCAAAGGAGTTTGAGTAAAACAAACTCAGTTTGGGATTCACTTGTGATACTTACCCTTTGTTCTTTGAAACATGTCTTAGAGACATAGGAATTTAGAGATGCCCAAGAAAAGTGGGTCCATACTGCCTCCCTGCAAATAATCACTGAATGTCAGGACAATAACTAAATTATTACTTTTCAAATTCAGTCCATATCTAACATCAGAATTACTAGGGAAGCACTTGCTAGTTATTGCTGATTCAGGAAGAAAAGCAACTGTGACATGATGTAAAATTGCACGTTGAAATTAGGGTGTACATGGATTTGCTTTTAAACTCAGCATGCTTAGGCACTGTGTAGTTAGGGCAGAGTGAAATCCCTGGGAATTATTAGCCAACACCACATCAGCCAATCTTTTCTTGATTGACCGAGTTTTTGAGGCTGCAGCAGAGCAAACAGCATTTTCCTGTATTCTGATTTCCCCTTGCTGTTACAAATGGATGTATGGGGGTGAGAACAAACATCCTAGTGAAACCTCTTGGTGCCTAATAATGGATGTTTCTATATACAGGCAAGTGGTATCCTATTATTCTCTACATCCTCTGTGCAAGGAAAGGGGAAAGATAGACTATCAGGAAAAAAAGTTTGTATTCATTATTTCTTGGCCTTAAGAAAATGTTCCCATCAATCCATCAAAAACAAATTTTATTCTGTAATATTAACGTTTAAGGCTATGCTTTTCTGGCATATTGATTCTCCATAGGCAGAAGGACTCTGAAATGGAAACAATTTTAGAAATGTAGTTTTCAGTTGCCGTAATATTGTATGTTCCTGTTATGAAAGAAAATAGCTTATCCTTTACCCTTCTCTTTTTCTGTACTGCATGTATTAGTCACAGGAAACTGGGGCAAGTTAAGCTCTTGTAGAAGTCCAAAGACCTTACCTCTCTGTGAAATTTCTTTTTCTTAAATAATTAAATGCCATCATGTCTTTATTTATAAATATTGCAATAAAATCCTGGCCGACAGTCAGGATTACAATCAGGATTTGTTTGGGGCTTTTGCTTTGTTTTGTTTTGCTTTTTTTTTCATATAGGCCACACATACAGGGCAACAACTGAGTCAGGACATTGTTTAAACATACACTGTATTTGGACTGTACGCCCATAAGGTCAGCCTGGTCCCATGGGAGATGTCTGAGCAAAGGAAAACTGAATCTTCAACTCCTTTGGAAGCAAAATCTTGTTTTTCAATGAACACTGGAGATGAGTATTGTGGAGTGTTACAGACATAAATTGTCCCATCTTGGACAAGGTCCTGGGGAACTAATTTACAGGCCTCTAAAGATGAGGCTGGAATGGGGATGGCAGCTAAAATCTCCTCACATCTCTACATCTGGTGCCTCTATATCATAGCTAACATACATGAATGCTTGCACTGCCAGTGCTTCTAGTATATGACGTGGATTGAAATCTGTTTTTCCCTGTTGGGGAACAGAAGGTTTAGGTCTCCAGCTCTGTCAGTTTGACACTTCTTGACAGCACAGACCTCCCTCTTTGGCACTGTGTTTCTTAGCTTTTCTGTCAAATGTCTTCTGCTTTTTTTTTTTTTTTTTTTTTTTTTTTTAAGAGAGAAATCACTTAATTCATTATGGCTGAAGTGCAGTCCTCTACAGATTACCAGCATATGATCAGTGCAACCCCAGGGCACTGTCTGCCACGATTTAACATAGGGCCTTCAAAGAGGACTTGGGAGACATTTTAGAAATGAATGGATCTTATTCTGGACCACTGCCTACAAAAGAACTTCAGAAAATACACATGAAATAATAGCACATATTTTACCAAGTATTCTGTTATTTGAAGAGCAGCTACTGATAAACCATGGAAGGTGTCTAAGCATGGCTTACCATAGAAGACTGTGTAAATTGGAAGACTTGATAGACAGCTGTCCTTAAGACAATAAAAAGAACAAAAGTAGCTTGTTTATAAACTCTACTAAAACAAGATCTAAATGGAACTACAAGTAAAAAGTGAAGAAATCCTATTTATAAATTGTGCTACTTCAGGCTAAAAGTGTGAAAAGCATTCCACCAGATGGGTTTGCAAAACACATGAAAAAATAAAGATATGTGTGTTTACAGAAAATATCCCAAACTCTCAGGCTGCTCTCAATGCCCAGGCGATGATCACAGTTAATGGGTTCCATGGTGTCTCTGTATGACTAATTATGTCAAGTATCTATCTTGGCTAGAAGATTTCACACATGCCTGATTGAATCTTGCTGCTTGGATTAATACTGTAATTCATAGGAGAAGGACGTGCTGCATAGACAAGGTAATATAAGCTAGAGGGAAGGAAAACTGCTTCCAGGACTACTTCTGAAGGGCTGCAGGAAAAGATGATTCCTTATATCCCTCTATTAATTATAATCAAGACCAAATACATATCTCTGAATGATTACTTCAATGTGTAATTGTGTGGGTTTGCAACACCAGACAGTCTCAAACAGCCTCCCAATTTCTTCAGCTCAGTCACCGGATATATCCTGTTATAAAGTAGCTCCTTAAAGTTCAGTATTTTAGTCATGTAGTGATATTGTGAGGAAGATTAGACACTGAGTTATCCATGGTCCATTCCTGTATGCTTGATCTGGCACTTACAAAACAGTTTAGGGTGAATTCTCTTTCATGGGTGACCCATGTGTCCATGAGCATTTTCTAAGCATCTATGCTTGGCATTATTTTAGAAGATGAATTGGTTAGATATAAGTTAGAAACATGACTGGGAAGAGGCAGAGCAGAAGAGACACCAAGTAAAAAGAATGGTGATTCAGATCAAAGGATCTGAGAACTTAGGAAAAAAAAAAGTGTTCTCATTCATGGCAGAAATAAAACAGTTCCTTTTTCAGTAACTGGGCTGTGGAGTAATTATCATCCCCTAAACAACTTTACGATGGCTTCTTTTTAAAGCAGGTTTTGTTATGGACTGTGCTTCACTTAACTGAAATATCTTAAAGTCAAGATAGATGCCTTAGTGGGACAGCTCTCAGAGAACTGATTCAGCCAATGCTAATGAACAGTAATGCCTGATGCTTAATCAGGAGAGTATTATAGGGGAAAACCAATACAGCAGAGATGTGTATTTAATGTAAGTCAAGTGATTAAGTGGTGGTTAACCAGGGGTTGAAATTCTGAGCTCTGGACTTTTAATAAAGTGTCAAATAAAGATTAAAAGGAAAAAAAAAGAGTAGTCAAAGACGAAACTCGGTAAGCTTCCATTTTATTACTATCTTTTTATTCATTGTAAGGTTTTTTAAGTCCTATATATTTGTACTCTCACACAAAATCCTTTAATAGAGATGGGTATTTTGGATGCAAAATTCTGATGCACTTAATGGAGTTGAAAGCCTGCCTGTTATCAGGTTGGTTTCCATGTTACCTAATCTTACAAAGCATTAAATGGAATCCTAACTATTTACAGTATCACTTTTAAATATAAATAGATATCTTCATTACATCATTTGTCTTACCTATATTAAAATTCCACTACAAAGCACTTAGCAGCTTCACAAACAACTGATCAAATTCTGCAGACTTTATCCAGCTTGGACAGAAATTGCTTGGCAAAGTAGCATTACAGAAGTCAATGGACAGAGGCATTGATACAACAGTGCCATGAATGTGGGTTGTGGAATCAAAAACTGTGATAGCCAAACTACTTTACTGACTCCAGAGGACTTATTAATATGCAGTGGCAGATCTCAAGGTGGCTCTCGTCTCCAGAGCTAATGATTCATGCCAGGTTTTGTCATCATGCTTCAAGTGATGTTCAGCTGCAGTCCATCTTGTCAGATGCAACGGATTTCATTTCTGGATAGCACCATGTGATAGGTTTTAACTCCTACTTTGGACAGGCAGAAAAGATAACTACCTAAAACTGCTGTGTGGGAGTAAAAGTTCCCCTTCAGAAAAAAACAAGCAATGAGAAGAAATAAATTATCTTCATGTATTTCCTCAGCTTCAGGACTAAGAGCCACGGGGGCTTGAAGAACCAGGCTCCAACTACCTTTGTCTTTGCATAGTGCTTCAAATTATTGTGTGAAGGTGGGAAATACTGATTAACAGTCCATGTGCAGCCTCCTCATGGCATTTCCTGAATGCTTCATTGCAAAGGCAAAGTAGGAATAATAAACTTCTTCTCCAAAATGATGTTTACTAACATGGGAACTTTCAGTGCCAAGTGGACTCGGAAGAAAAAAAAAGGTGCAGCTGAGGTTGTACAATGGACTCTTGGGCAAGACAATTAAAGGTTGCCTTAATGAACTTATTCCTCAATTTTATCATATTTCAGACATAAAAAACCAACCAACCAAACAAAAACTATCAATCAAAACAAAACAAAGCAAAAACCCAAGAAAATTAAAACATAAAAAACCCCCAAAAAACTAGTAGCTTCATCATCTAGATTTAAATTATCATGATTAATTTACTAATACTTACTTTTTGCAAACAGACTACTGCTTCTACCATCACTGGCCTTACTCAAGCTGAGGACTGACTTTTAGAGCATTTTGGTAATTAAAGTATCATGAAAATCAACCTCAGTGAAAGTGAAGGTAACTTGACACCTTTAAACATCAAGGTATTATAAAGTTACTATGTCATCGCTGATGGCACTAAGTAACTTTCCAGGTAGCATTACACTGCAAATGTCCATACACGTAACCTAGTGGTTGTTATATGCAGAAATCTTCTTCAGTAGAGAACAAAAAAATCAATCCAGGTAGAAAATCTTTGTGCTGTGTGGTTTTCTGCAAATTCAGAAAAGACTGGATTTCAAGATTTTCTCATTATATTTTCTGAATTTCATCAGTGTAAAGAAAGAATTACTATAAATACTCTTATCATGCAGACAAATAGGTACTTTATGAAGCTATGATATGAAGTCTCTATTGATTCTGCTGTAGCCCTTGCTTCAGTTAGCTGAAAAAGGGATGTTTTCTCAAATGTGGAGAACCTTATCTTTATTTTATTTCTTATACCAAATTTACCTCATATAGTTCTAGAAGGATTCAACCTACTTTTATATTGAAAACTGGGGAACTTGCTAATGAAAAATACCACAGTGGGGCTCCGTCAGCTGTGGCTTAAACCAAACTTTAAGTTTTTTTAGCAAGAATGTTAAATGAAATGCAGTGTTTATCATGATCTTAAGGGTCTCCTCTCTACTTTTGATCATCCATGTCTGTCTCTTTTTTCCACTATCTGGATCAAGGAGATTCAGCACCTGTTTACTGGAACTCACAGAAGTTATTTCTTTAAAGGTTCTTTAGACAAACTAGTAACCAGTCTGCCTCTAATCCAGATCAGTTGGAATATGGATAAACAAAAGGATTGTCACCAAGAAAATCATAGTTACTTCTCCATGGACTCTTTAAAAACCTGTGTCTTTCTCTCATCTTAGTAGTTAGATCCATTTTTCTAACCTTTGCAACTGCAGACCTGAACACTTTCTTTTGATGAAAACTTGCTCATCTCATGAAAACTCAGCTCATCTCATTTTCAAGTCCTGAAATCAGAGTGAAAAAAACAAAGTTTCCTGAATATAGCAAAAATATGAAGAATGCTACCTTTACCTGCTTGCATTGCTGATTTCCTGTTCCTCTTCTTTTCCGATGCATTTCTCTCAAAAGATTGTAAATTTTAAGAGAAGGAACTATTACCTTTAAAATAGTCAGTATTCTCTCTAATCTTAATTTTGAACAGTTTGGGGAATTGTATTCATGGTCTCCCTTTGGAAATAGCTTTTTGAAGAACTTCTTTGCCTGGCCTGCAGTGCTGGGCACCATAATCAGGAGAGACTTGTTTGGATAAGTAGATGCCATAAAGTAGCAGTCATAGTCCATTTACAAATCTAACACAGCCAGCTTAACAAAATAATAATGAAAAAAATCAAACATAAAATAATGGAAAAATATGTGTATTGTTTGCTCTGTTTGACATCATATAAAAGATGCACACTTGGGATGTTTATGCCCCAGATTGTTATTTTCTGATAATGTACCTGGTTAAAGTAAAGTTTTCCCTCTGGATGCATATATAACACTTAGATAAGAACAATTCACAAAATCCTATTATAGTGCTGCTGTACACAAACACATTTTCGGATGCTTCAGATAATATCAGTTACGTATATACAAGAGGCAGAGGTATTTCTAGGAATATCATTACTGGTGGTATATCTGTTTATGTTTCTGTATGCAGCACTGGTGGCTCTTTCTTTGAGACAGACACTAAAAACATCCAAAAAAACCCCAACCACCCAACATTTGATTTTTTGAAATTACATTTTTTAAAACAAACAAAGAAAAACAAAGTCTTAGTATTGTCCCTCCTCACCAGCTATCATAATTCCTTCTTTTTCCTCAGAAACAGAATCACCAGCTTTCAATCTCCAAGATACTCTATTATGTTTATTATCTTTAACTCCATCCAAGAGGTGCAATGCATGAAAATTTTGAACTGTTGGGAAATTTAAAGTGTAACGTACTCACTTTTTAATAGATATTTAAATTAGAACAATGTCTAGACTTATTGTCAGGAAACACAGCTTTATTGCTGTTGCAGCATCCTAAAGAACCCTTACCCACCAGTGGGGAAACCAGAAGCTGCATTGTTGAATCACTATTTCTGCATTTCTATAGACCTCTACTGTACCATCTATATTCACCATGGCTTTCTTCTGTGATGCCATGAAAACAGTTTAATCTGTCTTTGTCACTAAAAGGAAATTTATGGGTTTGCCTCTGGTTTCCATTTGGCAAGTAGTTTCTCTCCTCATGGTTTTGTTTTTCCAGCTATACCTAATGAAATCAGAACCCGTACCAAAATGCATGGAGATACACAAGCTTAGAGCAGAATGCTAGAACAGGAGTGCTGATCCTTGAATACTTGTAGATAACATTGGAACATACTCTTAGCTGAATTTATTCTGTGTGGTTAGTAATTTGCTTGGAACTTTTAAGATAGCTTTGTAATAGTTTTAAATCTCCTATGTTTAAAATAGATTTAAAACTATCTGGGTGTGTATTTTACTAAAATATTCAGGCTATTCAAATATTCAAGATAATTTAAAATAGTCCGCACTGGTCCTATTTCTTCCATCCAAGAATTGCCTGTACATGTTAAAGGAGATAATACCATAGGCTATAGAATAGCCCATATTATTTGAAGCCTAAAAGTCAGTTTTTATAACTATAACATATTTTAGATTTCACTGCTTCATCTATACCTGGAAATATATTTATAAACATTGGATGTTTTATAGCACTTATGGAAGAAAACATTTTCTGTAAGAAAATCATTAGCATCTTTTTAGTAGATTTAAACTAGAATTTAAACTAGAAATGTTGTAAGTATTAAATTTTGTGCTTTGTATAGAGCATTTTATAAGAGCCCGTAATTGGAAAGTTGTAAATGCAATGCAGTTGTAAAGCTAGAAACCATTTGGTCAAGAATCAAGCAACTAAATTGAATGTCTCCTCAAAGAACAAGACTCTTTGTACTAGACATCCAGCTGGTATAGACATTATCATAATCTCACAAAAACAGATTTTACAAAATATGCTTTAGAAAGAATACTGACTTTCAAAAATCTAAAGAGCAAATAGTAATGCAGGGGTATGTTAACAGAACATAGTATAAACAGCTCTCACTCCACACTCTAAAAAAAATTCTTGTTAAAATAAAATCAAATTTCCAGATGATTTCTTATTGAACGTGTTTTCTTCTAAAAGTTCTCTAAGCTTTTGAACTGGAAGAAAAATATATTTATGTCCCAAAAAAAATGCTTTAGAATAGAAGGTGGTTACTTCTGCACTATTCATGTTTTCTTCTAATCTTAGGGATACATCTTGTTTTGATCTCATGATAACCATGAAACACTAAAATTCTTCTGGTATCTATCTGTAAATACTAGATTTTAGTTTGTACATATGAACCTATCCGCTAGCTATGGCTGAGGCAGTCATCATAAATTAAGAGTGTGACTTATTTAAGCACACTTTTCTACCTAGCAGAAATGAGTCTAATCTAAACTAGTCTCATAGGATCCTTTTATATCATGTACAGGGTTACTGATGTTTTCATCCCTTCTGACATTTTTCATTTCAGTTGTGTGGCATATAAAATAAAGCCAACCAAAGCACAGTCTTCTGCTACTACATACACAGGGGACATCTTAACTGACCAATTTGAAGCAGATGCAGAACCTACACAGTTGAAGGCAACTAAAATGAATGTGCCAGCAGTCAAGAGGAAAAGTGCAACATCTTTATAGGGTTCTGAGAGGAGATTGTGTCCAGCTAACTTAAACACCCAAGTTTACATAGACTTTATCTGGTTTTGACAGCCTTGAAGGAACTATTTCTTTTTCTTAAACCATGAAATGAAAGGCATCATTGGGTGTGTTGATTCAGGAAACATTCACATTTAGGGATGTGCAAAGTTTATATGCACCATCTGTATTTATGAAGCTTATAGAAGTCTTATGTAGACTCATAGACAAAAATGGGCTAATTGTGGAGGTTGTCTATTAGGAAAAACTTTGAAATATAAGACTCTATACTGTTACAAAAAAAGAAGAAGGGTAGTAGTAGTTGGTGACTCCCTTCTGAGGGGAACTGAGGGCCCTATATGTCGACCTGACCCATCCCACAGGGAGGTCTGCTGCCTTCCTGGCGCCCGGGTGAGGGATATTCGAAGGAGACTCCCTCAGCTAATTCAGTCATCAGACTATTATCCACTGCTGGTAGTCCAGGCTGGCAGTGATGACATTATTGGAAGAAGTACAAGAGTAATTAAAAAGGACTTCAAGGCACTGGGTCGGTTAATTGACGGGTCAGGAGCACAGGTAGTCTTCGCCTCAATTCCTGCAGTAGAAGACCTGAATGAGGAGAGGACTAGGAAAACCTGTCTCATCAATAGGTGGCTAAGGGACTGGTGCTACCGGAGGAACTTCGGGTTTTTTGACCACGGGGCAAATCCCATGCTGCCTAGTGTCATCAGATCAGATGAACTTCATCTAACCAACAGGGGGAAAAGGACTCTAGCTCATAGGTTGAAGGGGCTGATAAGGAGGGCTTTAAACTAGGTTTGAAGGGGGAGAGGGTTGAAACTGAGCTCTCCAGAGAGGAACCTAAAGGTGGACTACACAAGATAAATGAGAAATCAGCAGCCCAGCTGAAGTGCATGTACACCAATGCACGCAGCATGGGCAACAAACAAGAGGAGCTGGAAGCCATTGTGCAGCAGGAAAGCTATGATGTAGTCGCTATCACAGAAACGTGGTGGGATGACTTCCATGACTGGAGTGCTGCCATGGGTGGCTACAGGCTCTTCAGAAGGGACAGGCAGGGTAGGAGAGGTGGAGGGGTAGCCCTATATGTTAGGGAGTCTCTCGACGCTGTAGAAGTTGAGATCACCAATAACAAGGCAGAATGCCTGTGGGTTAGAATCAGAGGGAAGGTCAACAAGGCCGATATCGTGATGGGAGTCTGTTACAGACCGCCCAATCAGGATGATGAGGACGATGAAACATTCTACAAGCAACTGGCGGAGGTTTCAAAATCATCATCCCTTGTTCTCGTAGGTGACTTTAACCTGCCAGACATCTGCTGGGAACTCCACACCGCAGAGAGGAGGCAGTCAAGGAGATTCCTTGAATGTATTGAAGATAATTTCCTGCTCCAACTAGTAAATGAGCCCACCAGGGATGGAGCCCCACTTGACAGAGAGGGGCTGGTGGGAGATGTGGTGGTTGGTGGACGACTGGGACTCAGTGATCATGAAATAATAGAGTTTTCAATACTCAGGGACACAAGGAGGGTCGTCAGTAAAACCTCTGTGTTGGACTTCCGGAGAGCAGACTTTTGGACTATTCAAAAGACTAGTTCAGAGTATACCCTGGAAAACAGCCCTTGAAAACAGAAGGGTCCAGGAGGGATGGACATACTTGAAAGAGCAAATTCTGAAAGCACAGGAGCAGGCTATCCCAGAGTCCCAAAAGGCGAGCCGGCGGGGAAGGCAACCGGTCTGGCTGAACTGGGAGACCCTGAAAGAAATTAGGGTTAAGAAGAGGGCCTATCAATTATGGAAAAAAGGGCTAACTTCTCAAGAGGAATTTAGGAAAATAGTCAGGTCGTGTAGAAAGAAAATCAGAGAGAGAAAGGCACAACACGAACTGAATCTCGCTACCTCTGTGAAGGACAATAAGAAATCCTTCTACAGATACATCAATAGTAAAAGAAGGGGCAAGGAAAACATTCATTCTGTACTGGACATGGGTGGGAATATAGTTAGCAAAGATGAGGAAAAGGCTGAGGTATTTAACACCTTCTTTACCTCAGTTTTCAACAAAAAGACAGATTATCCTATGGACAGCAGGCTTCTGGAGCCTATAGAAGGTGATAAAAATCTAAACAGCCCCCCTGAAATATTGAAGGACACAGTCAGTGACCTCTTGAGCTGCTTAGATCCCCACAAGTCTATGGGACCGGATGGGATCCACCCAAGAGTGATGAGGGAGCTGGCAGAAGTGGTCGCCCAGCCTCTCTCTACCATCTACCAACAGTCCTGGCTCACTGGGGACATCCCGGATGATTGGAAGTTGGCGAATGTCACGCCAATCCACAAAAAGGGCTGGAAGGAGGACCCGGGAAACTACAGGCCCGTCAGCCTGACCTCAGTGCCTGGCAGGGTTATGGAGCAGATCATCCTGGGGGCAATCGCACAGCACCTGCAGGATGGGCAAGGGATCAGACCCAGCCAGCACGGGTTTAGAAAGGGAAGGTCCTACCTGATCTCCTTTTATGATCAGGTGATCCGTCTGGTGGATGAGGGGAAGGCGGTGGATGTGATCTACCTGGACTTCAGCAAGGCCTTTGACACCATCCCCCACAGCATTCTTCTGAAAAAGTTGTTGGCCCACAGCTTGGACAGGAGCACTCTGTGCTGGGTTAGGAACTGGCTGGAGGGCCGGGCCCAAAGAGTGGTGCTGAACGGGGCTGCATCCAGTTGGCGGCCGGTCACTAGTGGTGTCCCCCAGGGATTGGTGTTGGGCCCAGTTCTGTTCAATATCTTTATCGACGACCTAGATGAAGGGATTGAGTCCATCATCAGAAAATTCACAGATGACACCAAGCTGGGAGGAAGTTTGGACCAACTGGAAGGCAGGAGGGCTCTGCAAAGGGACCTGGACAGGCTGGAGAGTTGGGCTGATTCCAACGGGATGAGGTTCAACACGGCCAAGTGCCGGGTCCTGCACTTTGGCCACAACAACCCCATGGGGAGCTCCAGGCTGGGCATAGAGTGGCTGAGAGCAGCCAGGCAGAGAGGGACCTGGGAGTCTGGATTGACAAGAAGCTGAACAGGAGCCAGCAGTGTGCCCAGGTGGCCAAGAAGGCCAATGGCATCCTGGCCTGG
This sequence comes from Phaethornis superciliosus, assembly GCA_023637945.1. Classification (NCBI taxonomy): domain Eukaryota; kingdom Metazoa; phylum Chordata; class Aves; order Apodiformes; family Trochilidae; genus Phaethornis; species Phaethornis superciliosus. The sequence continues at coordinate 65,123,036 of JAJQWJ010000004.1, forward strand.
ATCAGGAACAGCGTCGCCAGCAGGTCCAGGGAGGTGATCGTGCCCCTGTACTCAGCGCTAGTTAGGCCACAGCTCGAGTCCTGTGTCCAGTTCTGGGCCCCTCAGTTTAAGAAGGATGTCGAGGTCCTGGAACAGGTCCAAAGGAGGGCAACCAGGCTGGTGAAGGGACTCGAGCACAGGCCCTATGAAGAGAGACTGAGAGAGATGGGGGTGTTCAGCCTGAAGAAGAGGAGGCTCAGGGGAGACCTCATTGCTCTCTACAACTCTCCCTGAAAGGAGGCTGTAGCGAGGTGGGAGTTGGACTCTTTTCCCAGACGACTTTCAACAAAACAAGAGGACACAGTCTTAAGTTGTGTCAGGGGAGATTTAGGTTGGATATTAGAAAGAATTTCTTCACAGAGAGGGTGATCAGGCAATGGAATGGTCTGCCCGGTGAGGTGGTGGATTCTCCGTCCCTGGAGACATTTAAAAAAAGACTGGATGTGGCACTCAGTGCCATGGTCTAGCAACTGCTCCGGTGGGTCAAGGGTTGGACTTGATGATCTCTGAGGTCCCTTCCAACCCGGCTAATTCTATGATTCTATGATTGATTCTATGATTCTATGATACATAGTGTATGTAGTATCAAATGAAGACTTCAGTAAGATGGTGTATAAATTCTTTAGCACTGGATGTGCTAATTAAAGCATAATTACACTGAAGAACAATCTGATGAGGGCTGTTTATGTCCATTTGTAGCATAGCACAAGTATGCTGTGGAGTTGCACTCCTGAACAATATGTAACTCTACTTGTCAGTACTACTTATTTGTTTAGATTTGGTGATTTTTAACCAAATTTTTATATGCTCTGATCAACTTAGTAGAAAAGTTGAACCGTTCTTCTTTACAACTTATTTTTCAGATGTAACTTTTCTTACCAATTAGAAAAAATGTAAAAAGCTTGTATACATAGGTTACTAAGGAAAACAGCAATGTTTATTTTGTCATTCAATTTAGAAAGTCCTCTTAAAGAACAACTCTAAAAAAGACTCTTCTGAGAATTGGAATACTTTCCCTTTACTCATTAATTGAAGAGATGCTCACTTCAATTTACTCAAAGGAGAATTTCAGCCTGTATTAAACCTTATGAAACTAAATGGCCTGAATAAATACCAAAAGTTAAAATCTTTCCTTGGAAGAAACTCATTCTTGCCAGATACACATACACATAAAAGCCAGTTAGAAGTGCACTTCATATGCATTGAGGTGACTGCAATCATGAACTATGTTTCTAAGGCCATGAAGGTGTTAAGGAGTGGATGAGAAGAGATAATTTTGAATCCAGACCAGGCTGAAAGAGATGCACATTTTGCCTTGTGTTAAATTAAGAGGGGAGGTTATAAAATCCTCTGAAAAAAAAAAAGGCAATTCTCCTTCCCTGCACCTTTATAGTATGGCCAACAGATCTTCCAATTGACCCCCAGGAGTTTGCAGCAACTAGAGACCTAAGAACTCAGAACAAAGACAATATAATTTGAATTTAATGGCAATATTCAATAACTCAGCATTATTCCTAGCACAGGATGACATCACTGAGATGTCATTAGAAGAGCTAGGAAGCTTTGTAACAGAACTTAATTTAAAATCACTTTAAAAATTTTGTCATTATATTTAAATGCTATTGTTATGTAAAAGAATGAGGGCTTCTACTCTTGAACTCTAGGTTCTTAAAACATATATTCCTGGAGAGGACACTGATGATAAAATTTGGTAAACAAAGATAAGTAATGGGATTCAATACAGATTTAAAGTTCTTGATATTCATTGATTTGCCTGTCTCAAGACAACTCCTTGACTCTCTTCTTTTGATTAACTGACTTAAAAGCTTTCTTTGGTTTCATAGGATTTATTTAAGATTAGTCACATTTGCCCACTTATTAATTGCTTAGGTTATCCATGATATAGCAAATACAATTCACCAACTCTTTAATGAATTTTGCCCATCTATAAATTATTTTAATTACCTGTGATACAGCATTACTTGTCTGCTAGTAATTTTGATAATAGAGTACTCATTCCCTGAAGAGTCAGCTGATTTTCCAAGGTGTAATATCTTTCAAAAACCCATTGTAGAAAAATATGCAGAAGACTGATGTAATCACTCTTTGTGTACTCTTTTGCTTTTAATTTACATCCCTTTTCTGAGAATTAAATTACTGTAGCAAAGAGTAAATGGAGGGAATCAACCCTGATTGTCCAACCAGAGATCCAGATATTAAGATTTAGCTTCTACTTCTTATGATTTCTTCAGTTTATAAATAGTCTAGAAGTTTTTAAATAAAATGAAATGGCACTTAATAACTTGAAATAACTCCTTCTAGCCTCACCGTATTATTAGCAATCAAGAGTACTTCATAGTCAACTTAATTTCACTATTAGTTCTTGCTAAACAGGGGCTTTTTTTATTATTAATTTCTTTTCATTTTGAGAAATGAGGAACTGCAAACCAGCATGTGTGACACAATATCAAGAAAATTGGAAAGAGCTCTAATCAAGAAAAGAACTGGCAGATAAGTAGATGAATATATGTCATGTGAAAGAGGCAACACAACTCTTTTGGAGGCAGTTACCCTTCACAAAAATTTTTTGAGTGCTTTTAAAGAATCAGCAGGCATATGGATAAATGCACATTTGGATTTTTGAAAAGTCCCTTATGAAAGGCATGGAAAGAAACTAGAAACTTGCAGAAAAAGAGAGGAAAGACTTTTCTTGGGTTAATACCCATTTTAAAATGTTGATATGAAGTGCAGAATAGATGTTCAGTTTTCTTATTAGAGGGAAGTGACTGAGGAAAACCCACAGGGATCCTTTCTGATGCAGTGGAGATGAGATCTGTTGATGGCACTGAGGTAGCCAGGCAGGGTAATAAAATAAATCTGGAAAGCAGAAGCACAGATCTCATGGCAGTGGATGATCAGGCAACAAGACAGCAGGTGAAATTCCATGAGAATAAATGCAAAGTAATGAAGAAGGGGAATAAACCCTCTAACTATACAGACACTGTTCTAGGTTGTCATCTCCCATGAAAGCATTTTGGGAAGCACAGCAGGAACTGCCACCAGAACATCAACACATTGCTCAGCAGACATAAAAAATGTGAATAGAATACTTCATCATGCCTTTATCACTATAATGTTCACCTATGTTCTGAGTTCAGTGTACATCCTCTCCACACCTGGCTAAGTGTGTAGTAAATAGAGAAGGGAAAGAGAAGGGCAACTGGAAATGGGAACAGCTGTGAAAAACAATTCTTTTTCTTTCTTCTGATATAAAAACCATGGAGAATGGAAAATGGGGGTGAATTTTATGTGTCTCTCAGAGTATTGGAACTACAGGGCAAGTAATTATATGATCAGGCATGAGATTCAAATCTTTACTAAGAATCAGAAACTCAAATGAGTGAATCTTTAATCAGCCTATAGAAGTGTCTGAAGAGCACTCGTGCATTTAACTCATGGGAACACATACAGAATCATAGAATCATAGAATCATAGAATGGTTACAGTTGGAAAGGACATTATAGATCATCCAGTTCTACCCCCCATGCATGGGCAAGGATACCTCCCACTAGACCATTGTTGCCCAGAGCCCCATCCAGCCTGGCCTTGAACACTTCTAGAGATGGAGCTTCCACAGCTTCCCTGGACAACCTTCTCTAATGTCTCACCACCCTAACACTAGATAATTCCCTCCTAATTTCTAACCTATTTCTCCCCTCTTCCAGTTTAAAGCCATTACCACTTCTCCTTTCCCTACAAGCCCTGCAAAAAACACCCCTCCAGACTTCCTGTAAGCTCCCTTCAGGTGCTGAAAGGATGCTATTAGGTCTCCGTGGAGTCTTCTCTTCTACAGGTTGAACAACACCAAATCCCTAAGCCAGCCTTCATATGAGAGGTGTTCCAGCACTCTTATCATTTTCATGCCCCCCCTCTCTACCTGTCTATCCCTATAAAATATGATGATGGCATATTTTCCTTTTCTGCACAAATGTTTGTACAGACATAAGAATAATATCTAACTATATAATAATATTTATTGCAATGCACAGATTCTGGGCGTTTTAATGTATTCATGGTTATAATTATTTCAGAGTTATCAAGGAAAGATTCCATTCTTAATTTCAGTAACAGTCTGAGGTTCTTAAGAAGGGATTTCATCACGTAAGGAAATACAGATTTTGCTAATGGGCGAAGAGGGTTCTTCTTTTTGATTCTTCTTTAGTTTTGAACGACATGCAGGAGAAAGATGTGATGAGCCAGATTGCAGTCATCCTTTCCCAAAGAAAATCCAGAGCAGACAGTGAAAAGCCAGCCACATCACTTCTGGTGTACAGCAGATGAGCCAAAAGCATATCCTTTTTATACGAAGTTTGATGAGAGTTTGCCACTGCAGAGCTTCTGGAATAAGAGATTACAGTAATATGACTTAAACTCTGAAATTTTATGACATTTAATATGAGTAATTAAGAGTTCAGATTGGTATGTGGATCAATAACCCCTTGCAGTTATTGATCAGAAACTCCTTCCCTGACAATCACAGTATACAGCTGACCTTATGAAAGCTGATCTCTGCTTCTAGTGCTGTCCCTGTACCACCTCCTTATTACCTATGTGCCTCAGAAGTGCTTAACAAGATGTGCGGATACCATCATCAAGATCTGCTCTGACAGGGGGCTGATGGGGTGCTCAGTAGTGGCTGGCTGCGGCAGCATGCTAAGGTACAGAAAAATTCTTCAAAGGCCCAAAAGGCAGGACCGCTGGGTAGGCAATCCTTCCCCCATGGACCGACCCGCCTCTCAATCTGCCACCTGTCCTCTGCCAGCCCAGAGCAGCTGTCCCCTCTCCCAGTCTGAGACAGCACAATCATTTCTCTCCCACATGTAAACGTGGAAGTGCTTGAAGCACCTTTTGCAGCCCAAATAACTTCGCAGGATGAAACATCTCTGCCACCCCACCCCATTGATCACCAAAGAGGAAGCACCACTGGGTGCCACAGGACATCAGCACACTGTGAGTTGTGGATGGGAGGTACTTACCGTGGTGTTCAAAAGGCACTTAGTTGAGGAAACAATCTGTCAAAAGGTTCATCTGGGCATCATAATAATTTTTTTCACCCATGGATCTCTAATGGAACTAGATGATCTTTAATGTCCTTTCCAACCCTTGACATTCTATGATTCTGTGATTCTAATGGCTTCCATAAGCAAGGCTTGAGAATTTATTTCTTGTCTGTAGTGTAGGAGTAGCAGTAAAGTTACTATCTGGCAGTTAGAACATTAATATACTACTACTACTATTACTGCTACTGCTATTTTTACTACTAAATGATAATAAACTATCAATTAATGGAATATTGTAATGTAATATTTTACAAAAGTAATATATATTTTTCAAAGAAAATATTGAGTTTTCATTCATTGAGAATGATTCTCTTGAATAATTCTCCCCCTCTTCCTTGCTACTGTACCAATAAACATAAATATTGTAATCCACAAATCTCATTCTTGGACTAGTTAGCTGTGCTCAGAGAGTTTATTACCTTGATATCTCCCCTCTTAGTGTATAGAAGCTCTAAGGTGGAATGGATAGTGTGGTTCAACCAGACAATTGAGACAATGAAGGAGAACGACTTTGTGAAGTATACCATGAAACCTGTGAAACCTGTGACTCCCACAAAGCACTCAGGAAATTCTAAAGAAAAATATTTCATATAATTTTTTAAAATAATAAAATGTATTCAGAAAAAAACAAGCAAAAGAAAACAAACAAAAAACCCTAACAAAGCAAAACTACACCCTGCACTGTATAATCTACTTCTTGTAGCAGCTTCAGTAGTAGCAAAGGGATCCTGCTGTCTCTACCATTTTTTTTAATGTGACCTGCCAAATGAACCCCAATCAGTTAGTGGGGAGTTTTAAAAGACTCACAATCCAGTGTTCAGAGTTTTCCCCTTATTAAACAGTATGTTTTATCTTGTCTGCCTTGTCATGGATATGTGGCATGTGATAGTGTTTGACATCCTCCTTCACAGAGGGCATTTCTTCATCCTGGTTTAATACCAGGCCCTGATGGATAATTAATAGTTACTTAACTTTTTTGACTAACAACGTGTAGTATTTTTATACTTGAAGATACCTATAGATCTGGATTTTAGTCTTTAAAGATATTAATGCCGCACAAGGGCTTAGATGTTAAAAGAAATTTTTATTAAGGTTTAAATTAAGAAATATCTGCAGAAGCAGGTGTCTGTGGAAAGCAAGAAAGAAAAGCATGCAGAGGAACAACAGTGGTTATCTTTCCTTCTCTTGAGGCAGCTCTCCTCTGAGCTGAACCTTTCAAGGTGGGACATGTACACAGTGAACCACCTGCAGCAGGGAGCTGGCAGAAGAAGAAGCTGGAGGATGCTGTAAGTCTGCTCAATCAGCTAAAGAAAATTAACTCTGCTGACATATAGACCAAGATTAAATTGTTATGGGCTCAGTGCAATGAAACTTAGCTCTGGATAAGGAAAAGTTACTATGTTTGTCTCCTCTCTATGCTGCCCAATTAAGGCCAGTCATGTTTATCCTAATTCAGCCCTAAGCTTCACCTTCCCTTGGGAGAGAGTATGACATGTAGTAGAATAACCTAGCAGAGAGGACTGGATGATAACATTTTGAAAGTCTATTTCATAGGAATATATGGTCTATATGACATTTAAATGTCCCTTCCAATTCAAACCATTCTATGATTCCATTATCTTATCAGCTTGAACCAGAACCTTGATGGTTACTATTACATATAGCCAGGCTAGCAAACACTGTAAACATGAGGGAAACAAGGCATAGGTTGGCAGTCACTTGAAGGCTGCTTCACCATAGCACATTTTAAATGAGAGAAGAGTTGAGCTTTCTCTCAAAACCTGAGAGCTGGGCATAGCCAGCCAAATACAGTGATTTCACCACTTCTGTGTACCATATTAATAAAAAGCTCAGATAAAGTCACTTCCCACACAGTAAATCAATAAAAGAGGACTGGATCTACAATATAATCTTTCCATTTTTCTTACTGATTTTATCAGTCTCTAGTATACAGAATATTTCCACCGTGGACACCAGGATTCTCACCTACCTCCAGTTATCTTATGCTAGTGCAAGTTCAGAGAAGGGAAAGAAATTGCTTCAAATATCTTCAGAAAGACTGAGGATTGAAAAATTAGTCACTACATTCCTGTGTGAGTACTTTCTTTTCTGAACTTCTGAATAAAAGACACCTTTCTCTAGCATAAGAATGTGTCAGATGCTTTCAGGATGTCTATGATTTAGAGGTGAAACAGACAAAAAGCTTCTTAGTATCCTCTCAACCCAGACATTTTGGGCCAAATCTAGGAAAACAGACAGGCACCCTGTGACCCCTTATATTAGCAAAATGGATCCTTCCAGGATCTCCAAGACTGACAGAAGTCTTTCTAAAGTTAAATATTTTTTTTTCTTTTATGAAAAAAAAAGGCAATACTCACATCACCTGTTTGTGTTACACATTATTTGTCCAGAGACTCCTATGGGACAAAGAGGTGATATTTCCTCCATTCAGTTTGCATGAGTGCTTTTGCCTTAAATGACAGATAAGGGCTTGGTTCAACTCAAGATGAAAAAAAATGGTGGTTCCCATTGCAGATGTGAATGCCCCAAGCAAAATTTTTTCTTCAGAGATTTTTAAAACTTTCATCTCAAACAAAGAAACAGCTTGCACAAGAAAGGTGCTGCAGACTAATTAATGCTTTTTTGATAACAGGCTTGGAATTAATACCAAAACTCCTTTTAAGTCCTATGTGACATGCTTCCACTTGCTATTGGAGCTAACTGATACTTACTTGGAAATGCACTGGCCCACAAAGATATCCATGTGCTTTGGTAAGGTTCGTATGGCTTCCCTTGCAAAGGAATCAGAAAGGTTTCCTAAATAGGAGGAGCTTTCACCAAACCTTGCTGAAATAGGAGGCAAGACTCAGGATCACAGAATCCTGAGGATCCAAAGGATCACAGAATCATAGAATGGCTTATAATGGAAGGAACTGTAAAGATCATCCAGTTACAACCCCCCCACATGGGCAGAGACCACTCCCACTAAATCAGGTTCCTCGAAGCCTATCCAGCCTGGAATTTAACACTTTCAGGGATGGGACATCCACAACTCCAACCTGTGCCAGTGTCTCACCACCTTCACACTAAGGAATTTCATGCTAATATCTCATCTAAATCTCACCTCTTCCAGTTTGAAACATTCCACTTCATCCTATCACTCCATCCCCTTTTAAAAGTCCCTCCCCAGCTTTTCTGTAGTGTCTTCAGGTACTGCAAGGTGCTAGAAGATCTCACTGGAGCCTTCTCTTCACCATGCTGAATAACCCCAGCTCTCTCAGCCTGTCTCTACAGCAAAGGTATTCCAGCCCTCTGATCACTTTTGTCCCTTGCTCTGGACTTTCTCCAACAGCTCTACATCCTTGTGTTTGGAGCTCCAAAAGTGTATCCAGGTGATCCAGACTGAGTGAACCATAAATACTTGTTGTCCATGCTAAACCTTCCATTGGTGAATGCGGCTTGATGCGATTACCTGCGCTGATGAAATGTAGCTACCATTTGCTACATTTCCTTATGCTGTGAAAATACCTTAATTTTTTTGTGCGAACACACCCTCAGCTGTTCTACTCCTCAGCACCCCATCTGCAGAGATGGAGATGACAACACTTTCCCATCTCAGAAAGCCTGATAGTGGAGGTCTTCATAATTTCAACAGATGGTGCCTTGGAATTCAGGGGAGGAAATCAGCTGGTAATCTGGAATTGAAGTGCTACACATACATCGTTTCATGCATCACGTTGGGACAAACCTCCTGGTGCCTGTTCCTCAGGCTGGGAGCTTGCCCAGGGGAGGGCTATGTAGATACTTCATTTCACACAGTGGCTATTTCAATTTTAGCCCTTATCCTGCACAGGGACAAATGACTTCATTTTACAAATAATGGCAGAATGTGTCTCAGGCAAGACAATTTAGATGGATAGATTTTGGATGATGTTTAAGACCTGTAATAAATAATCTCCTCTTCACCTACACCTCTCCCAAAAATCTACATTTCTTTTGCATATTTTATAACAAACTCTAATAAAGAAATAATCCAAAATGGCACCTGTTAAAAAAAAGAATAACCTCAAAATGTAGGTTCTTGAAATATGAGTGTAATATAGAAAAGATAGCTGTGCTGATATTAATGACCTATCTGTCTCCTGGTGCACTTAAAAAAGTCTCTCATGTATTTTATTTTATTTTTTATTAGAAACTGTATCATTAGCTCTAAAAGATCTTACTGAAAAGGACAAGGAGCAAGATCTGACTTTTTAAAAGCCAAATTCAGCTAGACATTTCTTTTTTCCTTGCTAAAAAAAAAAAAAAAAAAAAAAAGGATTTTTCATAAACATTTTTTTCCCTCTGGCTGGAATATTAGGACAGTATATTAAATTCCCGCCCCCAGTTCCACAAAAAGAAGACCCAGCTGCATTTACATAATAATGTCCCTACTGTGCTTTTGACAGATGGGTTTCATCGACACAGACATACTGTTAGGGGCTTAGCAATAGATTAAAAAAACAACAACAATACAGTGTAACATAATAAAAGTGTATTGTAATGTACATCATAACTTTTGGCCAAGGTTAAATTTCCAGTTGGTGTATGAAAGTCGTATTCCATTAGACAAAATAGATGTCACGCTGCAAAGCATTAAAGATGAGTTGACTGAGCCATTTGTTTTTATTTATATTACATTATATTTTCCTTGATTCTGTTTATGCACTGTGTTTAAAAAAAAAAAAAAAAAAAAAGAAATCCTTCAGTCCCCCTTCCTCATCTACATCATTACACTACAATGTTATTGACAGTGAGTGTTTCCATCTGGGGCTGCCCAGTGCAGGGTGCTGTACAAAGCCCCAAGATCCACCTGATATAGTTGCAGCATTCCCGTGTAGGTACACTTTAGCAGGCTGCAAGCTCTTATGTAGTTAGCAAGCCAGCAAGAGCAATTCTGAGAAAACCTTGGCTGACAGTTCATCTCTCTCCATGATACTCCAGTCATCACTGCAGAGAGACCTCGTTCCTGTTCTGCTCTGATCTTAAGTTTGGAGGATGGAAAGGAGGCCATGCTGCAGCTCACTAGCTGAGCTGCCACGATATCCCAGCTGCCCTGTTTCTTGCTGTCTGCCCTAAGGATCACAGAATAAACTACTCTGTAATACAGAGGCACTTGAAAGAGACATCCAGGTGAATTTATCAGGGTGGGATGTTTAGTCCTACAACACGTGTTCTGTCCATTTCAGTTGTCACTCTGGGTCAATTTACAGCTGAGTCCTGTGAACTGTCCCTTCCTCATAACAACTCTGAAGTTGCCTCCAATCCTCAGGAGGTTCTCCCAAAGCCTCTGAAGAGAAAAGATATCAGTGCATGTCCTGTTTTTATTGCTGTTGGTTCTTTCCCCTCTCCTCTCCCCCTCCAATCTCCAGCAAATCTGCGCCTTTCTTCATTAATAGCTTTGTTCAGTTTCATGATAAAAATCATTCGGCAAAGAGACAGAGCAGTTTTCTCTGTATGTCTCCTGGAAAGGTGTTCTTGGTTGTGAGAGCTTCACAGCCTCTTTTTAATGTCAAGTAATGTGGTTTTGTGGGCTTTTCCAACTCCATCAATTCCCCTGATGGCACAGAGACTGAGTGGAGTGGTGAGGACAGCACTGATAAACTGCAGCCTCCTCCAGTACTGGACTCTGTCCAACAAGACAATAATGCTCTCTCCAAAAAGTGGTTTATGCTCCATATAAAAACGTTTTCCCACCAGGAGGTGGTAGCCAAGATGCACACGGGGATAAGTCCCAATGTCAGGTAAGGCTGCCCTGACCAGTGACACCATCATTTCCTTAACAAGCAGAATGGAAGCAGTGGCCTCCTTAAGTTCTTCCCATTCTCATGGCAACATGGAGCCTCTTCCTGCTTTGGAGAAGCTATTATGATATGTGGCCCAAAACTGTAGGAAGAACTGCAGTGGAACTCACTGAGAGAAGCTATACATCATTCATTGGAGAGGAATAGTGGAGGAAAAGAAAATCAACGTCTAAAGATTTGTGAAGCAAATGGCTAAAAAGGGAATGGGCGACCCTGCTCCCTGTCACTCTATGTTACATCAGTATCTCCCTATTGGGCTAAAAACAGTATTGCTTAAGTGAAGGGAGTTCTCATGAGAAGGAGCTCCAACCAAAGGAAACATACTTGTGTTAGATGAAAGGAACTGTATTCCCTGCTCTACATGGAAGGGACTGAGATTCAATCAGTCTAGTCTTCTGTTTACAGTTTATGTTTACAGAGGAGGGATAAAATGAATCCCATATCATCCATAAGACACACAAATGTGTTCTTCCATTTATTCTGTTTCACATAAACTCCAGAAAAGATCACTGGAATGTTTTGAGGTTAAGTTATCATCCAAGCAGGCTGGTGTTCCTCATTCTTTTTCTGGTCATGACAGACAGACTGTAGGTATTTGTTCAGTAAAACAACTGATTGAGATCGGCATGCAGACAATGAGGTAAAGGAAGTATGTTTTATTTCCCCTTCTCTACCGAGTGTTATAAAGTACAAGAGGTCACACAACATATTCTTTCCAGTCTCAAGTTCTGTACTGCTGTAGCACCATGATTACGTCAGAACCACAATCACTTGATTTACTTGTCATTCTGAAAAGAGACCTTTTTCTTAACATCACATTGCTGAACTTGGTTTCTGATATTCAAAACCAAACACACATACACACTGGATCATATTTTGCAATGGTCTAACATAACATTAATCCAAATTACTCTTTGTTTATGAGTAGAAACACATTACATATGCCAGAAGAGAGGGGTGGTTTGTTTGTTTGTATTTCTTAATGACATTCTGAAGAGGTCAAATGTGAAATACAGCTGTGAGAAAAATGTTTTCTCCTCTATTTTTTTATCAGCCTTCCTCCTCGTTTATTCTTACAATATCGTACTGCTATCTGCTTTTAATTTCCTTTTTCAAAGCATATCTCCAACTTGCAAGTAAATATTTTTTCTGGTTCAAGTCAAGTTTTAGTCTCCAATTAAGAATGAAAATGCATGGAACATCAATGCCCTGTTCTAGGGTTGTTGATAAAGTGAAATCTAATTCTGTTCTTGTCTCTGCACTTGCTGGAGATATTTAGGACTTGTTTTTACTTAGAATCTCAATTCAAGGTAAACAGACACATCATGTTTGTGTTTTTAGAATCTGCATTAATTTCGCCAGGATGTGTTAGTGGCCTAGCATCAGTCTGCACAGGGCTGGAAATGGGGAAGAAGAGGAAGGAGGACATTTTTGTGATGTGAGCATTTTAAACAGAGAAAAATAAGTCCAGTCATGTGAAGATAATAATCTTTGCTGAACTTCCCTGAAAAATAAGTGACACTGGGATAAGCATCAGGAAAGAACCCAGTCATTCTGATTAAAGCATGGATCACGCCTTCAGGTAGATTTATAATGGAGTTAAGGATAGTAATTTTTTCCAACAAGAGATGGTAAGAAATTCAGCAATGCCTAAGAAGCACTTCTTGTTTTCACAGGAAAGAAAAGAGCTTTTGTTTCAGTATCTAAATTCTGATGTGTAGAGAGTAAAAAGACAGTCATCCATGCAGACAAGAAGATCCTCAGATGCTGCTGCAGGGCTAACTCAATTGCCTTCCTCCTGTGTTTGCTAAAATTGGTACCCCCTGTGCAAAAGCCATGATAAACAAATAGCGGTATTGTTCCAAATGCACTGTCATCATCATCATCATCACAGGCTTCCTCCTGGCCACTATAAGACGAAGGCCTGACCTTAAAAATGGCACCCCTAGCTCAGACAAAATGTGACCATTTTTGTCCCTGCCATCTGTCTATTCATTTTGGTGACAGGCATCCCTGGCTCCACTCACTGCCCATCCACTATGAATAGATGAGTGCCTGCAAATGAGCTTCACTTAAATGGAGGGAGTTGATACCAGCCACAGGAAAGTATATTGCACATCACAGTAGGAAAGGGACATTGGTTTTGTTCAGATTTTTGTTTTATTCCTAGTTGTGCTTATAAGAAAGGAATGTGAGATTATTGTTTGTACAGGTAGATAGTTAAGGGACTATTTGAAAGGTTTCAGGGATGTGGTCCAAGCTACACAGAGAAAGGATTGGAGATACCAGTGAGCAAAGAAAATGAGTGCTTTTTCTGAGGTAAATACTTAGAAGCAAGACCATAGGGAAGGTAAGGAGTCTCCAGAAAGCACTTGGGATTTGTTTTGAAAATCATCTAATTAAACCATATTAGTCACACAGCCATTAAAAACACCAAGTTTTTTCTCATGAAAAATCTTACCTGCTGGGAATTAATGAGAATTTAGAGACTTACTGACATAGAGATGAAATAAAGACCAGGGATCAAGATGCAAAAAGAACTGGACTCTGTTGTGCCATAAGCATCTTTTATAAATCTGGACAAAATAACTTGGTCTTTCCACTCCAAGGTTTCATATGAAGACACCTGTGAAATTGATTTAACAAAACTTATTTAACTTTCCAGAGCTTGGAAACACCAATGAGAAGAATCCAAGTTAGGGGAATCACTTGTCTACCAATATAATTGTATTATCATGTTGGCTGAGTTACTAAAAGTGTGTTACCCAGGCCTCAGGTTTCACCATAAGCTTTTTCTACCAGGACTGCAGTTGGGCATAAGGTGCTGTTTGACCACATCATACTGATCCTGTAAGTTTCTTCTGTCCTTGGTACATGAGAGCAGTGCTCTAGTTTTCTGCCCTGGAAAATAGGATCTTGTGGAGGAGACAGAGAAAAAAAAAAGGCAGGTATTAGGCAGGATGTGAACATTGTATTTTGGGAAGTGTACAAAGCAAGAAGGGGGAAAACATTAGTGGAGTATGAATCAGTGAGGAGACAAGGAGGGGAGAATGCAGGACTGACAAAGTGAAACCTGGGTCCTGGGTAGGAGTGGGGACAATGGCTCAGACAAGAGAGTCATTGTGTGCTGCTTGGCTGCTTCTCCAGATGAAGACTTTTGAGGCCAGGCATCACTGTCAGTTTGCCTGTAAGTGGTGTGCCAGCAACTGAGATATTTATGGGGTTGACGCTATTAATTCCTTACTTACAAAAACACTTAAGTTTGCTGATAATTGTTTAGAAGTTATTATTAACATTTACCAGTGTTAAGATGATCAAGATTTTTTTTTTTTTTTACTCTAAACATCAGCAACGTAGGAGACAAAGACAGAGGAATGAATACAAAACAGGTGTCGTATCTGTGAAAAATATTGGCATTTTGTTTTCAGCATTGTTATGCTTATTTCAGCAATGATTGTGTCCAGACAGCTCAGATGAGACTAGAGTCTTTTGGTGATCAGTATAGAACAAAACACAATGACTTGAAGAGCTGTTCATATAATGGACAAGGCAAAAGAAGGGTGGGAGGAGAAAAAAGAAATATAGAGAAGAGATTTGTTCCAGGATGCACAGCAGGCCTCTGGCCAAGAGAGGAGCAATATTCAAATCTCCTGATTACTAAAATGCTATTTAATTTACCTCCACAGACTTCTGGCAGTGGGCAATAACATGACTGTCTCATATACTAGGAAAAAAACAGGGCTGCATTATGAGATGAAGTACTTCCCTGACATGATTGTACAGCCTGTTCAGACACACAGTCAGATTTGTTTTCTTCAGGCTCTTCTGAAGGGAGGGAAAGTTTGGATGGTCACTATATGAGAGGGAAGGACTGGGAAAAACTGCATTTTTTTATTTGAAAATACAAGGTACAGGAAGGACCTGAATGATCTGCTTAAAATTAGAAGACAATTTCTGTAGCCCTGCACAGATCCAGTGAAGATGGTTATTTCACTGGTTTGATCTGGTTGCATTTCACAAAGGCAAGATGTCATTTGTTGTCTAAATTTGAAATCATCATCTGTCCTTTTGAGAAATGTTAATGTTGCCAAACACTAATCAGGACCATAATATGCAGCATCTGGGGTCTTTGCTAGGCAGCTGGATAGTGATAGAAAACATGATATTGTCTTAAGAATATCCCAGATTCATTAGTATAAATTTCATGCAGTTCAGGGGTACTCCCAAATGAATACTCTTTTGAAGCTCCTATTCTTCAGGAAGCATCCCCCTTTCTTTGCCCACATCCCATCATGAGACATTGCTATCACAACACAGTCAAGAAATCTTTCTCAAACAGAGCAGAACTGTTTACTACATACTACAGGAGAATAAAGACACTCACATTGGTGTTTAATAGCTGAGCCTACTTGAATATTGGCCTGAGAGTCTCCATGTGCTCAATGATTCTAGAGATTTGGCATTATAAATAGTATTTCCAGGTATTGTTTGTGCCTCTAGTGCCAATTTGAGGCTTTGGATGTGTCTGTTCAGGAAACTACACATTTTAAAATGCAGATCCCATAGGGGATGGGTCACAAAGGTGGTAAAGCCAAGCCTAGAATTCAGAAAGAAATGGAAACCTCATCTTAGCAGGAACTGAGATCCTGCTGCAAGCGAATGTACAGCCTTTTAGACCAGCACTTTACCTAGATTTAGGTGGCAGCTTGTCACTGTGGGACCTTGTGCTGCCTTTAGATTGTGACTAATGAGCCTGTGTAGCCAAGTGGGCTCCTTGTACAGCTACTAGAGAGGAAACAGAAAGGTGATCTTAGAGTTTATGGGGCTGAATAGAGCCCTTGAGTACACAGCCTTACTTTTTGCTCCTATTGCTTCTCTGAATTCCATTTTGTCTTATAAAAGATAGAAACAACAGGAAAGGGTGGAATTTATTAATGTCTCTGGTTTACAGAGATGGGATAACAGTGAAACTTTGACAAATTGCAACAGAGGTGAGCAATCATGGGGATCTCACGGACTTGGAAAGAGAAGCCAGGAGTGGAATTCTGGTCTTGGTATGCATCCCATAAACAAGTAACTTGATGAACCAGCTTTCCCCTGCATGACTACACATCTGTTGTCTCTTCTGATGAAGTAGAAATGAAGAGTTTCAAATAAAAGCTCTAGGAGTATGTGTACTTGGCCCAGGGATCATCTTCATAATGGAGGAATTGACTTTGAGATCCTAATTCAAAAACCAATAAGAAAAACATCCATTTTAACAGGGGAAACACACAGTTCAGATATTTTTTCAGTATTTTAGAAATTTGCTGCCAAAACCTTTTTTTTTTTCTCTCTCTGCCAGTATAAAAAATGACTCTGGATGCAATAAGAACAAGGTGTTCTAATTAAATAGATTTGTTTACATCACATAGCATGAAAACTAATTCAGTCTGATATACTGCAGGTTTTTGCACTATCTCTCTCCCTCTTCATGTAAAATTATCCATTTTAAATAGTATTTTATTTAAGAATATTTAAAAAGTGGTCATGATTAAAGAAAAACTGATTTAAGTTCCAAAGTGTTTATTTCTGGAATAAAGGTTTCACTTCAAGGTGCAAGAAGATGAGAGGACCAACAGCAATATTTTCTATCCCTGTGTTATTGCGTTGAAAAGGTCCCTGCATTTACCAGTCACAAGAACTCATTGCCTGTAGCTAGAACATATTTTTATTAAGTGAAGGTTAAAGGCAGAGCCAAAACAGATCCCTTGTAATATGCTTACAAACGTTATATTCTGACCCAGATCTGTGCCATGGTCTCAACTCCAAACCAGAAGCAATGACAATGATTCCTGATTGTATCTGTGTTCCTACCAGAGCTGGACCATCCTTAATAGTGCCACAACAGGGATTACCTGGACGTGGATGAGGATGTTGCAGAGAAGAATAACACCTCAGGCTGTCAAGGTGTTACCCTCAACAAAATAAACAGGAATTTTTACTGCCACTTAAATAAATTTTAGTTAAGTGACAGAGCACTTAGGTGACCTGTCACTGAGAGAAACAGAACCAACATGTCTGGTCCATTTTTGAACCGTAAAGATGGCAACGTGTACAGCACAGATCAAGAATCAACCTTCTGAATAGTTCCATCTATGTGGGTTGGAAGTGATGAAAAGAAAGGACTGCTTGAAGTAATCAGGTTGGTAGATGTTTTCTGAAAGAAACTCCCCCTGTAGAAACCCCAGAGTAGTTGCATTTCTTGACACCACCTTATATCATTGCAGCAATCAAGATGGTTCTGGACACTCAATATGTAACTGCTGCACCATTCTTTCATTGATGCCAATGTGGGTGGTCACTACAGGCATCTGTGTTCATCCTGAAACTGAGCTTGGGAACCAGAGGCTCCAGAGATTTTGACAGTTCTTGTCCACAGGCAGAAAAATTTCTGTGGGTGTGTCATGCTCAGCCCTTGTGACAACCATAAGAACTAATTTACTGAAAGACAAGAAAATTGCAAACAGAGCCATTACATAGCTAGGTATGAAGTCCATCTAGTGCAGAATGAAGATCTACGTCATATTGCTCCTCTCGGTAGTCCAAATAAACAAAAGCTTTTTTCAGTCGAAGAACATTAATGTATATCTAGGGAAAAAAAAAAAAAATTAAAGCATTTTTTTCTAAATCCTAATGCCTAAATGAAATAAAACTACACTAGATTCCAATTTTTTTTATTTTTTTTTTTTTTGTGGAGTAAGAAAATTGGTTTTTACATATTCTCACTCTGCTCCAGCTCTCTGACAGCCACAGTTGCAGGAGATGTGGGGATGCAAAGCAACTTGGGCTTGTGCCTCCTTGGCAGCTGGAGCTGTAGGGAGTCTAGGAGCTGGGTTTGTGCCGGGTGCTCAGGCCCTGGCCCCATGCCTGCTGCAAAGCTCCTGCTTTTGACAATTGCCTGTCTGTGCACCTTAAGTTAAATTGACAGGAACCTTCTGGGTGTGGGAATAAAGGGAACAGTCAGGGAAAAATCATAGTAATATCTCCAAAACAAAAAAGAATTACCAAAAAAGAAGGAATTTAAAAAAAAAAAAAAAAATGGGAAAAAAAGATCCACAAATCTGTCAGTGAATATGAAAATATCCACAGGAATTTTGTTTGGATGAAGCGGGCATGTTCAATCAAGAAAAGGCTTCGGTGGGCAAGGGAGGAACATGTACAACTCTCCCCAAGATCTGCATGGTCATAGTGAAACATGCCTGTCACCTTTCAGGATAATGATCAGCACTTTCCAGGAGACACTTGACACCTTCATAGGATTTTGCCTTAAGTTTGGTGTAAACTAGAGATAAGGAATAAAGAGGGTAAGAGCTCCAGGGAAGAGTAATTTTCACCTTTCTCATGCTTACAGCATGATAAAAAACTTCCCTCCGTGCTTTTGAATTAATTCCTCAAAAGTTCCAATGCCTGCACACCCATTTGTTTCCTCATTGTTTTTATTAAAGAAGAAAGGTGAGCTTTATTACCACGCAAATGAAAGCATCACTGGAAGATAGATACTTCCCAGATTCTTATTAATCTCTAAGACTTATGAGGCCACCTAAGTTCCACAGAAATTAACATACTCTACAGATTTCTTTCAGCAAGTCACTGAGTCCTTGCTACCCTATCTGGAGAGAGAAGGGAAGCCAAAAAAGTAAAACCAAAGGAGAATAATTTTGTATTACTAGGAGGTCTTTGCAAGTCAGAAATGTGCATGTGCATGCATGTCTTAGTCTACAGATACAGGGCAAAGCTCTGTGTTATGGTGCATCATCTACAGCACCATTATAGTAATTTACCATAGACTATGGTTGTACAGACTGAAGAGTATGCCACAAAATAGAGGTCATAATCATAATTATCATTGGATTTGCAATTCAAAATAATTTAAGACTAATCTCCAAAACTGTGACTGTGTACAGTGATAGAGTAGGACTTTGAATTTAATATTTTGCCTACTTTTCAGTGTAACATTACATTTGCCTAACTGCGGGCACAATTGATGCCTGTACTGTAGCAGCATTCAGCAGAGGATCCCTAGCAGAGGCCAAGGTCCCATAGCAGTAACAACATAGATGAAGCAGACCCTACCCCAAACACAGCAGTCAAGAAAGAACCCAGACGTATGGCAGAAAGGTAGCACAGAGGTGACTTAACCACCCAGATCAGTGTCTGAATACTCAAAGCAGAGCATTCTGCTTCTAGCACAGCAAAACAATGTTAGAGAACAATAAAAACAGCACAGAAAACCCTATCCTAAGCCAGGAATAGCATGCAATTAGGGCACAAGAGACTTAGGAAATATTCTTAATGTCTTCAGCTCTTTTCCAATGGCAAGTTTGTAGCATTTGGTTTCTTGTGGTGGAGGGATCCAATTAGCTAGGTAAGGATGTTGTGCAATACTGGGGAGGCTTTTGTGCTTTTTTTTTTTGTCCATTTGAAGCAGATGTTCTGTTTATTCTTGTGAGCTAAGTCGTTAGAACAAGGTTTCCTGAGAAAAGAGGATACTGAAGTGTACGTCACTCATGTTCCTTTTGTGGCCTGTTCTCCCCAGTTACTATGTTCCTGTTGATGCTTTGCTTCCAGTACACTTCATTCACACAGCTAACACTTACCTATGCATCACATGTTTACTGCAAGTCAGTATTGGTTATCTCATGAATGTGAAACAGAGAATGGGAAAATTAAAGAGTGCTGATTGCTGAATATCATGAGGCATGCTCCTGGTGCTTCAACAAGGCCTCGTTGAGTCATTTAAGGTGTGTTTGGCATAGACAGCTGTTTCTGACGTTGGTCACTGGTGGATTCAGTCTCATGGTCAAAATGCTAAGGCTTAACCATATGATGCCTAAACCTCAGTAACTGGTTGTTGCCACATGAGCTTACTTAATGGCAAATAAAAGCAAGAGTGAATCCATGATGAAATTTTGTATAGAAACCCTAAAGACTTTTGCATCACAATATTTGTTGCAATTGACTTTGCATAACCAATGAGTGGCCTTTCTAGTCCTAAAACAGACTGAAAAAAGAGCTCATGGGTAACAAACTAGGGAAAAGAAACTGATGTTGTAACACAAAACAATTATTTGAATTTTAATAAATTTGTTGGTAATGAAACCAAAATTGAGCAAGCTTGAAGACTGATATAAATAGAAGGAGATACAAAATTAAGGCTTTCTGGTTGTGTTGACCCTGATAAGGCCTGTTACTGGATGAAATGAAGTAGCTCAGGTTAGCATCCATAGCCCACATGAGGAGCCTGGTGGGAGCAGGGACATAGAAAAGGGAAAAAAAAAAAAAAAAGATTTTAACATTATCAAAGAACAGCATAGAGCATACCATCAAAAAAGGACAAGAGGACCTAGGCTCCCCTGACATCATGAAAATCTTGCCTTGTGTATTCACAATCCATATCATAATGTACTTGTAGCAGATGCTGGGATATTTCAACATGTCATATAGTTTTCACTAATAATGTCATTATCACAATAATTTCACACACTGGATAACTTGTGACATAGTGTGTCACTATTTGTTCCTTGTAGTGTCATGGTAGGCTGAAGTAACTAAACCAGTATCTAATACTGGTTTTTCAGACTACCTCACCCACCTCAGGAAAGCACCAACTGGTTTGCACATTTTTTCTCACAGTTTCATTCCTTGGCTGGTGAGTAGCAGAAGCCCACAAGTGGTGTACAGAAACTTCAGTTACCTTCTGCTTGCCCCAGATCAGGAGAAGAAGTAAAGGTGAATCTGTAGTAACTCAGAATCAGGGAAACCTGCAACTTCTGAGTTAACTGATCTCTTTCAGCTGAAAATCTTAATCCCTTAAAAACTATTTTTTAAACTTCATTGTTTGGTAGTTTTCTGTTTTATTTACTCTTGTGGGAGATTTTTTGTTGTTTTTTTGTTTTGTTTTGTTTTGTTTTTAGGGTTTTTTTCTGTTGCTTTGTTGGGGGTTTGGTTTTCTTTTCTTGTTGTTCTTAGATTTTCTGTTGTTGTTTTCTTTCCCCCTCCCTACTCTTTGATTTTGGGTTGTGGAGGCTAGACTTGCAGTGTTTCCACTTTAACAAAAAATTTCAATGTATATACATTGTGTTCCTCATTTATGCTTCCCCACTACCCAATTAACGTCACACTAAATTATATACCTGCAACAGATTTAATTCCAGACCACTGAGCTGTCGCTTTTAACCCTCTGCAGATATGTCTACAATATTTATGAGAAAGCTGTACTTATTTTAACAAGTAATGAGAGATTTCCATAGGTTTTTAACAACTCAGTTTGTTAAAGGAGAAAATATATTCCTCCTTTGAAATCTGTCGGATGGTTCCAAATATGTACAGAGGATTTTGATATCTCTTCAGTTCTCAAGGTTTTGGAGTAGTTTTCCAAATCCCTATTCTGCTGCTATGGAATGAAAATGGATGGATCTATGGCTAGAGTTAAGCAGAGATCTGGGCTCATTTCCAAGCTCCATTGAACTCTTCTCAGATGACCTTGAGAAAAGCACTTGAGATGTGGTCCAGAGTGTTTATTTCAGTTTCCAAATGGGGCTTTGAATGAACTCAAATCCTTAAATTCCAGGGAGCTGTTTTCAAGGGATTGCCTAAGCTTAAAAAAGCCACACAAATCTCACTGCAAATTTCCATGATGCCTGAACTCAGAGAATACAGGATAATCATGAGCTGCCTGGCCTGAGACATTAGAGTGCAGTCAGGACCATCACATATATAGACTTTACCAAACAATTTCTAAACATGACTTGCCTCTCACCACTCCATTATTCAATATACAACATGAAATGTAGTTGTTGTATGTATCAAGGAAAAAAAAACCATAAAATAAAAGAAAAATCAAATGCAGAGCTAATTGGCACAGGATGGTTTGTGGCTGTATTTTCTGGGGATATTTGTCTGTGGCCGTTGAATGTATCACTTGGAATGAAACCCAGGCAGTTCAGCATCGTTCTTCTTTATGAACTAAAGCTGTGAAGGGACTGTCCTCTCAATAATTTTTTTGATATCTTAGAGAGAGGCCTTTCATCTTCCCCCAGATAGCACCATATCATTACATACTCAGTATGATGAATATGGTGCTAGGCCCCAGTACAAGGGGTACAAGGGGTGAGCCATTTTCACAATGCAAGCATATCCTCAGAACAGTCTACAGGTGGTAAGTGACTCCTGACCAGTTCTCACAGAGCCTCTGACACAAGAATCAGGAGTTCTCGTGGCTCAACAACCAGCACAGAATCAATGAAATTCATTTTTGGCTATTATGATGTGAAAGAGAATACTCTGAGTCTTGCTTTTAAACTTTATCACTACTACAAATATATTGCTATATAATGATTGTTAGGAGTCCAAAGGAAGTGGGAGGTTAAATGTCTTTTTGGTTTGGCCCTCTCTTGTCTCAGTTTCTTTCATGTAAAATGAAAACAGATTTACTTTTCTTACTTTCCATAGCTGTTGAAATGGAAAATATATGACACTTCAAAGAAATTCAATTCTGTACTTCTGAGAACATAAGCAACTTACATAGATAAACACTGCTTGGTTTTGATACCACCAGTTTTTAGAAGACTTTTTCTAGAGAGTAACATAATTTACCTCAAATTAGGCACCAAGTAATACTTTCAGTTCTTATACAATCTTTTGAAAACTTTCTGCATCTTCCACCTTATTTTGTCCCATGTGTGTTCTGCTTCATGAACATTTTTAGTATTCATATCATGGATACAGTCTTTCAATTTCATCAGACTTACTTCTAGCTAGTAATCAATTCTTTGTATCTCCTTTATTTAATAAGAAAACCAATGATCTGGTATTTCTTTTTACTTTTATTTTTTTCAGAAAAAGCAACAAAAAAAAACAAAACACAACCAAAAACAACCCAACAACAAAAAACCACAAATAAATAAAACCAAAAGTAGTAGAAAACTTTTTTGATGAGACAAGTTCACATAGGTAACTGTAGAGAGCTGAAAATTACATTTGCTTGGCCTCTATGACAGATCGGTCAAAGCAGATCTGATTCAGAAGCTATTGCTCAAGCTTAGCAGGATTTCTAAGCTGAAGAAACTGTTGGCACAGTCCTCTAGTAGTAAGGTTACTCAAATGCTCATCCAGGCTAGTTACTGTTAGTTGGTTGGAGTGGATAAGTCCCCATTGCTACTTATTCTTTAGCTAATGATTAATACTTCTGTCACTGTAACAATCGGTGAGGAAACAGAGCAATATACATTTTAAGTTCTGATTGCTATTTCATGAGCATGCAGTATGACAAAGCAAAACTCCGTGTACATCAAAATTGTTTTTTCAAAGGAACCCAGGAACAGTTCCTGATTATTTTAAGTTTCTGCAATTTATCAAAGTTCTGGGCAGAAGAAAGCAGTATGGTCATCAACTTTCTCTAAGTAAGGGCAGATGAAAGCACAAGAAGGCTCAGAATTGATACAAAGATCCTGTAGTTTCAATTCATTTCTGCCAATTAGGAAACTAAAAGTTACTGGTGTGATTTTGCTCAGGGATTAAGGCATCTAATTTTAGATGTCTGCATGTGAGATAAATGCCCAAGTTCCCATTATAGGGAGTAGAGGTCTAGTCAATACAATTAGTGGTTTTGAAAAAGATGAAGCAAATATCTATATCTGGTCAACCAATAGCTCTCCAAGCTTAGATATCTAGCTCATATGTAAACACCTAAATTTAGACATATAGTAGCTTGAGTCAGTTGCCTGAAAATAGAATTCTGACAACACTTGAAATGTCCTTGCAGTTTGGAGACATCCACACAGAACTGACCCATGTGGCAAAGGACTTTAAGGAGATGCCTGAATTTTTTTTCATCAGCCACTGAAGGCCAGATATCATGCCCTACCACAGTTCAAATGACGCTAATTGCCTATTTGTGGTCTACTGTAAAAGTCCTCCAGCCACTGAGCTCAGCCTAGATTAATCCTAATACTTTCAGCTGTCCGTGCACAAGTGCCACTTGTGATGTTCTAGACTATCAGCAACAGCTAAAAAAGGGCTGGGAGATACCACAAATGATTGAAGGGATGCTGCACCCAGAAGCTAGAGATCAGCCAGAACACCCCAAAGCCTATGTTTAAGTAATTTAATTAAGCTACAGCTGTTAAGCTAATCACCTGAGGCTTGCTTTCATAGTCAATAGAGAGAAATACAGTCAGTAGATCACCCCATTCTAAGATGAAGTTAAAGCCAGGTCAGATGAATTGCCTTCCAGATTTCTCTGAGCAGAAAATAAAGGGAACCCAGTATGACGACTCTGTTTTCAGTTTAGAAGACAGAGCTAGTAAAAATGCAGGTTTCATAGGAGTACATGTAGCATTCTAAGCAGCCAGGAACCATCAGACTCCTAACAAAATACTCAGATATACCATATGCATTTATACTGTCACTATATGCCTTTCAAACTCTATTACTGACAACTGACTGAAGAGACTGACACACAGTGTGTATTACAAACATCTATATTGGGATGGAATCTCTGGCAACAGCATCCATTAGTATAAAAGAAACCACCACATCTTGCAGTCCTGAATAAGATCCAGTGCACAGATTGTATATGACAAATTTGCAGACAGCTTGTTTATGACCAACAGGCCATTTTTCCTGTGTTTGCTTTACAAGTCAATGTATTACACTGCATGGAGCTTTTCTCCCTGGATGATCCCAAAGCATTTTGTAAATTTAAAAGATGCAAATGTACTGGGGGAAGAGGAGCAAGGAAAAAAACTTTTCACCTCTGCTGAAAAAATGAAACTCTATTCCCTGGGTTAAAAGTCTGGTATTTAAATTTGGTAAAGGACATTGGAAGCAGATATCAACTGTGAACAACATCAAAAGGCTAGTTATTCTCAGATAGAATGTGGGATCTTTTAGTAATATGATGTTATATGTACTGGAGGCATTGGGCCAGAGGCATTTGCTGGGTTTGATTTCCCCTTTGATTTCCCCCTAAGCACAAGGTATGATTCTCACCGCATCTTTGATCTAGTTTGAGTAGTGGTGGGAAAGAAAAGAAAATCTCAGAAAAGATTTTCATACTTACTGCTAAAGCCAACTGAAGAAGGAATCACAAGTTTTAAGATCAGAGTTGAGGTGTTTTATTTTTCACTTACAGGTAGTGTATAATGCAATACTTGTTTCAGTTTTGCTATGCAGATGCATATGTGGAGCCTGGAAATCCCTGCATAGGTCCCACTTCCCCATACTAGCTAAACTAACAGACATCCTTAGGGCTGCAGCTGAGCATGTTTCAGTCCATGTCATAGATGGTTCCCTCATTTTCAACAGCAGTGTTACTGCTTTTCACGAGTACTAAGTTTAATGAATGTGTAGAATAAGTACACTCCCCTTTTCTTCTAGGTTTGAGTGCTTTGTACATTGGTATGTACACCAAAAGCTCTTAAAGCTGCTGTCAGATCAGAGATAATCAACACCTTCATTAAAGCCAGACACCACGTTAGGCAAGGTCTTTCAGATCCACCAAATGAAGGAAGAAGACCTCTTCCTGCAATAAAAATAACAAGGGGTTAGAGCTCCGAAGTCCCAAGTGACAGATGCATGAGAGGCAAAAGGGAGAAGCTGACTGGCACAGGGGGTTTTTCCACTGCAAACCCAGTGCTGGAGAGCTTTGTGTGCAGCCCATGTGGCTGGGCAAAACCAAAGTGGGTTCATAGCAAAGGTAAAACCAGGGTTTAGAAGCCAGTAGGGTTTTAGAAAGAAACAAAAAGCTGCAGATACATTTCCTGTCTGCAGGAAAATGAACTTTCCTGTTTCTTTGTTGGTTTGGGGTTTTTTTGTTTGTTTGTTTTGGTTTGGGTTTTTTGTTGTTGTTGGTTTTTTGGGTTTTTTTGGGATTTTTTTTTATTTGTACAAGGCTGCCCACTGCAGAGTACCTGGATTCTTCTGCTCTGTTGTCATCCTACCAGGCAAAACAGATGTGGGATGTGAAGTTCTGTGAATCCACAGATTGACAGCATGTAAGCAATAGCTGCACAAGGTGGAACCTATCTAGGGGAAGAAATTGTCTACTTATTTGACGGGTGTTCACAATCTACATTAAAATAAACAGCTCCCAAAGGGGCATTGATGACAAAATGGCCCAGTGGCCTTATTTCAGTGTTCAAGCCCAGGGTCTGCAGTTCAGCTCACTCTGAGCATCCACTTCCTTCACAGATAGCTCTGATCACCCACCTGGCAAGTTCTCCCCCCTTGCACATCCTTCACAAAGACACCAGATCTTCCTTCTGCTTGGTTCCTCCTCAGTGCCCTCTGCTGCAGTAGGAAATGTTATTGCACTGGTGACATTTCCATGTACAGGTTGACATTTCCCTTTGGAAGAAACTACTCACTTTACAGTCCCATTTATTTATTGTTGCTTTGGCTCATGGGCCACCATGGAGGTTACTTTAACAAAGCTATAATTAAAGATCTATAATCATAAGGCTTTCTAAGTAAGGATCTGCTTATTTTATTCAACTGAAAAATTACAAACACCCACAAGGACTCTGTAAATGGTAAATAGATACATGGTTATGATTCAAAGTTCAGCAATGGTGGTATAAATCACAGCAAAAGCACTGTATTTAGGATTACTGATGTAAATTAGAAGTTACTATATATAGTATACATAGTATATATAGTATCAAGAATTCTATACCTATGAATTTTGAAATATTGTTCTAGGTAAGTGCTATTTTTTTTTTTAAATGGATACAGATGCATTAAGGTCACATTCCAAGTCAGTCTGATAAAGCAAATGGTATTTCTGAAATCTAGGTCAATAAGAGGTATTTTGGATTAATGCAATCTGTAATAGATGGGTAAAAGAGCAAGAATACCCATTATTCTTTATTTGTTTTTGACTTGAAGGTTGAAATGGAAAACTAAAGAGTTGGAAAGGAGAAGAAGGTATCAGTGTGAAACTGTTTTCATTATTTTCATTTATTTTCATTCACATATGCATGCACGAAATGAAAAGCTACTAACCAAAGATTGAAGAAAATATTCAAATATAAATTAAACTTTTTATTTAATTTGAAGGTGCAGCAGGAAGGAGAGGATTAGTTTTTGGAGGAAATTACAGGAAATGATATTTTGGAAAAGGAAAGCCATAAAATTTCATTCTCAAATATGTAAAAATGCAACACCAATAAAACACTTTTTTTTTTTTTAAATCCAACCTAAACAATGAAACAAACATGTAAGAAATTCTTTTACACACCTTAGAAATTCCTTTTATATTCTGACTATTTAGTAATTGTTCAGAAAAAATAGTGAGGCTTTCTGTGAAGCAGTGTAAGGAGCAGAATACTAAACTGAAAGGGCTTAAGAGTGTTTAATGCACTAACCATAAAGTTCTTACATACCATTTTGGACCACTCAGTAGGTCTTGAGTAACAGACCTAGTTTAAAAAAAAAAATGTTTCAATTATGGAGCTCCTTGTAGAATCATTAAAAAAATTTGTTGATAGACATCTTTCAAGCTCTTTTGTCCAGCTCCCTAGTTCAAGTTGCCAGCACGGCATGGATTACCTACCTGGTCTTGGAAGCATCCAAGGATGGAGACTCTTTCAGTTTCCTTAGTGATTTGCTCCAGCCCGGAACAATGCCCAGTATAGGATATTTTTCCACTGTCCATCCTGGACTGCCCAAGTAGCACCTTGGACCTGTTCTTTTTGCTTTGATATTTGATACTGACAATAAAAGTTCATGTTTGTAAATAAGACTTAGCCAATTTATTGTAATTAATTGATTTTGTTTTATTAAAAAAGCCCACCAAATTTAAGGTTAAGAGAAGCCTCTCCCTAAATTTCAAGAATTCACTGCTGATTCTCTATTGTTGGTTTGTTGGTTTTTTTTTTTTTCACTGTTTCCAGTTCTACAATCCCCTATACAGAGTCTTCTTGTTGGTCTTGCTACCTATAAAGTGAACATGTTTTATTGAAAAAATAAATGAAATAAAAATTAAAATAGCAACACCTTTATATTTTTTTTTTATTATTATTATTATCTGATTGGAAAGCATGCATCATTGAGCATTCTAGGCAAATTTTACTGATGGTATGGTTCCAGCACCTTCTTTTTGGGGCAATTCAAAGTGTTTTACATGAGACTGGTGCAGCATAGGCAACTTCAGACGAAATTCTCAGATTTAATCCAATTGTTCATTTTTCAGGTACATATTAAGTGCACCCTAGCCCTTGGAAAATTTATCCTCCCTGAGGTTTTACAAAGGGAAACTGGTTTGAAACAAGGAAAAACTGTTTCCGGTGCTTCTCAGTGCTACTGAAAAATCCTCAGGCATTTATACCAACCTGAAAAAAAAAATGTTGATAACATTTATCACCCTTCAATTTTTTTCATGCTTGCCAGTCTAAGATTTAGTCCTTTGAAAATATGTTCTTGAGTTTCTGCATGGCACAAAGATGTTTCACAAAAGTAAAGCCTGTAGTTTTAAATTCTTATAGAAATCCTGATCCAAACCCTTTTATATCAAAGATTTTTACCTGTAGAAAGTTCAGGCCTTTCGATAAGTTCTAACAATAGTAAACTCTATTTCAGCAATGAACTCTTTGGTGCCACCATTGTATTATGTGTTTGGTCAGGGTATAGCTCAGAGGAGACTGAAACAAAAGTGGAATTCCAGACCTAATAATACTTCTATCATAACTTGATGTTTATCATTTGTAACTTTGACATTTTTTTTTCCCCAAATGGCTTACCATAACTACCAGTAAAATGGAGAAAACATGTTACTTATCTTAACATATCTTTCTACAAACAAGATCTCTCCTAATACAGTAAGGAGAAAAAAGAGAGGTCAGATTAATTTGCACTTTGCTTGTCCACAAATGTGAAATGTAATAAATACTACCATTCATTGAAAAGGCAATCATAAACAGTGAACATTTCTAAAAAACTAATTAAACAGCTGGACTAAATCACGAGTACACAGAATGAATTTTTAATCACCCTTTGAACGACAGTGCATTTCTTTTTGTTTAAATTTGCACAAAGAAGTGCATGTGAAGTATATGTTTATTTATTTATACTTCTTTACACTGTACTTTTCAAAAAAATCAAGTCTGACAGAAGATTTGTTATAGTGATCAACTCTGAAAATATCAAATTCAGATACTAAAACAGGGGTTGTGCTTAATGAAAAAAAAAACAATCACATTGGTTCCTTCTGCATATTTCACTTCTTTGTTGTTGTTTTCTGCTGTCAGCTGTGGGATCTCTGGTATAAGGGACTTTTTTTCCTAAGGAGAGGTACTCAGTGCTTGTTGTATATGGACTATGGTTCTTCCTTAGCATATTAAATACCCTCGTCATCATCACTGTTTTAAGGAAAAAATAATAAACACCTGCATATAATAGAAGGGGGAGACAGAAAAGAAATCTAGAACTTAATTCGTAAATTGATGCTACATTTTTTTTTTTTTTAGTTAGACTATTTGTCCTTAAAATGGGCAAACTGAGAGCTGTGAACTGTAAACACTGAAACAAAATTTCTGATGCTGTTCCAGGACACAGTCATATGAAATCCTTTTTGTTTTTCCTTTTTGTTTTTTGTTTTTTCTCTGTAGGAGCATACAACACCTCTTCATTTACAAGGAAGGATGTTTCTTTATGCAGAAAAAAATACATGTTGCATTTCCTTATGCCAACTAGAAAGCACAAAAAACAAGCTATTGAAACTGTAGTAATAAAGGGACTGGATTCATTAGCTCAGAGCCATCACTGTGCTAACTGCATTTACTCAGCTTTTTGCCATATTAGTCCACATAAAGAGGGATCTTTCACCCACCAGTACCAACTTGACCATGTGCAAACCTGTCCTGAGCTATGGCTTTTCCTAAAGAAATCAAATTGAATCCGGAACACATTTGTGCAACAAGTCTTTTCTGGTTTTGAAGATATCAGGTGATGGAGAAAACAGCTTCCTTCAGTAGTTTGTGCCGCTGGTTAATCTTCTCTTCCATTGTGCCTAATTTCTAATTTGAGTTTGTCTGGCTTCAGCTCCCAGCCATTAGTTCTTGATGTGCCTTTACCCGCTAGATTAAAGAGCCCATTAATACCCATCTTTCTTCCCCTGTGAAGGTACAGATACGCTGTACTGCAGTCACCTCTCAGTCTTCATTTTAATAGGCCAAACAGATTGAGCTCTTTAAGTCTCTCTCTGTGAAGCATTTTCTCTGGACCTGAAATAATTTCGGTGGCGCTTTTCTGCACCAGCTCATTTTTTTTAATAAATGCCTTATTTTTTTTCATGCAGATGCCACAATTATATTCTACAATCTGTCCTATAAATGCTGAATGCTGAATAAAATATTTTTTTTATTCCTTCCTCCTTTTTCCATATTTAAACAGATGACGATCACACAAGCTTCTCTTCTATCAGTTCCACTCTTAAAACCACTGTTACACTTTTCAAACTGTTCAGTTTCTAGCATCCTGTGTTTCACTCTGTATATGAGGTGCATATATTGTTCCTGTATATATAATTGCATTTAAAGAACCAAACACAGCAAAACTAAATATCAAGGGTGGCTGAGACCCATTTACCAAGCAACCCAGATACCTTAGTATTGCTGTTTGGTTATCATTAATATTTTTCCCTCTGCCAGCTAATGGAAGAATAAGTATTGTGTCATCTGTGAATTTTATCAGTAAAGATTTTTATGTTTCCTTGCAGCTTTCTGCTTAAAATGTTGATGAACATTACACCTTTCCCTAAATTTCAAGAATTCACTGCTGATTCTCTATTGTTGGTTTGTTGTTTTTTTTTTCACTGTTGCCAGTTCCCAACTCTCAGGCAAGTAGAGAGAATTATATGTGCTTTATTGATACTCCAAAGTACATATTTTTAATCAAAATAGTGTGCTGAAATAACATTATATATGTACCATAAAGTACAGCATAGTAGTAGAATTACTTTTACCAAGTAACACGTAAGCAATTCCAAATATAAAACCCGTTTTGCTTTATGACTTGTTTTCCATAAAACCTTCTTTTTAAAAATTATTCTTATTCTTATTAATAATTTTAATTATATTTTCCCACTTCATTTTCCTATTTGATGAGTGTCTTGCCACATTTTCCATTGTCTTACCCATAAGTGACATCTAACTATCTAATTTTTTTTTTTCTTTCTTTTTTTTTTTAATAATAGGGAAACATTGTTATCTCTCTAGAATGGAAAGGTTTTGAGGATTGCTGTTTGTTTGTTTGGGGTTTTTTTTGTTTGTTTTGTTTCGTTTTGTTTTAAAAAAAATACCTATTACTAATTCATATTAACAAGAATTTGGGTACTTAAGGCTCATGTTGAGATGAGATTTTCAGCCCTCCTCATTTGTTAAGTGTCTATGCCTAAAAATAATATTTATTCATCTTTATTATTTACTATTAAGACTGAAAAGTACGTCATTGACCTCATCTGATGCAAATGATTCGTATTTCCTCTTTTGAATATGAAAGAAAAACATTGAATATGAAAGAAAAACATGTTTTTCTTAGAAAAACATCTCTTTTTCTACATCCTTATTATAATATTGTCTATTCCTATTTAGTAATGTAAATGCTCTACTATTAAGATTTGTTTTACCCCTACTAACCTGAAAAATTCTATTTTGTATTTTTCTGAGCCCTGAAATCAACATGTTTCTTTTCCTTGAAACCCTAATAAATTTTATTTACATTTTAGTTTCTTTTCCAGACAAAGCCAAATACTCATAATTGGGTATTCAGTTAACAGGCTGCTGGTGTTGGCTGTAGCTGGTTCAGATGAACTTCAGTTTTCTACAAGCACTGGGGACGTCTCCAGGATTGAGCCATTACGTTTATATTTCTTTCAAGCTTTTCAACTGCTAATACATAACTTTGAATAAATAGTGTAATATGCAAAAGAGTACGGGTTTTGACTGTGATCCTTCTATACTGCAGAACATTTCAATGTTTTATTATGTATTTATTTATTTTTATGCATGGACATTTTGTAGTTAGGAATCCTCTTTTTATTTCTATTTTTTGACCATCTTTGAATCCTATATTAGGCAAAATTTTCTTGCTTAACAAAGGAAAAATATTTAGGGAGTTAAAATTTACGGATGGGGTGCAATGAGCTAGGGTTACTAAAAGCAGATACATGTAAGACCATAGTCCTTACATATGTGGAAGCTCTTCAAGAAAATAGCCTCAGTTTCTACCCCAGATGATAAGTCACTTTAGTTAGATAGGAAGTATCCCCAGACTTCTACATGACCCTTTCTCTGCATAATCTCTGCTTACATGGAGGCTCATGTATAAACAATAAAACAGAAGAAAATATTGACATTACCCAAAGCAGAAGCAATTCAAAAGTTTGCATGAAAAAATTATTGATAAAAATGTTGAGGAAGTAGTTGCCTCAAAAAATTGAGCCCTCTTCTTATTATCTTATAATCATAACATTGCTCCCTAAAATTTCAGTATGGCAGACAAAAGCCTGTCCTGTGTTACAAGTTCTTGGGCCTGGACTATTAAGGTGCTGCCTTTATTTTGGTATAGTAATTTGTTATACTTCTTTCTTTGTCCCAACAAAACATTAATCTTTCTGACAGAGACAGGAAAGATAAAATATTATAATGCTGAAAAATCCTATCCCTAAAGCTGAAATATGAACAAACCCACATAAGTAGTAGTCTGAATAGACAGTAATTATAACTCTTTGAAATTTTTGCATGACATATTTCTTCTTTCCTTATGTGCATATGTGTGCATGTTTAAGAGGATCTGTAGGTATTTGTATATATATCCACAAAAAATATGTACATGCATATAAATAAGTGCAGACTGAATGTACATCAATCTGTTATCTTTCTCCTTATCTTTTTTTTTCCATTAAATATTGGGAAATTTCAAATTTTCTTTGTTAAAATTTCCTCCGTTTATTTATTACTTAAATGTATATTCAGATATAAGTAGACACACATCTGTTTTCCTGATTAATTTTTACCTGTTACGCTTCTAAGATTTCTCAGGGAAGACTATAAAACCTGTGTGTCTTTCAAAATGGCCTAGTCCATATGAAGGGCTGAATGAGGGACCGCAAGAACATGGTCCACAGAGGCAAAGTAACAAGTGAAAAGATTTGAAATGGGTGGTGAGAGAACAGGTATAGAAGGTATCTGTCATTTTACCTTGCAGAGTCTCTCATTATATTTTTTCTCTTTACATTCTCAACCTTAACACAGCTTGAACTTTTGTGGAAAAAAACTATGCAAAGTGGGATCTTGCAGCACAGATCATGTGATAAATGAGATGCCTCTCAGGAACATAAATCTGTGCTGGTGCATCCTAATGCAGAATTGGTGTTGATGCTAACATGTCATTTTCCCAAATGCTTCAGCGTCCTTTGGGCTTGCCATGAAGGTAAGGATTTATCTTCTAATCTCAGAACCACTTTTCTCTGTCTAGATTAGCCATGAGCAGGAAAGTCATTAACATTTATGAACTGGGGATTAATAACACTCCAGAGCATATTATGTGGTCTGTTTTTCCCCTGCCCAGCCCCTTAACCTATGTCTGAGATAGGTAGAAAAAAATTGGTAGCACAATCCTCTATTCACTAGGAAGCTTAACTGAATCTCAAAATAGCTGAGGCTGGAAATGATCTGTAGAAATTGCCCAGTACAACCCCCCAGTCAACTAAGGGTCATATATAGCAAGTTTCTTAAAACAATGTACAGAAAGATTTTCCATACGCCCATGGATAGAGACTAAACAACCTCTCCGGACAACTTACTGCAGTGTTGGACAAAGTCAATAAGCCTCACTACAGTCAAAAGGAACAAGATGCAGTTTTCCCTCATCTACCAAGATAGACTTTCACCAGGATTATCAGGCATGATTTCTTCTTTGTAAATCCACATTGACTACTCTCAATCACCTTCTTGTCTTTTAGGTATTTGGTTTCTATTCAATTATTTGCTCCACAATGTCCCTAAGGATAAATGTAACATCCACCATCCTGCAGTTCCCCAGATCCTCCTGACTGTACTTTTTGAAGAGAAGATTGATGTTTTCCTCCTCAGGAATGCCCTCCAGTTGCCATCACCTTTAAAGCATTTTTGAAGAGTGGTCTTACAGTGACATTGACAAGAACTGTCAACATTTGTGAGTGCAACAGGTTCTGTTTTGTATATGACCATTCTATTAAAAGGTTCATTAATCATATGCTCTTCCACCAAGAGTATATCTTCCTTTTTTGGTCTTTCTCACTGCTCCTGGTGATTTCTCCAGGGTCTGCTGTTAACTCTCACTAGTAAAGACCAAAGCAAATAAAGCATGCCATAACTCAGCCTTTGCTAACTTGCAAGTCCCCTACCTCATTCAAAAGCAGGCCTAAATTCTCTGTTTTACATTTGTTGATGAAAAAGGTCTTCTTATTGCCTTTCATGTCTCTTGGCATTAAACATCAACTGTGCTTCCCTAACACAGTCAATGGGTTGCTTTTACATGGGAAGGATTACAATTTACTTTTACTCAGCTGCCCCAGGGATTCAAACACTTGCCTGTTATTTGCTTGCTAAAGAGATGGAAGGAGTCACCCTGTCTGATGGGGTAAAAGTGTACCAGTACATTGATGATATCCTTGTTGGAGGTTTTGAATTCACTCCTGTACAGGGTACTTATAACTGCATCATTGAACATCTAACATCATTGAGAATCCAGATCATGGAAGAAAAGAAACAACCTCCTAGTCAAGAGGTTATGTTTCTGGGAATGTGGTGGAAAGGAGGAATGTGTTGCATTCCTACCCAAACTCTAAATTCTTTGGATCAGATCAAAATGCCTGCAAACAAGAAAGAAAGAGTTTGCGAGGCTATGGGTTTGATAACTTTCTGGAGAAAACATATTCCAGATTTTTTGCTCCTGGCACGACCACTTCATGATTTATTAAGAAAAGGTTATAAATGGGATTGGTCCTCACACCATGAGGAAGCTCTTCAATTGCTGGTGTTTGAAGTATATACTCATCAGGTACTGGGACCGGGCCACCCTACTGATTCCTTGCATATTGAGTGGGGTTTCACTGGTACAGCCATGTCTTTCCATTCCTGTCAAAAGGACCCTGCGGGACCCACAAGACCTTTAGGCTTCTATTCACAGTGCTTAAAGGACAATGAGAAAGAGTGTTCTAACTGGGAAAAAGGATTATTTGTGGTTAGTAGTGCTCTGACCACCGCCAGCCGAACTCTTAAAATCCAATCCATTATCTTGAGAGGCCTCTTTAAGGTCATCCAAGAAGTGTTAAGAGGTACTCCCCCTCCCC
Organism: Phaethornis superciliosus; assembly: GCA_023637945.1. Lineage (NCBI taxonomy): Eukaryota > Metazoa > Chordata > Aves > Apodiformes > Trochilidae > Phaethornis > Phaethornis superciliosus. Next base: position 65,158,414 of record JAJQWJ010000004.1, read on the forward strand.
AGGGAGTTGCTCAAAGAGCCTTTGTGCGAAAGTGGTATGCTAAGATCAAACATTATTATAATACCTTCAAAGTCACTGAGGGGCCAGATAAAACATTGCCAATAATGGAAGGGGTGTGGACATTAGAAAATGACAACTACTATGTGGAAAATCTTCCCTGTGTCATTCACTCAGCCCCACCCTTCAAAGAGCAACTCAGTAACGCAAGGTTCACAGACACTGCTTCTCGGCATGAGAATTCTATCTGGAAATTCCGACCAGTAGTTCTGCAGGTTCAAGCTACAGAACAAATTACAGATTGTAACTGAAGGGGAAGGTAACACCCAAGTGGGTGAGTTAATTGTAGTCTGGAGTGTATTTGTAAGGGAAATGTACATTCATGAGGCAATTCATATTTATACTGATTCATATTAGGTGTACAAGGGGGGCACTGAATGGCTTCCCTTTTGGGAGTGGAACAACTGGGATGTAAACTGTGTGCCAAAATGAAAAGTGGAAAGAAATATTGGCCATTGGAAAAAAGGGAGACTTCTATGTTGGTTGGGTGCCTGCCCACCAGAATGGACATGATCCTTCCTCACAACAGAACAATAAGGTGGACCAGCTGGCCCAGCTGTGACCATTGTCAACCTCTGAAAAGTCTTGGGATGCTGTTCTGGAGTGGGTATGTAAAAAAATTTGAACATTCTGGAACCTAGGATCTGTACAAGGAAGCCACCAGACAAGGCTGTCTGGTTAAATGCGTAAGCAAACTATTTCAGCCTGCGGTCAATGTCACAAAAAACTGGACAGAGACCCCTTTCAAGTCCCTCTCTTGCATCTGAGAGAGTGGAAGGAGGTCTGGAGCACCTGGCAAATAGATTACAAAAGTCCTGTCCACAAATCTGAAGGAAAACTATGTACTTGTTGGTGTAGAAATTGTATCTGGGCTGGTCCAGGCTGACAGCTGAGCTAGAGCTAATGCAGAAAATACTATACAGGCACTAAAATGGTCATTCAGTATTGTCCCTAATCCTGAGGAGATTCAGTCTGACAATGGAATGCATTTCACAGCCTCTTCCATACAAAACTGGGCAAGGGAAGAGGGGAGAAGATGGATATTCCATACTCCATATTATCCTCAGGATAATGGGATAGTGGAAAGGACCAATGGTATGTTGAAGAAGTTCCTGGAACCCCATAAACCTGGTTGGGCAGATAGATTAAGCAATTTGGTCAGAAGAATCAATGATCACTGGGGGATCAATGGATGTCCAACACTCACAGCATTCTGCCCCTCTCCTCCTACATTACATCATTGACCCAATTCCAAACCTCTAACTACACTAAAATTCTTCCCAGGACAACCAGTCCTGGTAGATATGCCCTCATTGGGAGAGGGCATATTACAGACTCCCTTGAATACCTACTCCTGGAAGGCCTAAGATGCCCAGGGGCAGGAACACAAGATCAATTCTAGGTGAAGTATTCCATCCTTCTAACCTATCTATGCTGTTTCACAAGGTGAGACAGACAATATGCTTCTTTGTGTTTTTTTCCAGGTCCCTAATGCTGAAAGAAGGATGCAGTATGGTGTTCCTAAAGGGATAAGCATTTACTTGCTATCCTTATTATATGGAAGAATTTTTGCACCACTGATGCTGTACAGATGGGGAAAAACAAGGCTTTGGCCACTCAGGATTTGAAAGATAACTTAGTCCTGACTTTGATAAAAGGGTTTGCCATTGCTCTTAATGAATCTAGCATTACTGCCTGCCTTCCTTTCCCTAACGTGGTTCAAGATCCACTTCCCATGGGCGTTCTTCCTACAGACACAGAAGGTAGCTTGCTATGTCTGTGGGAAATCTGTGGCATCATTAAAACAGTTGACCCATTTTCCCTGGATAGAAGACAGATTTCTTTAAAACTCCATCAGCCATTTCGGTTTTCTACCATCAAGAGTGCAGCTTGTACCTACTATGAAGAAGGTAAAAAATTGACTTTACCATGCACCCATATCAGATGGGGACAAGTGACTTGCAACCCTGTGGATGACCAACCAATATCCTGCAATATGACCAACTTATTAATACAACCTGGTCTATACAATGCAACAGAGGACAAGATTGTCCAAAACCAAACCCTTCCGAACAATCCCTTGTAATAATTGTGCCTGGTTTGGGCCAGGTGCTCAAGGTTTTACACCATTTGGGTCTGGGTTTTCTTTTGGCACTATATCAAACCAGTCATCACTTTGGTCTTGCCAAAGGATAATAAACTTGTCCTGGGAACAGCACGATTGGGTGAAATATTATTGGCCAGTTTATATCACTTTAAAAATGGGCTGTTTGTACTGAAACCATAGTACAACCTGTATGACTGTGAGTGAAAAGTTCACAGCTTACAATGACTGCCATGTTGAATACAGTGATATTCCAGATGGTTTGATATGGGCTTGCAATGATGGTAATATGTATACCTCCTTGTGGGCTGGGTTACCCAATCTCCAATGTACTTTAGGCCTCCCAACACTTTGTTCCTTATGGAAGCAAACTCCTATTCGGCACCATTGGATAACTCATATAAAAAGGGGAAGGGTGACCCTGGATGGAACAGTGGAAGGATAGCAAGACCCAGGGGCAACTACCTTCATAGCCTGGGGAATGGAAGGTGTTCTGGGGTTTTGGGAGTGCCACCACATAGACACGATTATGGTTATGTAAATTAGCCTTTCAAGTGGAAAAATTAGCTAATGCTAATGAAACGAGTATAGTGTTGCTTAATCAACAATTATAGTCTGCCTCAAAAATAGCCCTCCAGAACCTCATGGCACTTGATCTAATGTTGTTACACCAAAATCGTCTTTATGGTTACCTGAATCTATCTAATAATGATTGTTGTATTTATATCCCCAAAGTCAAAATGGAACTCAACACGTAGCTAGAGAAAATCAGCCAAGTAGCAAGGGACACGTGAGATCAGAGAGTCAATGAATGCTAACTGGCTTTCAAAAATATTTGGCTGGTTTGGACTTGATGTGACTAGTTGGATCCAGAGCTTGCTACAATCTGGGTTGATATTTATTGCGATGTTAATCATGATAGGTATAGCAATATCTTGTATCAAATCATCCATAATGAGAATTGGCAACCTGCACATGGTTCGACTGACTGGTTATACCCCTTAGTCAAGAGAAGCTTATTGATGTTCCTAATACAGATAGAGAGCTCTGAGCCATGGTCTCCATGATATTAGGATAACGCAAAAGCAAAGGGTGCTAGCTGTGTGCAAATACACACCCAAGCCTGCACAGTATTCATAATTGTAAGATTTGCCAGTCCTGTGTGCTTGATTGAAGTACATCTCTTCTTAATTATAGTGAAGTTTTAGGTGGTGGCCACTGTATCCTAGTGATTCTGCAATGAAGGATTTTTGTTATTACTATTGTTGTATTCAGTACTGTTACATTGTAAAATTTGTTCACAGGGTGGTTTCAATTGTATTTTTTTGCTATAATCTGATCATGTCAAATTATTGACAATTATAAGATTAATTTTCTTTCCACTTCTATTTCTTCAAACTCTCTCTCTCTTCTTCCCTTTTCTGTTCTGTTTTCCTTCTCTTTTTAGTTCTCTGTAACCACTGCCCAGTGATTCTTTAAAATTGTCTTTGAGACAAAGGGTGATGTGAGAGTCTGATCTCATTATATGAAATTGTCTCAAAAGAGCAATTTTAACGTGAATAGCCCTGGCTAGGGTGGAGGACCTGGCCTGTCCAGAGCTGAGCAGGGGGTGACACCCAGAAAGAGATAAGAACTATTGGGTGGAGACTACTCCCCTTCCCTCAGGGCCAGCCTGCAATGCTGGGAGTCCCTCCAGGCACAATTACCCTGGCCAGGGTGGAGGAAGCCACCTTGATGGTACTGATGCTGATGTACCTGGGTAAGGGGGCTGGAACAGAGCAGGGAGTGGTACCTGGAAAGAGATAAGACCTGTGTGCTGGAAGCCACCCCCCTCCAGGCAAACCTGTTTTCAATGGTTCTGATACTAATGGACCTGGCCTGGCCAAAGCACAGCAGGGGTGACACCTGGAAGGAGATAAGAACTGATGAGTGGGGGGGGGACAGCACCCTTCTGGGGAAGCTCCCCTGCAGGCAGCCTGTCTGCAATGGCTCTGATGCCAATGACCCTGGCTTCTGTGGCAGCTGACTGACAGCTGCCCCTTTGGAACAAAAGGAACTCAGGGGTATATATGGCTGGCCATGCTGTGGCTCTTTCATCATCTCTTGACCCACTGCCGTTTTGCATCGGACCCTGTCCAGGATCAGCGACATATTGAAGAAACTCACTGGACAGCTGCACCCCTGGTGGTGACTCTCTCTCTCTCTCTCTCTCTCTCATTCTTTCTTCTCACTTTCTTAGCCTTTTCTCCACTTTTCCCTCTCTCACTTACATCTTCTTTACCTCTCTCCCTTTTTTGCCTGGCTCTATAATTTTGCTTGTGTCAATTGTCAAATAAAGTCTGCTTGTACCCGACCCTTCTACAGCTGGACTTTGTTTCATGGATCCAAAACAAAAATAAACTTTAATGTTACCTCGGACTGTAACACCATCACTGAACACTCAGTGTCTGTACTCCTCTCATGTTACTTGACCCTGCATCAACCTCTTGCAAACTTTCTTTTCATATTTGAATTTTGTTTGAAGGTTATTGTCCATCCATGCTTCTTTTGCTTTATTTCCTGCTAGTTATGATGGACTATTGTAGTACTTGGAGGGGTATTCTTCAAAAATCATCTCACCAGCTCTGCTGGACCTACCTTCTCTACAGGGATGTATTCCATGGAAGTCTTCCAAGAATGTACCTGAACAGGTAAAAATCTGCTAGCATGAAGTCCAGCTTGTTATCCTGATGTTTGCTTTGTTATTTTCTTACATGATCCTGAACTCCAACATCTCACAGTCTATGCACTCAATCTATCCTCAATCTTCACTTGTTTAAGCATAATACTAATCCTCAGCTAGTGTCTACCTCTCTAATTGAAAAGTCAGTCTTAGAAACAATGGAACTTTCTCTTGTATATATGTGCTGGACATGTGCTGAGATACTATAGTGGAAGTTATTATGAGTCTGGTTGAAAGGACATAGAGGTCAACAAGGAGATTTTCAGAATTTATGCTCTACAGATTATATTTGATGACCATCTTTTTGACACAAAAAATAGAGGACATCAAATTTAATCAGTAAAAGGCAAATGCAAATCTAACAAATGAAGGGCATTCTTCTGAGTCTAAAGACTAAAAGCCTGATGAGTTGCTGAACTCCTTACTGCAAGAACATTTTGAGATTAAATATCTGTATAGGTTCATAAAAAAACCCTTTGCAAAAGAAAAAGCTATTAAGGCTAACATACAAAAAGGCCACTTTTTATCTTGGAAATCTCTGCATTGCAAATTGCAGTTAGCATTGGAAACTGAAAGAATGAACTGAAAAAATGCCATTGTATGTTTGTCTTACCTCAGCATCCACCAATTGTCAGTATTAGGGGGAGTATATTCAATTTGGTGGATTCCAATAAGCCAAAATACTGTCACACAGAATTTTATGAAAGCTTCTCAGGTGCCTGGGGCAAATTATCTGAAATGACTGGGACATTTGCCATTGTTTTCAATGGAGTTGGTATTCAGCTCTCATAAAGTCATTTTAGTAAATCTCTCATACTTTGATGTTATAAACCAAAGACATGTGTGAATCAATCCATCATGGCATTGTGGGACAAATTTGCAAATTTCTTCATACTTGATAAAAGGACTTGTTTTTCTAAAAAGAATGATATTTGGGATGATTTTTGGACACTTCTCCCATCATTAAAATCTGAACTTCCCAACATATTGGAAAAGTAAAATGTGATGATACTCCTTACAACAAGTGCCAAGAGTAAATATGATGTAAGAAGTTAAATCTTGGCATTTATTTAGAAATAAAATAAAGAAATAATCCCACCCTTAAATTGTTTGTTAGTTTTGCTGTTAGTGTTTCTTTTCTACAATAGTTTTTGAAGGTTCAGATTAATTTCTGGTGCAAGTCTATGAAAACCTCTGCATTAAAAGAAGGGATAGATTTCTTGTGTAATCCTTCATTCCAGTCAATGATAACCCTGGCACTCTACTCACTGTTTCTCTTTGTGAGACATACACAGTAATACACAGTATTGGATTTTGTCTTCGTGCTTTCATTCTTCCATTGTGTAGGTATTTGGGGATTTTGGGGGGATTTTTTGGTTTTTTTTTCCTTCTTTTTTTTTTTTTTTTTTTTTTTTTTTTTTGGTTTTTTTCTTAGTTTCCTCAGGGAATGAGGTAAAGGTGTCATTATCAAGAAAGCACTCAAGAACAGCTTTTAAGATATATATAAAAAAATTGTATGTTTCTCCTCGTATTGAACAACATTTTTGCCTACCTAATAATTCTATCTCTATTGCTGGAGTTTGTGGAATTATTAGTAGCCAGGAGAAAACATGTATTATAATGATGTGAATGTGCACCACAACTGAATTGAGAATAGAAAGAGGAGAGGGCAAGAACAGAAAGAAGAAAAAGGAGAAAGAACAGCAACAACAACAACAAAAAAAAACCCAAACAATGGACAGTATCTTTAAACCCTGAGAATCTTACATGTGCATTCACTAACAAATATAGACCAGTTTTTGGTCCTATTTGCTATTATGTGTGTCCAAAATCATTACAGATCATTTTGGTTTTTATTATTTCAACAGGTCAGAATCAGGTTGATATGAAAAGAGTGAAAGACACATGCTCTCTTGCACACTGAGTCTCTTTGTTGTCCTGCCTGATCTCTTGGTTTAAGATAGGACTGATATTTTCCTTTTTATTTAATGTCTGCTAAATGGAATAATCTAAATCTAGCTGAGGTTTCTGACACTGGCACTGTGACCTGAAGATTTGTGCAGTTCTGCACTTTTAGAGACAGGGTAACAACACTCGGTTTCTGTTGTACACCACCACGGAGAGTGTGGGGTCTAGTCCAGAACAAAACTGGCTGGGTACTCATGAGTATAATTAATGTAAAGTTTGTTGAGATTTGACAAGAATAATAAGAAGAGAACTAAAATAAAATACTGAGAACCCTTCATGCCATATATTCTTATTAAAACAAAACCTTCCTCACTTGTATCCTTCTTTGCATTTCTGTGCTGAAGATACAGAATATGTAGCTGCTATCAGGACTGTGAGCTTCCTGTTACCAGAACTTCATCCTAGTCTAAGGCTCATGAGAGGTATCATCTGGTGGCATCTATTTTTCTCCATGGATCACAGAGATAGTCTAGATTCTTTCACTTGAGATATTAATGTATAAAAATAGATGGCAGGAACTGCACTTCATTTATGTACAAGTTTGTCCACTCACATTTTGACCAATCTACTTTTAAAAGTAGAGCCAGTCTGTAAATGTATTTTCTGTTTCACAGGAAATTATATTATTTCTATAGTTTTCACTCTTTTTAACTGGATCATAATAATACAACAAATGTGAAATTTACTTGGGAATGGGAGTCTGAAATAAAATAGTAATGATTTTTATTTGAAACTTGCTTTCTCAGAGAAAGTTAAATGATTCATTGCAATGCTTATGTTTGATTTTATACACTATAAGAAGCTTTAAAATGATAGAAAAAAAGATTGTACTGAAATGGAAACATCTGAATATTTTGTTCCATTACAAGCTCATCAGAACAATCTTCTCAGGTTTCTTCATAATGAAATTTTATTATAACAGATAGATTTTCACATAAGCATGCAGTTTTGACAAGCATTTTCTGAAACAGACAAAAATAAGTTGGTGGAGTACATCCTGCTATTTTTATTTATAATTCTCTGCATTGTATTCAAAGAGAAGAAGCAACAACCTCATAAACAGCTAGCTAATTAGTTCACCTTGGTTCTCTTTAGAGGCTTATCTACAATTGTTCTTCCTCATAAAGATCATTGTTTTGTACCTGAAGAATATTTTTCTCATTCAAGGATCTCCAACTTACATAAAAACTTTTATTCTCAAAACAGCTAAAAACGACAGTCTAATACAGCTAATAGTCTAATGATGCCATTTTATCATTCACGTGTTAAGATACAGAGATTTCAAATTATTTCTACAAATGGAATTTGAGTTTGAAGCAGAATCCAGATTGATGTATTGCCACATTAGACAACATTAAGCAACCCTTTTTTTTTTTTTTTTTTTTTTTTTTAAGAATAAAAAATTTATGAGGATAAAAATAAAAGTGGAAAATCCCACTTTTCTTTCTCCTGCATAAATAATGCAGCCCAAGGACAATTACTGCTTGGAGAGTGGCTTCTTGTCATGCCGAGCACCACTTCAGAAGCCAGCTGATACAGACCAGTTCTTACTACAATGGAAAACTCAGTGGGACAAAGGAAAATATTTCACTTCACTAGGAAAACTCTCTTATTTAAAGGCCGGTGACAAAAGAAGCAATGATCTTTGCTGCTGGACACCTACTAGCTATTAATGGGAAAGTTCCTCTGAAAACATAGACATACACTTACAACTTGAGCTCTAATGAGGGCTTTGCTGTTTGATGACGACATATCTGGCATGCTTTCAGAACTCTGCAGTCCCAATTATAAAGCTGTCCAGCAGGAAAAACCATTACAGATCTGAGCTGCCAGACTTTCGAAATGAGGTTGAAGCAGGGGGGGGAAAATATTTAAAAAATGAGGTCATACAAAGGCTTAAACATGAAAAAAAAGAAAAGGAAGAAAGAAAGAAAAAGAAGGCTTGATTCAGGGAAAAAAAAAAGTAAAAGGTAAAATACCTTTAAAGAAAAGTTTTTCCTAGAGCACCCTATAATGTGACAGAGCTAATTTGTACCTTCAAAAATCTAAAAAGCCTGCTACCTGCAGGTGGCAAAGAGGTTACTTATGGTGTGGACTGTGGGCACTAGATAACATTACACAGAAAACTTTTGTTCCCTATGGAAGAGTTAATGAGATTAACTCTTTTAGGATCCCCTAAAAGGGTACCTTTAACCTCACCCCATCGACATTTCATTCTTACAGCCAAACAAGAAGTGTCTTGTTGAGTTTAATTGGCCACCCAATGCTTTGATAGCTGGGGTCTTTTCCTTGCCCTTGGGGTTACTCAGTGCAGCAGAATTAGGCCAACCTGTTGAAACATGAAGGAAAATTTTAATGCATTTCTTTGTTCAGTTTTGGAGAGGGGGGGGGTGTGCATTTTAATTCCTATTGAAAATCTAGGTTTGACATATAAAATTACATAATTAGCGTATCTTTAAAGCTGTCACCTTTCTTACTATGAAATCCTACCATACCTGGTGAGATCCAAAGATTCACCAAGGCAGCTCTAAGAAATGCAGAAGTAGAATGAGGAGTGATATACCTGTTTGCTGATGCAGTATGATCTAATTTATGTATGCATTCAACAGCTGTGTCCAAAATGCATTGAACATGCAAACTGTGGAGTCAAAAGACAGCAGTGACTGCATTGAATGGACCTATGCCATGCTACACTTTTTGTAGTACATGCCTGAAACTGCAGTACCTACACAGTAAAAAAAATTCAGAAAATTTATTCCATATTCCAGAGGCTGTGATACTGGTTTCTGCTACAGAAAGCCAAACAACCAGATATATGATGCTGGAGGGGTTCTACCTAACATTTATTATTGATCTCATCTAGAACTGCTGTCTCTGTAGTGTCCTTTAGCATACTGATCATTGGGACACTTGATTTTCCCAGTTTGTATCTGTAGATTGAGCTCAAAGTATGTAAACTCACTAAAAAGGTCTGACCTCATGGACATGAAGAAAAACGATGGGCTGCAGGGTACTTGGTCCCAGCTGTATCTTTTCTGTTCAGGCAGTGTGTTTTCTGAGAGCTTGGTTTGGGAGAATAAAACATTCTAACATGGAAACTGCAGTCCATGGGCTCAGTCCACTCCACCATTGAGGCCATATGGAGAGCAGAAAATCTGGGTTAGAACCCAGTCTTTACCAGCAGAGGACTATAAGAATCTGTTATGGTTCAATATAACTTACAATTTTTGGATCTGTGAGAACAAAGTCCAACCACCAAGGACTGGGTGCAAGCCTAAAGTTTTATTTGGTAAATAACACAAACCAAGTGATATAACCCCATGAAGATATGGCAAATATGCTATGAGAGTAAAGCAGAAAAAGAGAAAGAGAAAAGATACAAGGAAAAAAAGAAAGAAAGAAACAGGAGACAAAAGAGTAAGAAAGCAAGCAAGAAAGAAAAGAATGAGGAATTTTGAGCAAGTCACCACCATGGGTCCAAAGGTGTCAGGCTAAGGTTTCTTGTTTAAGGTGGTGTTCCCATTCTGGACAGACAGCAGTGCAGGATGGTGGGTCAATGAAGGATGACAAAGAAAGTGGGAGCCTCAGTGTTGCTGATATACCCCCAGATTCCTACCATTCCAGGAATATAATCCACTTCTCCTTTTTGGGCCCAGGAGAAGGAAAACTCTTTTTTTCCAGCTTTCTTCCCCAGGAGCAGAGCTGTCATGAGCATCAGTTACTCAGCTTCCCATTACCAGCAGGAGGCTGGAGGTGTTCCGTTCAGTTCAGAGACAGTTTGCCAGAGGCAATGTCTTACTGCAAGGTCCATTAAATTCAGCATAAACCTGCCACCTCCCCAACATTCCTGTTTGTCACATTGTCATTTGGAGCAAAGAAAATTCAAAATTTCACCTGAGTGGAGCCTCGTAGAATCTCTGTGTTATTCTCAGAGACTGAAGCAAGTTCTCTGATGTGCCGGCTTCATGATGGTAAGACAATTTTTCTTGTTCAGGTAATCACTCCATATGAAATGCTCAGTTGTTTAGATTCTCTGTAGCTCCTTCCACACATTTTGCTTTTCTCTGGCCTTAGTGAGTCACTCCCTTCTCTGTTCTGTTCACCAGAGAGAGAGAGGATTTTTTTACTCCTTTACCTACCTCTGTTGCCATTTATCCAAGCCATTTGCCCCTCTGTTAAGGGGGCTAAGGGAAGTCACACTTCAGTGTGGGAGGCCTGGGAGTCACTTAATTTCCCCTCTTTTTCACCTCTTAGGATAATGTGAAAACATTTTCCTTCAGAAAACATGTTTATGCAGCATCAGCATCAAAAAGCCATTTTCTTTTTTTCCCTAATGACTTTATCAGACACACAGCAACACAATGAAAGATGTTGTTGTTATTCCTTTTCCTTTCCTTGATCTTTATGTGTTCATGCAAACATCATTAGTGAGGATAATAGTTGTGCCAGAATATATTCAACACATGGGCCTGACACTCTCATTCTAATGTTTCAACAAGATATATCTATATATCTATAGATATATATATATATTATTTTTTTTTTAAAGTTCCCTGCTAGTCACAAAAAGCCTGAACCCCCAGATAACACTTTTGTCATGTTTTAGAGGGGACAGTGTGAGAGTCTTCTCATTTAGCTTTCCAGGCAGTGGGACTGGTATTTGCATAGGCTGTTAAGGTCTGAAATATCACAGACTTCGATTTGGTTTCTTGCTTTTTTTTCAACCTTCTTCTTAAATTCCTTTCTCCCTGAACAAGGAAGGAACTTGATCTCTTCCAGCTACACTGACTACCAGTATGATGAAATATGATCTCCATCCAAGTCCTGGCAGAAACCCCTACTATAATAAAAAATTACATAAACAAACCTCAAATGAACAAGCAACCAAATTTTAAACCCCCTACATTTCACTGTTATCTGTTATGGCTAAACAGGTCCTTCTATTAGCAAAGCTGTCTGCATTCAGGGATAGTGATAACTAAATGTCAACATATGTTCCAGCTTTTCTGAAGTATAAAAATCCATAACAAGGAACATTTTGCTGAGAAATGCCACCACCTTTCCTATGCTACCTAGAAGCTGATGAAGAAAGTATGACTTTAACTCACTGAATAGATATTTTTCAGGTAATTAAATACCAGTTTAGGTGGACTTGATGTCCATTACTCTGTGAGATGTTAGAAGTGAATATCTGCAGGAAAATCCATGTCCAAAGAAGTAAATCTAAGAATCTCATCTGTGTGGAAGAGACTGTGGAGACAAGAGTTTAGAGACCTGTTCAATGGTGGAGACAGAGTGTAAATAAGGACATAATGTCACTCATAGAACAGAAGGAGGAAGTCTGAGTCTCAGCACAACATTGCTTTTGTGCAATAGCATTTAGGGCATGTCTTCAGAGCATAAAGATGTGTAACTTAAGCTGCGTGAAAGAGCCCAAACAGAAAGGCTTCACTTTTCAAGGCTCGATAGATTTCAGCCAGTGAGCAGAGTGTCTTCATTCCTTTGCCACACAGAAAGGAAGCAGATGCAAGTCTCTACCACCAACAGTTGTATCATCAGCCACAGGTTCTCCCTGATCTCTGAGGGCACCCACTCAGACATACTTCTTGGCTCATATGCTGGTGAGCTTGTGTGTATGGAATGGGAATGGTTGATTCTCATTTGAGCTTGCTCCAGTAGGTCTTTGTTTCCTTAAATTTACAGACTGGTTTGCAGAAAATTATGTTTTTTGGGGGGGTTGTTATTCACTCATAGGAAAGGGTTTGAAATGCACATTGCTTTTTGAACACTTTCTTGGCTGGAAGAGAGTCTTGCATACCTTTTCCTTCAGCAATGAGCTCTTCTCTCTGTATATCACTGGACTCCCCTGGTCACAGTTCATCTAGAAGACAGTGAACTTCTCAGCCTCACTTCATAGCTCTCAGGTCCCAGCTGAGATCTATTCATGAGATGCTCTGCATTACAAATCAAAGGACCCTTAGAGTGCTGTATAAATTCATAACAGGGAATAAACCATTCTCAGTATTGCATGCAACAGTACCAAATAAATACCAAAACAAAAAAAAAAAAAAAAAAAAAAAAAAAAAAGCAAAAAACCAAATCAAACAAACAAACAAAAAAACCCCACACTGTAGAAACCATTGAAGTAATGAAAAACCACAGAGGGACCACAGAATGGTGCCACAAAAACACCAAATCTGCCCACAATCCATGCTGTCAGGAGCTGGGCAGTCTCCTTCACAGATGGGAAATAGAGACTCTGTGGCACAGTGAGGAGGTTACCTCCAGTTCATCTGAAGATGTGTCCATGTGAGGAGTAGGATTGTCCTAAAATCTTTAGAGGTGCTGGTGGAATCTGAGAGTCCAGCTCAGATCTGGATCACATTGCGGAGATTTCTCTCATTCTCCATTGGATTTTGGAGGAAATAGGGTGGTCAATCATATAAAGATGAAAAATATCTAAAATTAAGTAGGCTGAAGATAATTACTCAAAAGCAAAAAGTAATGAAATTATGCACTGTTTATGGGTCTCTGAAGTAGAACTCAGTTTGGTTTTTTGGTTATAGCCAATTGCCCTCTCCTGCCTTCCTCCTATTCTGTGTTGTAACAGAGAAATAGCAAAACCCAGTAATGCAACTAGATCCTGGGACATAGTAAAGTGACCAGAGAGCCTCCTTGTGTAAAGGAATCTGAAAGTAGTTTAAGACAGGTAGGTCTAGGTTTACGCTTTATACAGACACCTGTATCAGACATTGGAAGAAATTGATTTTCAGTGAGGAATGGTGAAAAAATCCTACTCCTTCTGCTGTGTGAGGATCATTAAATAATCTTTGGGTGCTGAATTTGTCTGGGGTAAACAGGAATAGATCAGACAGTCTTCTGACTCTCTTTACCTAGACCAAATTTTGACATTTTAATGGCAGCAGTACCTCATGAAAATTGGAAGAATTTTGGAATTTGTCTAGATATGTAAGTCCTAGGAATTATTTTGCTTGTGTGTTACCATTATTTCTCTTTTCAGTTCTGTCAGAAGAGGTGTGGAAAAAAGAAAAGATTAGAAGTTGACTAAAAGTAGTTGAACCACCCAAAGATCTCAGAATTTACTGGATACATAAGACAAAATAAACCCAACAGGTAAACTTTTTTGCAGTAAACTTTAAATTGTCGTGAGACTGAATTACAAACATACGCATCTTTTTCTTGTTTAAGAAATCTATAGAGCTTTTTTTTCTTTTTGTATAATCATAAAGTTTTTAACTTAATAATAAAAACATAAATAGATACTGTCCAAGTTCCACAAGTTGTGGATTCATCAAGAACTAGCAAAAAAAGAATTGGAAAGTCAATCAGGAGCAGCCTTCATTACCACTCCAAAAGGTGTTGTAACTTCTAGGAGATAAGGAGCTATAGGTACAAGCAAACAGATTATAGGGTGTTCTGGCAAACAGTTTGGGCAATCAGAACTAAAGACCTCATCAGAAGTCCATTGAAGTCAATAGAAAAAGTCCTATTAACTTCAGTGTGTTTTGCATTAGGCTTTGAGTTCAAGTGTTTTGACAGGGCTGCAGGGAAAGAAGGAGTAAGAAAGAATAATAAAGAATAAAGCAATTCTGGGTGAATCACATAGACTCTACTAGCAAAAAATATCAAGGAAGTATGGCTGTAGCAGGAAGCAGGGATGTGAGGTTACTGCAGAGCTGTGTGTATGAATTCACACATCCATTCACACCCTTTCTCATACACTCACTTTTCTAAGCAGTAAATTCACTCAGCTATTTATTTTTTTTTTAATATATATTTATATATTTTTAGGGGGAAAAAAAGGCAAAAAAAAAAAAAAAAAAAAAAGCATGTTGTTGAATATTGTTCTCTCCAGGTTGCTGAGTGGGAAGGAAATGATTTATAATACATTATAGGAGTGGGCATGATAAAAGTGTGCAAAAAATTCTATTGCTCTGCAGCCTCTGCTCTCTGCATAACTTAAGCAACAAGGTGCCTCTTTCAGTCTGCATGGTTTTAACCTGAAACTGTTACCAGCATTTGAGATAACATATTGTTTAATCCTTCTAACTTCAACACGAATCATTCAGAGGAATGAAAGGAGGGGGGGGAAAGTCTGAGGGGAGGGAAAGAGAAGGACTCATAAAAATTATTAGAAGTATGAGCTGCGGGATCTCATGATAAGGCAGAAAGAGCTGCTGATCCATCTTTCTTGGAAAGGTATGATGGTATGTGACAGCTCTTGGGGACCTGTGAGCACACCTACCAGGCTGGGAGATAAGGAGCATACCAGTGGCTTGCCCCTGGGCTTTGTTCTCTGTCAAGGGATATTTGAATTCCTGCCAAATTATGTCTCTTTTGAAACCATTTATTTTCCTTCAGCAATGACCACTGCTGCTATCATTTGAGCACTGGAATCTTTGTCCTGTGGTGGGTCCATCTCCAAGGTGAACCTCCTATTACTGCCAGTCAGGGCTACATCAGAGCAGAGCATGTGTCTCACCTCTCAAATCCTGCCCTTGGGATTAGAAAGAGTTTGGGGCCTTATAGTGCCCGTCAAGGCTGAGATGAGATCTCAGGGATGTAGGCTGGGTAAGTTCTTGGAGCCTACTATTTATTTACATGCAATGCCCATAAGCTTTTCTAGAGTAGTACAGGGCCAAAAATCAAAGTCTGTTGCCTTAGTCAAAAGAATATGCCCAGCCATTCTCTATAAAAAGCACTGTCTCTCTGCCTTTTCTTGGGCTCTCTTTGACAGACTCTTAGCTTGTTTCTTTCTGTTTCAGGAGCACTATAGAGTGCAACTCTTGGTATTCTTTCTCCCTACAGGGAAGCCTCCAACTTACCTATTTCTAACCTGTCAAGTATTCTAGTTTCAGGGCTTCGACACAATCCAGCTGTTATAATGTAAAGAACAGATTGTTTCCTCTTTTTGCTGAGCTTGGAGGATATTTTTTTGACAAACATTAGTTTTAATACATCAATATATTTAATGAGATTTATATCTGCATCCAAAATTCACCTGTGGTGGCCTTTCAGCCCTTCAGTCAGGTGTTGGCAGCCTTGCACTCCTGACTATTTGTTTGAAATTCAAGCTCGTAAAGAGTGTTTCTACCCATTAAGGTGACACGAATTAAATATTCCCTTGGAGATGATATGTGAATAACCAAGAAAATGGATGTTTTTTCCTAAAGTCAGGAGAAACAAGCAGAAACAAGCAGTTGGTTATCAGACACACAGTCTCTCTCTTCTTGTTTTTTTTGTGGCTTCAGAATAGAGGAAAAAATTCAGCATTTTTTTCATCATGAATCAAGGTGATTTTACCCAATTGACCCATTGATCTTAAATTGCAGTGCAGAGAAGCCTTGAAAGAAAGAGATCTCTATTTTAGTTGTGACTTATGTGCAGATAAGGCTCACATATGTTTCTATTCTAGGCAACCTTGCAATCTTCTTTTCACAGTGCCTGGAAGATTTGCATCTTCTTAGGCAGAAGAACTGGGCCTGAAAATTCATAAAGACTGCAGCCATTGCTTGTCATTGTATGTAACTACCATGATAAAGCTCTGAGATATCTGGACTGCTCTGGCATTGGTGCTGGGTTTTGCCTCCAGATCAAAGGACTCACATCCAGATTTCTGGAGTAGAGTAAGTTCAGGGTTCAGGGCAAAAGCTTAAATGAGATGCATAGAGGTAAAGGAGAGCCTGGAGGATGTCTGAGAGATAAGTTTGACTTGGACCTTATCATGTAATACGTACTAGGTATCCACACAATTTTTTAATTGATTACTCCAGGACTTGAAGGATGGCCAAGGACATCTCAAATGGTAGTAGGTGCCTGTGTTTGGAAAACTGACCTGTCCACTGGGCTCTGCATAGCTGTTTTGAACAGTGGAAATCTAGTTAATACAGGGCTATTTGGCTGCCCAAATTTTTGTTTGTTTGGTGTGTTAGATGTTTGGTGTGAGTAAAATGATTCTTTAGGCTGAATACTGAGTGTAACTGCCATCTATGCTCTCTTGCACTGAAGAAAATATTTCTTTGGGTAGTCAGTCTCATGTAGATCTACTTTTCTGGGTTAGTAGAAGAAAATAAATAATTCCATGCTGGTTTCCCATTTTTCTTTCTATCATAATTCTTCCATTTCTGTAATAGTATTTTCAATGAAAAAAAAAAAAAAAGTATTAAAGTTTGGAACACAGGCTCATTTTAGATCTATTATGATTGTTAATAATGCTACCAGTAGTACCACTTAGCTTTTAATAGCTCTTTTTCTTTATATTTCTAGGGAACTTCATAAAAAAGGAAATGTTCTTATCTTAGCTTTCCTGAGGCACTGAAAAGAAAAATGAAATAATTTGCCAACACTTAAAGAGGAGGTCTGTGATGTGGCTGGAAATAAACCATAGGTCAGGTGAGTAGTAGATCAGTGGTTAAAATGGTAGACTAAGATCTGCCATGTTAAGGGTGTCATATGTTGGAAGTGTGCTTCATTTTCTATTGGGAATTGTTCTTGAAGCAAGAAAACCTAAGCAGGATGCTTAAGAAGAAAGACTATGAGGTAATGGGTGAAAGGAAAATGTCATATTACCAGGTAGGAAAGGAATCTGGACCAAAGGAAAAGACAAATGTGGTTGGAGAAATCGAGAGATACAGACAAAAATACCTGAGAAAAAATATTCTAGATGATTCTACCCCTTTTTAGAAGGGGACTTCTGACCCATTTTTCACAGGAAGGGTAAAACTGTTCACACATGACTCTTCATCCCCTTTATAGACACATAAACAACCTTTTTAATTAGGCTGAAATCAGGATTTTCGCTAAGCACATTTCAATCCCTATATCTTTGGTTCCTTTTTCAATTTCAGATATACTTAACAAAACATAAAAAGAAAGGGAAAAAAAAAAAAAGAAAAACCTCTACACACTGCCAACTCCATCGGTATCAGTCACAAATGCTTACAAGGATTACAGCGTGGTAATGAGCTTTTGTACTAATGGTACATCTTTTAATAACTGCTATCTACACTTCCAGTTGTAAGATAAGTGAGACTATATTGTTAATGACAAAATGCCTCACCTTTCCCCTCCCCCTCCCCTGATACTTTACCTCCCTCTGAATTCCTCAGCTGGAGGTTGGAGAGGAATTAGAGTTGATTCTGAAGCTGTTGCTGGACACCTGATGCTGTTCCATGTGGCTGGTGTCTCCCAGATGACCAGAGGACTGAGCTCCTCCTGCTCTGCCAGGTCCCTTTGGGCTGTGTCATTGGGCACTTGCAGTGGAAAGTGGTGAGGATGCCCAAATGAAAAACAGTGAAATGCTTCCTTTCACAGCATAGACTGATAACAGCAGGGAAGGAAAAAATGTAATAATGACAGTCTTGTTTCAAATTCAAAGAGAGATGGGAAGGAACAGGTAGATCAGAGTCTGGCACTTAGGAAAACAGGTTTGGCTTTCTGCTCAGACTTCTTTTTCCATGTTGGCCAAGGAATCTTTTTTTTTTCCAGTGCCCCACCTAAAGCAAGGCTAACAGTATCTCCCCATGGCACAGGAAGGATTGGAAAGGAAAGGAAATGCAGATAGAATTGTACAGTGAATGTCAGGTCATTACTAACATCTGTGGTTTGGGAGCTTTTTAAGAAGAGATTACATGGTGTCAGGTCCAGATTGCATTGCTCAATCTTTTCTGGGTGCATCTAGGTCTGTGTCCTGTGAATCGGTAGCTGCAGCTACATCTCTGTTTAACTTCCAGCACCTTTCCCCCCCCCATTTACCTGTTTACTTGTTTACTTATTTGTACTTTTCTGATCTATAGTCTGTACCCATATGGTCTGTGCCATTCTGGTTTTTTTTTTTTCCTGATCTCTCTGTAGTAAAGGAATATTTCTATTCAAGGTTCAGAGGCTGAAATGGTGTTGGAGTGTTGTCTGGGAATCTCACTGAGCAATGTCCTCTAACCTGGGGCTCTGGTCTTAGTCAATATAGCTCCACATTTCCAGTTAATTCGGTTCACAGCCTGGAAAACTACACGAGTAGAAAAGGTGGAATGGATTTGTGTAAAATGAGTACAAACAACACTATAAATATAAATAAGAAGGAATTTGGCTACTACATGGAGCTGGTAATGATAATAATGAGAATTAAACCTCCTGGAATTTTCATGAGTATCAAGTGGGGGTGTCACCCATACTTCCACTATTTGAGCAGTTCAATTTCTCACCATAATTTATAAGCAAGAAAAAGGAAAAAATTAATGTTCTTTAAGGGATATATAAAGTGTGACAGAAAATGAAATTTTAAGAAAGATTGCAAGTCTTAAGGACTTTTTTTAAAAAACAAAGTTTTAATTTAACTCAAAACGTAATCTGGAATTTCATGCAAAAGAGAATATTTGCAGATGGAAATGTCAGAAGCATGGTAAACACAGCTATCACTACCACCTGGAACTGTTTAGAAAAATTTCCATGGAGAATTTTATCAAAATTAGCACATTCCAGAAACATTTTGGTTTTGCTAAAATGGTACTTTCAAGAGGAAAATAAGTTATATAAAAATAGTTTGAGCAGTTGTATGGCTTATTTTTTTTTACTTTATTTTCAGTAAATCCATTTGCTTGGAGTTTTAAAACTAGAGCTAGAAGAAAATCACAAGACAATGTAAATGTGGATAATAATCCTACCCTGGGAGGGAAATAGATTATTTTAATAATGTGAAGTCCTTATGATCTGCCTGCTAAGATTATATGGTAATAATATTTTTGATAAGAAACAAGTGCAAAGTCTTTATGGTATAAAATGTCATGGTAGAGAAAAAGTGTCATATGGTATTAATACAAGACCTGAAGAAAAAAAAAACATTAGAAAAAATTTTGAGTTTTTTTGGTTTTTAATGTTTATGTGCATACTTATGCATTTCATATGAAATAAAGTAATTTTCTTTGTTCAAATGTATTTTGAAATGTTAAGCTTAAATATTCCACTAAGACCTTCAAAAAGAACCTGTAATGCTCAAAGTTGTTCCTAATGTACCTCAAGCAAAAATTTTCATAAGTATTTCATACACGTGTACACTTTTATGCACACACCGTATCTCTACTGTAAAAATGTTACCAAGAGAAATCAGTTTTAAATATTTTTTTATGATCAGTTCCACTGAAGAGCTAGAGGGAAAGTTTCATGAGAAGAGACTAAGCATAGAATGCTAGTTCTCCAGAACATTCCGTAAGAGTTACTTTATTCAGGCTGTTCTTCTCCAAAGGCAGTATCTTTGGGCACAATATCTCTCATTGGACTTTTAACTCATTCTATCTCTTTTTAAAGTCCATAGGAATTTTATCATACAAGATCCTGTGGCAAGGAGTCCCAATCACTTCCTTTTGCTCATTTATAAATTCCCATCTGCCAGCTTCATTTTATGCCTTAGTTCATAATTTGAAAGATTCAGTGAACAATGTTTTCATAGACCCTTCTTATATCATCTCTCTGTCATGTCTTTTTTTAGGCTTAGGAGCTTCATGCATGGATGCTATTTTATACCTATGATATTTCTTGTTGCCTCTTTTTCTATGTCTTTTCCAGCTCTTACTTGTTTTAAGAGATGAGGAAAAGTAACTGCACACAGCACTGTGTGCAGGGGCAGTGAAGATTTCCAGTGCGTTTTCCTTCTATTGAATTCCTAAATTTAACTAATGGTGAGCTGCTATATTCTAAGCCCTGTTTTCATCATCCAAAGACCTATTTTCTAAATAATTCTGAGCCCATCATGGCATAAATAAGCCATGAGCATTTCTGGTCCCACGTTTATCAGTGAAACCTGGGCCTGAGTTCTTTGTGTGAAAAAAGGAAAATAAGGGACAAGAATTTCTAGGATATAGTAGTACATCCAGGTAATAATTCTAGGCAAGAAGTTCAGGGTGAAGACCCTCATAGAAAGCTGTTGTCTACAAGAAAGAATGAATGACCTGAAGTATGATGAAGAGCTTGACGCCAAGGATTTAAATTGTCAGAGAATAAAAGATGGGGAAAGGTTAAAAAAGGAATTAAAGAAATATTAGCCTTGTTTCAAATCAGATGTCTAGACAGCAGTCTGCAAAAGGAGAGCACAATGGTGAAAAAACATTCAACATAAAGCCTGCTTGCCCAGGGAAAAAGAAGAAACTGAGGAAGAAAAAAAAAAAAAAAAAATTAAAAATGCCCAGAGCTAGACACTGTCATCTCTGATGCAGAACTGGCAGTTCATTTAATAACTTTCAGGCCTATGTCTTGGTATTACAAGCTTTAAAAGCTCCAGCTGAAAACAATCGCTATTAATAACCTCCTTGCTTCGCAGTATGAAAGCAGCAGGTACAACAGTGAGACACCTATAATCCCCCATGTTAGACAGCAGCAGAACAGCACTCAGCCAACCATGGAAGAGAATCCTATAAAAATACCCAAATCCATCTCTCCATGATGGATGGTCTTTGTACAAGCACTAAAGTGTATTCCCTTTAGTACCACTGTCTATTGATGCTGAGCTACTAAGTAATCTGAGGGAAACTAGGAAGAGATCGCCATGATAAAAAATAAAATGGATTGGGGATAAAACTGGAATTTCGTCAAAACCATCATGATCAGAACAATATTGCCTGAGAAATGGGGAGCTTTATATCTGTCAACCTGTCAGTGTTTGGACAGGAAACCAAAGCCTTGGAGATTGGTGTCAGAAGAGGGATCTTTTTCTTCCATAAGCACCATGCATGTACCAACATGAAATACAAATACAATCTTGCTGACTAGAATACATGACAAGTAGTTCCTGTGAGAACTGTCTGAAACCAGTCTGAAACTGCTCAGATATTCCTGAAAGACTTCTCATATATTCAATAAGCATTTAATCAGCCTTTACTCATGAAATACACACCACTAATTCATAGGAATCTTGTCTGAATAATTCAGGATTTATTTCTGAGTTTCAAATTGAATCCAACACTGAGTACCTTGTGTGAACTAACGAGAAGGAATCATTAATGCTGAAATAATGCCTCACAGGATTAAAGCCAACAGATAGGATAAAGCCCTACACAAGTACTATGGCTAAAATCCGGATAGTATCAGTAGGATCTAAATCTGATTGTACGAAGAATTAAACCAAAATCAACAAACCAACAAAAAAAAAAAAAAAAAAAAAAAGCCAAAGAAAAAAATCAGGAAACATAGAGAAAAACTATCAGAAAAGTTGCCTAGAAAAAACTGACCTGTTAGGATATAATGTCTGGGGACCAACATATTTCTGAACAGTTTGGACACAAGGATGAATGTCCACAGGCACAATCAACCTCTGGAAGAATCACAGCCTGAGTCCAGGAAAAAAAAGGGGGATCTATATCCTCTCTGCACGTGCATTAGGGATTCAAAGAAGAGAAGAATTATAAAGGTACAGAGTAGGTGAGATTAGAAGGTACCTCTGGAGTTTCTCTGGTTCAAGCCTCAGCTCAGAGTTGAGTTACCTTGAGCAGCTTGCTCAGGATTTTGTCTTTTTGGGATATAAGCATCTTCGAGGATGAGGACTCTACAACCTCTCTAGGCAATTTGTTGCAGCAATTGACCACACTCACAGTTAAAAAGTTTCTTCTTGTGTTTATACAAGATTTTCTATGTTTGCATTTGTGCCTATCACCACACTGTGACTTTTTTACTACACTTCTTAAGGTATTTATGCACATTGATGTAAGACCCCATGAATATTTCCTTCTCCAGGATGAACAGTGTCATCTCAGCTTTTCTTCACATGCCAAGTGCTCCAGACCACTCATCATCTTTGTGGCCACTGCTGGACTTGTTCCTTTGATATGTCCCTGTCTTGTACTGAGGAGCCTAGCTCAGAGCTCAGCACTCTCGGAATGCGCCTGCTTTCTTTTTCTGCACAACATTATGCCTCTGAACAGGTAAAAAAAATAAATCCAAAAAACAAAAAAGCTATGGATCAAGATTTCAAAGTCTTTTATCAGAATGATTTAAAATAATTCAACCACTGAGAAGAGTTTGACAGAAAAAGAAAGTTCACCAATGTGAACTCTTGGGGAAATACTTTCCACTCTCTGTTAAAGAGTTGTTGGAAAGTAGTTGATTGAAAACCTTAGCACCTTTAGCAATTTTAAAAACTTCTGGGGATGGGAAAGATTTCTCTAGGCTGCAACACATCTCCCTCTCTGAGTTGAATAGATTTATTTTTTTTTTTCCTCACCACAAAATGTTTTAAAATCTCTAAACCTGAGTTATCTGTAGATGGGGAACTGCAAGTACTTTTCATGCCTGAAGACCATTTCAGATGCTTTGCCTGGGCACAAATAATTCAATGTTTGGAGAGCAAAAACTTGGCATGGAGATCATCTGCAAGCAGCAGAAAGATACCAGCTTCTTAAGGAAAGGAATAAAATTACTAGAAATACCAAAACCTGAAATATTAAGGACACATGGGTGGGTAGCCTGTTCCTCCTAGAGGATCACAGAATCGTAGAATTGTCACAGTTGGAAAAGGCCTCTAAGATCACTGTGTCCAACTGCCATGCTGAAAAAAAACAACAAAAAACAAAAAACAAAACAAAACAAACCCAAAGAAAAAAACAAAACAAAACAAAAAAACAAACAAAAAACAACAACAAAAAAAAAACACAAAAAAAAAAACCCAAACCAAACCCCAACACAACCAAAAAAAAAAACAAACCAAAAAAACACCACCACTATCCCACTACAGCATGTCCTGAAGTACCTGAAATTCTTCCTCAAATCTAGCCTAAACATTCCTTGGTACAGGTTCAGGTCATTTCTATCATTACTTACTTGGGGGAAGAGGCCAGCACCCACCTCCTACAGCCTCCTTTCAGACAGTTGTAGAGAGCAGTAAGGTCTCTCATCAGCCTTCTCTTCTCCAAAATGAACAATTTAATTTCCTCAGCCTCTCTTCGTAAGACTTGTTCTCCAGACCCTTCATCAGCTTCGTTGCCTTTCTCTGAACTCACTCCAGCAGCACGATTTCTTCTTTGTAGTCGGGGTCCCAGAACGGGACACAGTACTTGAGGTTAAGGGATATTGTTGACACAAAAGTATCAGGAGGTAAATTGGCAGTTAGTAAATACGGATGGAAAGGAAAGAAAATTCCTAACCCTTAAAATAAAAGGTTTCTAATTAATGTTCAGAATAAAGGTCTTCCAGCTTTGTAATACAAGAATAAGGATAAGGAAACTGAATTATCTTTTAATTTAATATATAACAAAAGCAATTTTTGGAGGTAGTACCTGCACCTTGTGAGCAGAAAGTCTCTGCTTTCCTGTAGTACTGATAGTGCAAGCAGAATTTTTTTCATATAAATTTATTTTAATGTTTCACATATCTTATGGGAATTAATGCTTCTTTTTCTTCATTAGTGTGAATATTCATTACCTATTGTTTTTATTTCACTGTTTAAATGTTTATATAACTGTAACATAGTTAGGCAAGAGTAGCATATTATGTTAACTGGAGTAAAAAATTTTTCACTGAATTTTAACAAGTTTAAATTAAGTTAGTGAGAATGTTAGCATTCAAAATCAGGAGTCTCAGTGTATACAAGGCATCCTGGCTGCCAAGTCAGTTGAAAGCTTCACCTTTCCTAATAGAAAGATCTGGATATCTATCCTGCTCTGTGCCATCTGACCATTGCCCTTGAGGATCCTGAGGCCTGCAGGGGGAAAATTTAATGAAAACAAAAAAAGCAGGCTGCAGATTCATTTTAGACTTGTATGACAGAAAGGATCATGGGTTATGTCCTAATGTCACGCTTGAGAAATAAGCTCTGTCAGGAGAGCTTTGCATAGAACTGCAAGTTATGATGGATAGGAGGTAGAGTATTTCACATGCCTCAAGTTCATTAAGGATAAATTTAAGATTGGTCTAACATATCAATGTAGAGATCTTACATGACACAATATGAACAAATGAGACAGCAGAGTAGATATGAGCAAACAAGTTTGCTTTGTGATGTACTTGTTAAAGGTACAGGGAAAAGCAAAATTCTTAGTTCCCTGAGTTTTATGCATATCTATATTACGAATACTCTGTGGCTGCATTAGCTTGAGTTTATTATGATTTGGAGGGTGATTTTTATAATGTTTTCAACTGCTATTAGTTTTAGACCAGAGTTTAGATGCTCAGTACATAATCTCTTTTCACTGCAGAAACCATATCAGGTTCAGCCTGTATAACTATCACGCACAGGAAATCAGGATAGAGAATTTTCATAATTCGTGGGCTTGCATATCTATCTCCAATTTCTGGAACACAGACAGCACTTCACTCCCTGAGAGCTGAAGATAAAAGCCTGTGAAAAATTTTGAGGTGCTAAAATATAAGGGAGACAAGGACCAGATAAGACTCTTACTAGAAAGGACAGACAGATACAAACAATAACCCCAAATAAGATTTTTAGCAATAATCTAATCAATAAACATATGGTCAAATGAAAATGCAAGTGAGCCACAGAGACAGAAATGTTCAGGAAGAAAGAAAGACTTCTGTAATACTTACCTGTATTGCACTGACTTCAAGTAGCCCTTAAGTGGAACTGACGGTATTACAAACACAATAAGCACTTCTAGACAAACTGGAATAACAATCACTTCAGGAGCCTGCAAGCATTCACAATTCTGCTGTTGTCAACTCTTTCAGTGGCTTTAATTTTCAATGGTAAGCACAACTCCTATATAGTGTTGTCAAAACCGCAATGAAGTTATGTCATTGAATATTAAAGCGCTGGCCTGCAGAATGCCAAACACACAGATTTGAATTTCATGCTCTCTACTAAACATCAAGACAAATATGTCTAATCTCATAAAAACCTCAGCAGCCCAGAAAGACTGACAATCAGGCCCAGTGTTACCACTTTGCCAGCTGAAACAGGAGTTACTACTGTAAAAAATCTCTTCCCAGGAGGCCAGAGGAGGAGAAAAGCAGTGTGGGGTTCAGATTTATGGACACAGCATGAGACCAAAGCATAAAGAGGTTGGGCTACTAAAGCTAAAATTCATCATTGAACTGAAAATAGACATTTTGTATCAAAATATTCTCCTTTTGCTACTTGCAAGGGGTTGAGGCAATTCAACAAGGACTTAATGTAATACTGATATTTACTCCAAAAGACAGGAGTTTCAATTGCTGTAAAATTTCTTGATTTCAGCTGTGATTTGTGACCTATTTTCAACAGAAGGAGCAGCACATGTGTGCTTCTTACCAAAATCAATGGATTTGCTGAATCCCTTGTTCTTCTTCCTAGTGCTACCTTATGCTCCAAGATATACAAAGAGCCTCTGTCCCTCCCTATTTTCCCATGTGTTCATGAGACTAAAGATAATTTGGTGTAATTTGGGAGCCTCTGGTCTCTCTATTAAATCTACTTCAGTCTAAAATGTTCTTTCTCCTTTAGGATAGGTTTTATTCTGCATGGAAGATCACAAACACTAGGGAAGAACTGCGACAACTGGAAAGGCTTGGGTGGCAATATAAGCATGAACATGAGGGAAATCTCTAGATTAATGAGTAGTTTTCTTCTGAGATGTTTTCTAAAAATGATTGGTTTGACATCAAAAGTAAAATTTTATATTTGCTTTTATTGGATTAAGTGCATCTATTCAAGCAATAGTTGCTCAAAGCTTACCAATTATAGTCAGATGCTCAAAATAGTCTGGACACTCATATTCTGGACAAAATACAGAAGTTTTCTTTGCAGGCAACAAAACAGAGAAAGTTAACTGTTCAGTCTTATTTGGTCTACAGTTTATAGACAACAGTGTGGAAAGAAGTGTCCATGGCACTGGCTTGTGTTATGTGACCTCTCCAATCTGAGACTGAATGAAATCCACTAAATCCTTTTCACCTGTGTACCCCAAAGCTTTGAAAATTAAAAATCATTAACTATCAGTATTTCAGTTTTATTTCCATAGAACACTAAAAGCATATTAGAAACACTGCATTTCTCCCAGTGTTATATTGGTTTCAAAATATTTCCCTTTGATTATTTTATTTCCTTGGGGGAGCATCTCTATGCTCACAGAAAACTTTTGGATGCTCTGTTTTACCAGTACTTGCTCCCTCTGAGGTTTTGAATTATTAATAATAGTAATTATTGTAATTATTTATTGT
The DNA here is from genome assembly GCA_023637945.1 of Phaethornis superciliosus. Classification (NCBI taxonomy): domain Eukaryota; kingdom Metazoa; phylum Chordata; class Aves; order Apodiformes; family Trochilidae; genus Phaethornis; species Phaethornis superciliosus. Next base: position 65,185,419 of record JAJQWJ010000004.1, read on the forward strand.
TAGATGAAGGATGAGGGAATTTCCGGCCATTCATGAAGCACAAAGAAGATGTAAGACTTGTCCTGCAGGGGTTCTGGATGAGTTTTCAGACCCTTGTGTAGTCAGAAGCCCCTTACAGAGGGGAAGAGTACTTAGCAAGAGCAGATGCTAAATGGACAAGGGAAATAAGTAAATAAAGACCTCATATATTGCTGGGGTTTTTATCAAAAAGGTCACATGATGGGCACAGGTAAAAAAAAAAAAAAAACAAAACTATAGATGATGCAGAGTACATGTCAGTATCTGAAGAATATGATTAAGAGCTGATAATTTCATGAGGTATACTTTAATTTTTCTGTAGGATGTGTCCTCTCTCTCTTCTGGAGGATAGAGAATTGCCTAATCAAAAAGATGCAGGTGCACTGAATGAATAACCATAGCTCAGAGTGTGCACTGTTATGCAAGTTTTGTGAGCTGCAGTTAAGATAAGAGAAAGATGCTGTATTTGCAGATGAAGAATCAGAGCTCACAAGCCAGAAGGAGAGGCAGAGTTCAGATACCAAACAGCTTAGACTAATAACCCAAGATAATGCAAGTTCATAGCACAGTCTGACTAGAACAACAAACTGTCCTAGTCCAGAAGAAAACTTTACATCTTCGGTTTGCAACAAAGCTTTTTATTAGTGTTTAGGGCAATGAAAGCCCAAAAATGAAGGATGGCATTTAGCGAAAAAAAGATTTTCTGGTTCTATGATGTTGAGAAGAGAGCATGCTGCCAGGAAAGATGGCCTGTATTTTAACAAAAAACAGAGAAACACACCTGTTTCTTTTCCTGTTATTTAAATGTCAAGGTCTCTAACTAGTCTGGGTGGTGAAACAAAAGCTTAAGCACATCTAGATATATTTGTAACATTTTGTATTTATTTTCTTAATTGTACCTTCTAACAGTTACTCAGGTGTCTTCATCACTATTAACTTTGATTTGATAATTTATAAGAAAATGTATCAGTATTCATATAGAACTGGGAAACAACAGGTAGTTAATATAGATACAATATTGTGTCATCATCTTGGTCTAAAGCTGAAGAAATACAAAATGCCACCTGGAAACCATAGAATACACTGAGTACACCTAAACAAAGCATGCAAGGAAGGCACAGACAACATTGTCTCTGTAACTGTGACAGTAAAACTAGTGGCATACAGAAACTTTTAGGGATTATTACTCCCTTCAAAAGACAGGTTTGCTTCCCCTGTGCTTTTCTTTCTGACACATGCCTCCCTACCCAAATGCACAGCAAGTGATTTTTATATCTGAAATATATTCTGTGGAAAAAAGAACAACAGATGTACAATTGGAAACTGATCCAATCCCAAAGGCTGCTTCTGAGCAACATCTGACTTGGGAACCTTTTTCAATTTTTTTTTTTTTTTAATTTTTTTTAAAGTTATTTTTTCCCAATTGAACCATAAATTTTGTTTTTTTATTTTTTAATGTGAACCTACTCTCACGCCCATATATGCTGGAGGAGGTGTCCTACTTAAGATTCCAAATGTCTGAATGGCAATAGAGTATGTATCAGATACAATCACAGAAAAGGAGCATTGCAAAGGGCCTTAAGAGGGTGTGTAATCCATGTAGTTCTTTCCCCAAGGCAGGATCAACTACTTAAGCCATTTATAAGGGAAGAATGCCTATCTCTTGTTCTCAGTAATGACCAGTGATGTATTGCAAACCATTTACTTATATATATTACACTAGAATTTGTACAATACAGGTCAGATTAAAGTCTCACTTGCTGACACTGTGAAAATTCAGAAGCAGCAGTTCCAGTTCCAAACAGCTTTTAGTCTCAGAAGACAAAGCAGCCAAGGCAAAGAGAAACAACATGCCATCATGATTATTTTATATGGAATTTCTAACATTTTAGCATTAGCCTAATCCATCATTAAGGCTGATAATAAACCTTCAGTTTACCACAACTGGAGTTAAAAAAAGAAACTGCAGACTGCACAAAGGAAATGCAGAAAAAAGTGCATGTGAAACTCCTGCATGAGCCAGATCTCTCACATTGCAAAACGGTGACAAAGACCTCTATACCTAGGATGAAATTTTTGTCTCACTATAGATTTATAAAAGAAAGCAGTGCTTTTAAAAATAAATAACAATAATAAAAAAAGCATAGCAGATGACGGAGTTTTCCCAGCACAGCATGCAGCTGTAGAGCCAGACAAGCTTATCCACATTCCCCGGTTTATATTTTGACATTGACTAACTCATCCGTGCTCAGGGCACAAGCACTCAGACAATCTCCATCACCAGTTTCCCATTAGAAATCTTGATCTCTGCTGAAACAAGCTCAATTCCCTTCATTATTTCCCACACGACAGACAGCTTGAAAGGGAGGATATTACAAATGTCAGTCTCTTTGCCTCCGGACAGGCCATGGATGACACAAGAAGGAGAGAAACAAACAAATAAAAAATATCTCTGTTTATGTGGAAGTTTTTAATGTGTTTCTTGTACATTCTTGTTCATTCATTCTCCCAAAACTAGTTTACCAGAATAATATTCTTGCAATCCTTCAGTAAAAGTGTTCTTTCTCCTCTTTTTCTCTGAATTTCTGTTAGGGTCTTCTTATTTTGCTGAAAGACAGACTGGCAATCCATCTTGAAGAGCTACTTGGCTATTAGGAGTTATAGAGCTCTTCAAACTAGTCATTGTGTAAAATCTCACAAATATTTTTGGAAACAAATCTAAGAACAGTAGGTCTTATTGCAGATTTTCCCACAAATATTATCAGAAATACCATCTTATTTATATTAATACCTGCATTATTTTGTCAAAGAGAGGTAAAGATCAAGGACTGTAAATTAATGAGAATTGTTATAGCTCCATTCATCACAGTAGAGGTATGGTGCTTTGTGCTAAGTTAGTCATAAATGTAGAGAAAGAGAGTCCTTGACCTGATCAGCATACTTTTCAAAAACAGAAAATAGACAAAATTGAGAAAAAGCATGAAGAACAAAAACAAAGTGTGTTTCCCACTCAATACAATCAGTGTCAGATTGAGGATTTGAGCTTGGTTCTGAACATATGTGCAACCATTTCCTTACGCTCTGCTTTCACTCCTGTGTGGCTGTGGGTATATCCCACACTGAATCATGGATCATTTCCTTCTGGAAACTATGCTAAAACACATGGAGAAACCTTGACAGGTTGGGGAAATACCAAGCATAAATACAGGTCAGGCAGAGAATGGATTAAGGGCAGTCCTGAGGAGAAGAACTTGGAGGGTATTTTTTGGTGAGAAGACCAACGCGAGCCAGTAATATGCACTTGCATCCCAGAAAGCCAAACGTATCCTAGGCTGCATCAAAAAAAGCCAGCAGGGTGAGGGAAGGGATTCTTCAGCTCTACTCCACTCTTGCAAGTACTCCACACCATCTGAAGGACTGTGTCCAGTTCTGGGGTCCCCAAGACAAGAAGAAAAGGTTAAGAGAGTTGGGTTTGTTCAGCCTGGACTAGTAAAGGTTCCTGTGAGATATTATAGCAGCCTTTTGATACTTGAAGGAGGCCTACAGGAAAGCTGAAGTGGACATTTTACAAGGGCATGTCATGATATGTTGACGAGAAATTCTTTCAAACTGAAAGACGATAGATTTAGGTCAGATATTAAAAAGAAGTTCTTCACTGTAAGGCTGATGAGACACTAGCACAGGATAACCAAGGAAGCTGTGGGTTCCCTGTCTCTGGCAGCGTTCAAGGCCAGGTTGGATGGGCTTTTGAACAACCTGGTCTAGCAGGAGGCATCCCTGACTATGGATGTTGGAACAAGGTAATCTTTAAGGTCTCTTCCAGACCAAACCATTCTATGATTCCCTGATTCTATATCCCCCAGGTTTCTGTGTGGAGATCTTCCAGAACTCTTCTTTGTGAATAAAAGTAAACTAGCCTTATTTTTTTCCCATTAAAAAATTTCCATTCTCCTAGATATGGAGTCTGAATGTTATGAAATGGTCCTCATCCATACTATAACACATTAAAACTTTCAAACAAAAATTTTAACTATCTATTCAAATAGTGCTTGATCCATACCTGATAGCTAAACCATGCCAATGTATAGCTTTGAAGACTGATAATTGTTATAAGACAAAATCATATCAGGAACGGTTCTAACTGTAAGTAGTATCAACAAACATGTTCTAATACCTTTGAATGTTCATAGACAGTGTTTTATTTATTAGCACAGTCATTCCATATCTGTCCCTTCAGGGGAGATGCATGATGGCCAGTGAAAGAGCATCAGCACACAGGTGAGTTTTATTAAATGCATGAGTAAGATCATCTGAGAAGAAAGATAACAAGAGATTGGTAGTGTGGGGTTATGAATAAGGTAGTTATCTCCAAAGAGAATCTGTAGCCTCTGGAATACAAAAATATTACTGTGGACCACATTAAAAATTCACCCATTTTCTCTAAGCTGTTGATGTTCACCATTTTGATAAAAGTCTTAATTAAAAAGCTAATCTTTTTTTTTCAAATACATTAAAGAAACCTCAAAACAGAAAACAGAATCAAAACATCAACATTTTGTCATTAAGAGAAAGAGAAGAAGAAAGAAATACAGAATCATTGATAAAATAAACAATGCAAAATAAAATAAATCAAGGACAACTACAGGAGGATAGGTGTAATGTCTCAAGAAATCTAGTAATCACCTGCTAGAGGATGGAAGAAAAGGAGGTGTATTTTCCTTTATTGTGTATTCCTGTAGAGTGCAGTAAAAGAAAATTCTGCCATCTGTCATCTTCACGAAATTGGCATGCTCTGACATTGGACAGGTTTGTTCATACTTCCAATCTGCTGCTCACTCATTTCTGCTGAACATTTTTGTTCTCTCCTTCTCCCACGTAATTTTTATTTTTATCATTATTATTATTATTTTAAAGCTGGTTCATGTTCCATTATTTTTTTATAGCTTGAATTCTTCAAGCTAAAAGACGATAAAATAATAATAAAAAAGAACAATATACTAAAAAATCCTAGACTGTGTACAGCTTGATCTTTATTTTTTATTTTTTCCAAACTTCATTTACATATACTTTTTAAGGTGGTTAGTATTCCCCAAGCGACTGCCTGCAATAAAATATTAAATAAATTAAAATACATTCGCTTGGTGTTTCAATTAAATAGGTTTCCAGCATTATTACACTTATTTGTGGAACAGATATCTTATTGGTGCAAACTGGAATAGTTACACCTATTTAGTGAATTGAAATTATTGTAATTATATAATTAAATTATGATCTAAGTTTTGGGGGGATGGGTGCTTCTTCAGATTAGGCAATATTTTGGATGATTTTTCTTTGAACCCAAAAGGAAAGGATGAAGATTTTAGATTACCAAGGAAAGCAAAGAAAAGCTAGAAAATGATCTACTAGGCTGAAGCAGCAGATAGACCTCCAGGGAAAACTCAGCAGTTGAAATGTTGAGAGTGGTGAAAACTCAGGGGAGTCACACTAGACTTAGAGTAGTAAGTCTCATAGCACAGCATGGCCTATGGCCTGAAAAATAGTCCTCTGTCTGTCAACATTCAAATGAACATTCTTCAAACTTAACACTCCTTTAATAGTGCACTCTACCTAGGGATCTGTAACATCAAGGTGTAAGAGAGATCAAAATTTGTAGCTAGTTTGTAATCCAGGGGAAAGAGTTTCTAGCCTGGTGACACATGCTATATAATCAATAAATAACAATATTTGCAACAGCTGTGAAAAGAATTGCCTTAGTAATTAAGATGTAAGTAGACACATTTCTCATAAGTCAGGTTTAACAGATCAATTGTACCAGTGTTAAAGATCAAATCTAGCTTCCTTTTTTTGGTTTTTTTTTTTGGGGGGGGGGAGGCGTGTGTGTGTGTGTTGGGAAACAGTGAGGATATGGTATTTTTTGGAATGTCAAACCAGTGAAAATTAATTCAAGTAAAGCAGAGAAATTAACACAAAACACAAACTGAAAAAAAGACAAAGGCAAACAGGTTGGTTTAATCTGCCCTCTAAAAATTATATCTCCAGATCCCTCTGCAAGATGTGGTCCAATCTTTAACCCACTTGTACACAAGTTCTGCCCACTGTCTCTGGACAACTTCAGTCATCATAGAAGAAATTAAGACTTCCCAATTCAACCAAAGATTTCTAAAACTTATCCTTTGTTGCACTACCTGCCCATAATTAAAGAAAAAAGAAGGAAGACAAGAAACAAAAGAGAAAAAATATCTGAATTTCTTTAGTCCATGGTAACCTTCCTGAGGAAAAGTTCCTGGCACTGTATCTGGTGCTGAGCTTGACACCCAGGTTGTAAGAAGAATAAACCAACCAAGTGGTACCTCCACAGGCTTCATCTAAATGCTCTCACTCTCCCTTTGTAGCTGATGCTCAGAGAAATTGAACAAACTAAATTATTCATCAAGGCAACAGTGGAGAAAAAGGTGAAGGGTCCTTCCTTGTCCATTCAGGTAGTGTGAAGAAACCATGAAGCATTTTAGCATATAAAAGGAGACAACTGCCATACCTTCTGCTAGTATCATTTTCCTCATCAAAAACCCCTTGTTGTTCCAACTGTGACAATACTTGGTTGGCCTTTTGTTACATTCTCATCTGCTTCTGGTTATCTAGTCATTAGCTTCTGGTTATCTAGTCATCATGACAGCAAATTCTGCTGTCATGAGCCACTACCATGCAATTTTTTGGTTCACTCTGGGTCAAGGATAATAAATATTTTTGATTGCAACTTATTTTCTTGGTGTCTTTGAGAGGGGAAAAACAAACAGTTAATCTATTTCATTTTACTGATCACCATCAGGAGTTCTGGATGGGTAATTTTGTGTCATTACTCTGTCCCCTTCTCATAAAGTTTCATTTACTGCCTTTTTAAACAAATGATGACTCCAAATCTATTTGTCACACAATAGCTCTCAAACATGCCAAACAATAACTATTACTATTCTTGCCTTGTTTGATCCAAATGTCATTTGCAGACATTATTCCTCCCCTCTCCTTGATATGACTTGAATAGAAACCTTTAAATAAATAAAACAAAACCCAGAGCAAACCTTGAAAACAGTAAAACAACACCAAGCCCTGGAAAATAGTCACAAAAACAGTGGCTGTTACTGTCGTAAGTGGGGAAATCCAGTTATGAGATGTCAATATTGTTCTCCCCTCAATTGCTTAAGAAAAGATTCATATGTGTATAATTTTTAGGTTGATTTCATTGGTTTTGTCAAAAAGAAGCAGAAATTATGTAGCAAAAGAGGACTTAACCCCCCAAATTATTCTTGTACATAAACATGCAAAAACACGCACACGCATACGAACACACACGCAAACAAGCACACACTCACAGAATGATCGATATCAATTTTCAAATGTAGTATTGATTTCAGTAGCCCTTAATTTCAAGACAAACAATAGTTTCTTTTGTAATTTCCATGCTGCTGATGTAACTGCCATCATTGCTGAGCTCTACGTTGTCAAATATTATTGACTGCGTATGAAATGAAGCAAGAGGGGATGGTAGCAAGGTGTGTGATGGGAGGGGAGAAGGATACGGGCTCCTTCCCATTAACTAAAGGAATAAACAAATAGACAAATAAACAGGCAGGATGCAACAAATTTATAGGTCAAGTAGCTGAGAGAGTGGGGTCCTCAGGCTAGGATTTGGTCTCCCTGAGACACTTTAAGCCCCTGCACAAGTTGTTCTTCCTTCCTGTGCCTCTGTTTTCATCCCACTTTCATCTCATACCCATTCATTTGATGCCCTCATCTCCACCCCACCCATTCCCCCCTGGTGTTTTCTTCTATATATACAAACAGTAAAACTCATGCAAGGGCATTTTAATCTGGAATTCATTAAATTCACTTCTCAGTTAAGCCAAGGAATAAGGATGTTCTTATGACTAAACCACAGGAAATTCAGGAGTCCTAAGTTTTCTCCCTGGTTTACCAGTGGCTGATAAATCCAAAAGTGTATTTTCAGAGGGCTGACAATTTTGCATCATCCCTTTTTGCTGCCTTAATTCTCCAAGGTGGGACGACAAATTCTTAGTGTTCCTTGTCCATTAAATTACATGATAAAGGACAGTTCTTTGTCCAGCTTTTTCAAGACCTTGTCCTTGAGCCTCTGGAGGCTTCTGGATTTCAGATATGTTTCTGGAAGTGCTGAAACTGTGGCAAGAGCCATAACAGCAGGTGCACAGACTACAGATCAGGAGGGCAATTCCAGGACTAGATTTCAGAGCTCATTCAGGTGACTAGAGCATTCACCAGAATTGTCAGATCCTTAGATTTACTTTGTAGGACTCCATCAAGTATCTTGTGCTCTCTAAATCAATATTAAATCCAAAGTATCCTCATAATCATGTCTAAACTTGGAGTTATGGATATTTGAAAGAACCCTCTGGCTCTCACACAGAAAGGACAATATTCATTCACTTGTCTGGACCACATGCTGACTGGTGTAATTATATTCTACCAGCTCAAATTTCTCCTGCAGTATCTGCTGGCTTTGATATCATTCTTAACTCCCTGTCCTGAGCTGCTTTGTAGTATTTCTGTGTGTTTTAAATCATCTGAATCAGCCTTGTATCTGCAGTGGTGATACCACAGCTGACTCATACATTAGTGTACATACCTCAGCCCAATTAATCTTTCTCCAAGGAAACTGCATAAATAAGATCTCATGAATACATGTTATCCAGAACCTATCATCCTAAAACTATTTAGGATGTGATCCTACACTATAGGTATACATACATATTAATATGTACATTTATGTATATACACACACAGTGAGAAAGGCCAGTAATGCAGTGACTAAATTCAGATTTCGCTCATAACTGTAAAAGATGCAGTTTCATGGTATTCTGATAGTCTATGGACTTATTTACATTAGCTGTTCACTTAGCTAAATTCATTAGGATTCAGGAGAATTTAGGTGCAATATACTGGATTAATCTATGGAATAGATATGAACCTATGGGTAAAATCCTAGGCCCCTTTAGAATCAATGTAGAAAGTCCCAAAGGAGTGGAAATTTCTTTCTGTCTAAGAATCATTCCCTTCAGCATGACAGTGCACCCCTCACTGGAGTGGGAAGCAGCTGCAGAGCTTTAATAAATGAAAAAGAATGCGATATTGAGCTAAAACTAGAGTGGGAATTATAAGTAGGCAAATCAACCAGCAGTTACTCAAATTTAAATCTATTGAGGATGCTGGGGTTAATGACTAGTTTATGCACTACATTTCCTTCCTTTAATATTATTTTAATATTGTTGTATTTTATTTTTAATTACATTAAATCTTAGTTTTTCTGTTACATTTTAGAGGAAGTACATTTGTTCTCGCTAGTTTGGAAAAAAAAAAAGCAAGAAACAAATGTCAGACTTACACCATCACATGGGATCTAAATCTTGGTTTAATACTGGTTAAGATAGATCTAAATTAAAACTACTTTCCTCTCCCTGAAGTCCTCTTGTTTAAAGATGACAGGTCCCTGAGTGTGTGTGTTTGTGAGACTAAGCATGTTATTGAAGGATCACGAACAGAGCCCAGTAGAGAAAATGAGCAGATAGATGTAATGGATAATTTCAGATACTAAGTCTTGTTTGAGTTTCCTATCATTTTGGAATGCATATATTCCTCTTGTTCTATATGAGGTTGTCTTTCCCCATTCAGCCTGCTTTGGAGAACAGCAAATTACACAAGATTTGTTGAATGATGGTATACATGGAAGTAATCATCTGGTAGGATAAGTCTTTATACTCTGTATTCTGGTGCATAAAAAAGAAAAGTTTTCATAATTTCAAAAAATCATGACTATATTCTCCAAGGACTTACTTTTTCATGACAGGGCAAGGGCAAAATGTTCTGAATACCCATGAAATAAAAAAATCTCAAATATTAGATCTTGGTTGTTAGCTACTAAAATAATGTTGACATTTTAAAATTATTCTTACAGAACTGTGTTCCAATAGAAAAAAAGTGTTTAAATAAATAAATTAATTAAAGATAAAATAGATGTGAATGAAACTGTGAGCATGAGGTTATTCAGATCTCTTGAAACAACTGACAGCTTGGGAAAGAAAATTCTATGGACAAATTCATTTTCCCCCACTCCTTAACTTCATGTGGTCGATGAATGGCATTCCATCACAGTTTTATCAATAGAATGTAATTCTGGCCAGATCAGTCTGTCAACAAGCAACAGCATCAAATCATTTTGTCCATATAAATAAATCGCTTACCGTTTATTATTTCTTTTCTTTGTTTGTAGATGAAACAGGGCCAGTAAAATGTCTGTCCATATCCAAACATAAGAATGGGGAAAGAAGCATCACAGTAGACAAAGCACAGAGTACAATCAAAATTGTCATCTTGCAAAGAACTACAGAATGCAAAACATTCAATAAAGTGAATGTGAATAACCTTTGATTGTCCAGTTCCTGCTTAGTAAAATGAATCTGTGCTAAAACCTGTGTTTTGAGATTCAGGTGTGGAGTTCTCTGATAAAAGTACAGTAAACACATAAAATCATAATGATTTTTGTATTGAAAGTCTTGAAAGGCAGTTTACACCAGTGATTAATATTTACAAAGGTTGGAAATGTCCAGTTCAGTGTTACAGTCATGTCCACTTCTTAGCACACATTTAAAAGATTTCTGCTTTTCATTGAATTTTTTTCCAATTTCTTGTTTCAAATATTCCATATTTCTTCTCAAAATTCAAAAATATAGGTGTGCATGTCTGGGTTGATCAACTATCTTTTCTGAAAGTTACTTGGTCCAGCTCATCTTTACAGAGCAATCATTTATGCCACTTCAGACCTTTCTGCAACTCAGAAACTCTTGCTGTCTCTTGCCCCTTTCTACCTCTCAACCACCTGTGGCTCTGTCAAGGGAACCACAGAGGTCAAGTATCTCTGGTAGTACTGCCAAAATCCATAATAATTTGAGCTCTGTGCCACAAAGCAAGAAATACCATAGAAAAGAAAATCTTGAGACTTTTCCAACAGACATTTTTTCAAGCCAGAACCTCCCACATTTTGCTCGATCCCATGGGAACATTTTTGTTGTGATCTGGCATGTCACAGAAGAAATGTCTGAGTGTAGCTTTCTTTATCTTCTTGTAGGCCCACAGAATTGAGTAGGACAATATGGTACAAAATGGTTCTGATATCATAAAAGGACAGAAAAATTGGGATCAGTTTTGTTAGATAATAAGCATATTTCATCAGAAAAAAACCCCAAACCTTGAACCAGTACATTCATAAAGATAATGCCTTTCACATCAATAGATAATTCAGAACAAGCATTCACCAGGATACTTGATATATTGCAGCAGAAGAGGAAATAGTCTTGGTATCTGTAACCAGGAAATAGTCCTAGGTATCTGTAACCTGTTCTGGTTGTCGGATGATCCTTGCCCTCATACCATGACATCTCAGACTCTGATGCTATTTGAAAATAATTCTAGCATTCTGCAGGGCTCATACCTTCAAAGAATATGATCCATGGAGCAATGAGCACAGCACGACACTGATTGTAGTGGAAAGTGTAGCATGCATTGAAGGTACAAGGTTTAATAAGTTTAAAAGAATATGTGAAAAAAGATGAATATTTGAGTTCATGTTCTGAGAGCAGGATGCATGTAAACGTAAAGTTGCCCTACTCAGGAAGAGAGGGAGTAGCTGTGGACTGGCAGAATGATTGCTATCATCTATTTGGCATTCATAGCCCCAAATGCTTTTTCAAGTCTAGCTGAGTTGGTAACTGTAAGTTTACCATCACCTCAGTGGCTGGATCACAGTTCAGCCTCCCTCTGTGTTTATAGTGGTTTAAATTCAGACCTCCTCAGTTGTGGATGACTGCACTAGCTTCAAGACAATACATTGTTTCATGCATGGAAATGTTATATTTGTGCCCAGCATTTCTCAGAGGCATTCATGAATGATCTGAGAAAGTCCAATGATCTAAGAAAGCTTCAGAACAGTCTTTCAATTTTTTTCCTAGTCTGGGAAAGGAGAGATATTAATGAAATTGCCCAAATAAAAAGTAGTCCCACTGACCTTTTTTTTCCTGCTTAGTCTTTGTTTGTTTTTTTTGATTTTTTTTTTTTTTTTTTAAATCTGTATAAAATGAAAGAGTTTCTAGCTGAGGATTTGAACTCAAGCCTGTCCAAAGCATTGGAACCCAGGCAGCTGGACTGCAGTTCTAGGAGACAATCATATGATAGTTTCTAAACTTAAGGGCCTAAGCGTTGTATGACAGTGAATTTGGACCCAGGTGACTTAAGTGATAACTGGGCAAAGACTAACCACAAACCCATGTCATTAATCTAACTCTGCATCAAGCAGATGACCATTGAGTGCTGGAGGCTCTTAGCCTGAACCAGCTGTCCCTTAGACAAGAGCAAATACATCAGTTGCCTGCAACCTGGTTGCTGCTCTGGAAGAGAGCCAGAGTGGGATGGGGGAAGAGCAGATGATCCAGTCATTAAGTCAGGCAGGACGTCTTTCACTCTAGAAAGACTGGAAATCTGTGCTCTCAGAGAAAACCCTTAGCTAAGGATAATGCTTCCCTATATCCAGCCTTCCTCTGTATAGATTACTCATTTATATTTCTTCCCTTAATTTTTCACACTCTCCCAAGTTTATTGGCAGACCTAGTCCAGGCAAAAACAAACTGTAAAATGCCTTAGAGTTTGTACATTTTTGTGGCTGTTGTTTTGTTTTGTTGTTGCTTTTTTCCTTCAGTCCCCAAAGAAACATCAAAGTACAAAGGAAAGAAGGCTATACTGAGAATAAGTGAAAGCCAAACAAAAAGACAGAAAAAAAAAAAAAAAGAAAGAAAAAAAAAAAAGGAAGAATAAAACCAGCTAGCGTTGCCCTGGGGAACTTTCTTCAAGAGGGTTAGGTTTCCTTCAGAGAAAGTTTAGAAATATGTTTATTTGTTTGCATTTTCAAATTGGGGCCGTTTGTGCACATTCAGAGAAGAAGAAGAAAAGCAATGCAAATTTCAGGGGAGTTGTTTAGTGCAGCAGGCTGCTGGCAGGGCCACCTGGCTACTGCAAGCAGCCCATTGCCTGCTGTGCTCACCTGCTTAAATATTAACAATGAGGAGGGAGGTGGAAATGCATCAATTAAACATCAGGACTGTCTGAGCAGAGATATGGGTTGTTTTCAGGAAAAAATGCAAGCAGTTGCACTCCTTGACTTCTGTTCCTGGCTACCCAAACCTCTGAGTGTTAACCCATGTTAAAGTATTTTCCCTCCCTTCTCACCATTCCCCATGTGGACATACTTGCCAAACACAAAGAGGACAACACCTATTTTCCAAAAGCAAGGATTAGACATTCAATATTAGTCCAAAAGCAGACTTGTCTTGGCTGCAGCTCCAGACCAGAATCCGACACCTTTCTTCTACAGTCCACTCAAGTTGTCAAGTGTTTTGCACAAAGCAGGAGGCTCACAGAATAAATCTTAGTGAGTGCAAATTAAACAAGCTGGCAGTTGCTGAGGATCCAGCCTTTGCTATGTAGAAAAGAAAGCTGTGACAAAGCTTGGAAGCAAATTCTGATCAGTCTGAACCAAAAGACTTTTTTCTACCTAATTAGTCCTAATAAGATTACATACTGTTTCAAAGGGAAGACTCAGAGAACCCAAATTCTGAGTTATGCCAATATGGTTACCTAAGATTAAGTGTAAGAAAATAAGTATGTATTATGTATATTTCTTCTGTACAATCTCCTAGCTGCCTGAATAATATCATGAATGTAAAATGTTTCCTATGTATTTAGTAACCCTTAACTGAACATGAACATGAACTTGCTTAAATCCATGTGAACTTCTGACTTCCATGACATTGGGTGAAAAGGAGCTCCCCCTTTAACTATTAGCATTTAACTTATTAACATGTAACTGTTCCAATTGTGCAGCTTGGCTTAGCTGTCAGTGTTCAATAGCACATAAATAAACCTGTGATCAGCTGACACAAACACTTGAGATAGTTGTGTTCTTCCACCGTCTTCTTATTCCTCATAGACCATGTCTTGAAAAATCTGGTTATGGGAGTGACTCCAAACTGTGGCATTTTTGGTCAGTGGGGTTAAGAACAGAATAACCTACAAATTCTAAAGCATATGAAGCTCATGCACTGTGATATGTATAGGTGATGGCCATAGTCTTGTGAAGTGGGAAGTGGGAAACATGCTTTCACCTACACAGATTCACTTGCAAGCTTGTCAGTCATTATGGCAGATAGCTTTGTGGTCTTAATTTCCAAAAATCGTTTCATTTCTTACTATGACCTTAATTTTGTACCGGTCTCATTTTGGTTTGAATTTCAAGAGATTTAAACTAGAACATTTTCACCTTTCAGCTGGGCCATTTAAAATACTTGCTGAGAGTTCAAATCTGCAGATAATTTACTCTCCCACTATTTCTAAGAACTAATTACCTGTGTGTATATAATGATGAAATCTCATTATATTTTCTTTAAAAAACCCACCATGCATTTCATTACATTATCCAATTACTGCTGTGCTTGTACAGTATTATGTTACTGCCCGATCACAGGCTATTTACTGTACAGATGTGTTACTTTAATTAAACAAATGCAACTAGTCATCCAGAGCAACATTTATTTGGAAGAATATTTTCAAGTACTGGCCACTGATCCTGACTTTAGTTTAACCAGTGAGGGTTGAATTCAAGGCTTAGATTTGAAGCAAGATTCATCTTTCCATTTCTATGAACTTTTTAGCAGCAGTGAGTGCCTGGAGTTTCTTCAGACCAAAGCTAAGTCCAAAGCTGAGTTAAAGATTTTTTTCTCCAAGTTAAAATCTGGAATAATATATTTAAAATTATCATTATCATTATTATTTTTATATTTGAAATGTGAAATCAGACAAAGTAAGACTGAGAAGTGGAAATATGTAAGAAAGGAAGATAAAAAAAACAATTGGAAAGGAGAAAAGGAGCAAAGAATGACAAAATTACTTGCTCAAGTACTCTCACTAGGTCAGCTACATAAAAGGTGGACTTTAGTTCTTTAGTTCTCAAAGTAGTGTTGTATTCCTTGAACAAGCTAAAGTCTTGCACTAATCACAAAGAACCAGCTCATCAACTGGGAAAACAAAGCAAAGCAAACCAAAACAAAACGGGAAAAAACAATGACCTGCTGACTTCCAAGATGATTCTGTATTTGAAAAGAGTTGAGCAATTTTACAATAATATGTATTTTCAAGAAAGAAGTGCAATGAACTTGAAAGAGCTTGATTGCAGTGCTACTTCCCCCTGCAAGACAATACATTGGTCTTGCAGCTATCCTTCTGCTGAAGGAGAAATCACTGACTCCATAAAGGGTTCAGCTCATATAAGAGGATAGATTTAGGTTACAAATTAGGAAGAAACTCTTTACTATGAGGGTGATGAGAGACTGGCACCACTTGCCCCGAGAAGCTGTGGTTGCCCCCTCCCTGAAAGTGTTCAAGGTCAGGTTGGATGGGGCTTGGAGCAACCTGGTCTGGTGGGAGGTATCCCTGCCCATGGCAGGTGGTGAAACTAGATGACCTTTATGATGCCTTCTGACCCAAATAATTTTGTGATTCTTTGAGTCCATGATTCTGTGACATATATTTTAGTTTTTTAGTAGAACTGACCAATTCAGAATTTGGACAACCCCACAATAAGAAACTTCAGCCCACTTTCCTATGTAAAATTCTGTATCAAGTTAGATAATCTATGATGGAAAAAACCCCTTCCTGAGCTGTTTACCACAGCTCCCCACAAAGGAACTGCAGCAAAGATTTAAGGATGATGCAGCATTTCTAAAAGGAGAAACTTGCCACCACTCCAGTGGTGTTGACAACTCCTGAGGTTGTGTGTGAGTGCCATCTGCTGACCCCTACCATGGGAAAACAAAGCAGAACCCAGTGTCCTAACTGTGCTTCTGCATCTGCAAGTACTTCCCACCATATTGAGAGAAAACCTGTTAGCCTTTACACATAATGTAACTCATTTGATCAGGGAGGTGTTTTCTCTTGTTCCTCCCTCTTATTTTCTTTCCCTGACAAGCTGTATAATCATGTATCCCCTCTGTTCTCTAATTGCTTTATAATAATCTAGAACCCTGTTGCAACACCCAATCACTACTTGTTGTCTTGACATGAACCTGAAGATTTCCTTAACTCCTATGAAAACAGTATCTTCTAGAGCTTTCCACGTGTAGAACATACCTTCTTAGTACGACCTCTTCTTCTTATGTTGTATGGAAAAAAATTGTCATAGCAGGACACCAAAACCTATGCAACCTTTCAATTTTGTTGATATACTGTATGAATGACGTTACAGCACCAACATGGGATTAAAATACCTGCTCTGTATGTCCTAGCTTTACCACAGGTTAGTTTTGTCCCTTTGGGCTTGTCACTGAATCATCCATTGACTCAGGTCTATCTTTAAAAGAAGGTTTAGGATATTTCCTCTATTTGCCATCTCTGGGTGGACTGTGAGTTTATTAATGTAGGGACTATCTCATTTTATGCATTTGTTACACAGTCTACCACAGCATGTTCCCTCTGGAACTGTGAGGACTGCACAGATGCAGTACATACAAAAATATGGTAACATTAATTTGAAACTCTTTAGAGGACTCATAAAGTGCTGGTTTGGGATTTTCCCTTTTTTTTTTTTTTTTTTTTTTTTTTTTTTTTTAAGTCTTCACAGGGGAAATTTCACTCAGAAAGAACAATAGAGACTAAATTAAACTGCAAGACCATTGGGAGAGATTAAACCATTTCATGTAACAGTATTGATATCTATATGCATGATCTAGATACAGTAGTACAGGACTGGCAAATCAGAAAAAGCAGAAAAATTGTCCTAACTTACAGAAGGCATAGTATTCTGCCTTGCTCCCAGACTTTACTTGTCAGAAAACACATTCTTTGTTCAGATTACCTTAATTTTTGGATCATCCTGTCTCTTCCCCACAAAGCTTAGAGTCCAGGGCAGGGATTTGGTAGTCTCATTCCACAGACAGGAGTTAAAAGCCATATAACTGCAAGCGTGTGTCCAAGATTGCAAACACAGCCGTGCTGCCAAGAATGGGAATTGAACCCAGACCTTCCCTGGATTACTCTGCAAAGAGAGAAAGACATACTCTGAGCCAGCGGTATTTACATCTGTTGGTCCTCTAATACTATGTGATTGTATTTGCACAGAACTGAGCCCAGGTGAACAGGCTTTGCCTCTTGGCTAAGCTTGGGTATGCTGACACAAGATGTGTATTTACACAGGTGGTAGTTGGCCCAGTATATACATAGTGAGAGGAGAGTGACTGCCACAGCCCTCCAGTGCATGCTAACTCCTAAACCTTGGCCACAAGAAAAGCTTGTAAGAATTTGATTGTTCCTTTAGTGTAAAAGGGAATGTCCCTTTAGTGTGTCTCACAAAACAAAGTGAGGAAGAAGTAAAAAAACCAAAAAAAACAGAAAGAGGAGAGAGGAGGAGAGAGAGAAGAGAGGAGAAAGAAGGGAAGGAGGGAGGGAAGGAGGGAGGGAAGGAGGGAAGGAGGGAAGGAGGGAAGGAGGGAAGGAGGGAAGGAGGGAAGGAGGGAAGGAGGGAAGGAGGGAAGGAAGGAAGGAAGGAAGGAAGGAAGGAAGGAAGGAAGGAAGGAAGGAAGGAAGGAAGGAAGGAAGGAAGGAAGGAAGGAAGGAAGGAAGGAAGGAAGGAAGGAAGGAAGGAAGGAAGGAAGGAAGGAAGGAAGGAAGGAAGGAAGGAAGGAAGGAGGGAGGGAAAGAAAGAAAGAAGGAAGGAAGGAGGGAAAGAAAGAAGGAAGGAAGGAGGGAAAGAAAGAAGGAAGGAAGGAAGGAAGGAGGGAAAGAAAGAAGGAAGGAAGGAAGGAAGGAAGGAGGGAAAGAAAGAAGGAAGGAAGGAAGGAAGGAAGGAGGGAAAGAAAGAAAGAAAGAAAGAAAGAAAGAAAGAAAGAAAGAAAGAAAGAAAGAAAGAAAGAAAGAAAGAAAGAAAGAAAGAAAGAAAGAAAGAAAGAAAGAAAGAAAGAAAGAAAGAAAGAAAGAAAGAAAGAAAGAAAGAAAGAAAGAAAGAAAGAAAGAAAGAAAGAAAGAAAGAAAAGAAAAAGAGAAAAAGAAAAAGAAAAAAGAAAAAGAGAAAGAAAAAGAAAAAAGAAAAAAGAAAAAGGAAAAGAAAAAAAGAAAAAAAAGAAAAAGAAAAAAAAGAAAAAGAAAAAGAAAAAGAAAAAGAAAAAGAAAAAAAGGAAAAGGAAAAGGAAAAGGAAAAGGAAAAGGAAAAGGAAAAGGAAAAGGAAAAGGAAAAGGAAAAGGAAAAGGAAAAGGAAAAGGAAAAGAAAAAGAAAAAGAAAAAGAAAAAGAAAAAGAAAAAGAAAGCCCTTCCTCCCTTTCCATATTCAAAGAGCCACTGTTTCCCAGCTCTGTAGGCACCACATTTCCAGCCTTTAAATAAATAACAACATCAAGGCCAACCTTTCTATCTCCCCTATGTAAGAGGAGAACCATTCTGGCTTTGCCACATGTCCTGTAATTATGGGTCGAACCCCTGTTCACAGGGGTATCGATCTGCTGCTAGCTGAGTCTAACTCATTAGGTATTCCTTCATTGTTTCCTATGCAAATTAAGTTAATGAGAATTAGAAACATAATGGAGCCCATTCACCGTTCTAGTTGGTGGAAAATGGGTTTGACTACCAATTTTCCATTACAGCTGTTTTGTAATTACTCTGGAGCACTCTGCATTCTAATGGAGATCCTGAGCTGATCTGACAGTCGATTAGCTTTTTTTTTTCTTTCCCCCCCTCCTCCTCCCTCCAATCTTCTTCTTCCCAGAAAAATGTAAGATTTTTCCATTAAGGCTCTGGAGTTTGTTTTCTACTGCAGTAAAGAAAACGAAACTAGAATAAAATATCCCTTCCTTTCGTTAATTTTTTCGTTTTGTTCTATTTGGTATTTTGTTTTTGGTTTTGTTTGTTTGTTTGTTTGTTTTAGTCTCTCTGGAATAGTTTGTGTCTTTGTTTTTCCCAAAGTCTTAGAGGTTGCTCTGGTGTTAATGCTGAAGTTAGTTTGCCCTGGGAAAAACAAAGGAAAATTAAACCAAAAGCATCATGGATTTTATTCCTTTTTGCAGTGATTTCTAAAAGAAATGAAGCTTATCATGGTCAAGGAGCACATGCACCTCCACCTATCTGTCTGTCTGTCTCACTTTACAGACTGATTAGCTCATTTCAATCAAATTTATCTCAGGGTTGGTGGTGTCAAGGATGTTAAATTGCTATGAGCTTCAGAGAAGAGGCATCTGAGTGGCAGAGAAACACTCTTATGAGTACGGCTGTTAAAGGAAGGCTGCAGAATGAGCCTGCTCTCATTAGACACAAAAGAACCCACACAGGAGAACACTGTTTTGAACATCTCAGGCACAGGATCAGGGTTTGCACCTTTCCTGACAGGGCACAGTCTAGCCACCTGACACAAGGCCAGCGAAAACCAGGCTTCATTAGTTCCACTGCCTGCAGAATGAGTCATTTTTAAGCCATTGAGTCTAAAAGTACATTTAAAGCTGCAAAAAAATTTCAAGGCTTCAAATCTTGGAAACTACTCTGAACTATTTCTCTGCAGAGCATATATCATGTAATTACAACAGTGCCTATGGGCCAATCAGGTGTGAGGCTCCACTGTACATTATGGAACTGAATGACACCGGATAGTAACAGGTCCTGGCCCTGGAAAACTTCTGAATCTTATCAGACCAGTCACATATGAGAACGAGGAGAGGTTGGAAAGTATGGAGTTGGATGTAACAGCGATGGTGATCACATCAAAGTTGTATCTAATCTTTGCTGTGGATGGATGTAGATGCCCTCATGTCCATCATACAGGGAATTTTTTAGGCCAAAAGACTCTGCATATGGGCCAGTAAAATTTCTTTTACTTTTCTGCTTCAGAAGAGAGCTGCTATGGTATGGTCCTGAAATAAAATTAATATAATTCTGAAGTATGATACAATAAGATGTGGCACTCAGTGCCATAGTCTAGTAACCGCAGTGGTAGTGGATCAAGGGTTGGACTTGATGATCTCTGAGGTCCCTTCTAACCCAGCCAATTCTATGATTCTATGATCTTCTTATGTTAAGAACAAACAGTTTATATAGACAAAATCATAAGCAACCTTGGCATGTTCTGACATGCTGCTGTGCTCAGAACAACACAGATGGTTGCTCTTTCATGGTTCTAATAAACTGTTTTCTTGAACTTCATGCCAACTCTATTGCTCCCCACAAGCTCAATAAGGTAGCCCAAAGGATTAACAGACACAGACTCAGGACCCACAGGCCACCTTACAAAGAAAAGCCCAGATTTTTTTGAGCATTTTTTATTCCTGAATCCTTTTTAGAAACTGGACTCATTCAATCCAATCCAATCCAATATTTTCATTTCTGACTCCAGATACTGCAAGATGTGTAACAGACTTGTTTGCAGAAAAGAGAAAAATTCTCAACTTTTCCTAATATGGATAGGATGTGACTCAGGGTCAAGAAAGGCCAACATCTACCTGAAAGAGGCAACAGAAATACAGTTGGATACCTCTATACAAGGCCAAATACACACAAGGTATGTTATACCATTTGGATTATGAGGGAGGTCTAATTGAAATGCACAAACCAAAAGGTCAAATTAATGTAAAATTTAAAGGCCATTTTTATTATTTGACATGGAACAAATTGTAACTTTATATTGCCTTTAGATGCAATTTTGTTGAACGCAATTAGATTAAGCTAAAATAAAACACGCCTTTTAAAGTATTAAGATGAAATATTAGAACTTATTATGGGCAGAAAGAGATTTTGATTTCTCTAATAAATACCGAGGAAATATTTGGTGGAAAGTAAAGCCACATAATTTGCATTAAGACAAATGAGAATTATTAAGTTTAGCTGATTGGCATAATCATACGTATTGTAGACACCACATAATCAAAATAGACTCTGATTACTAACCTAAAGTACTACATTTAAAAGCAGAACTTTTGGAACTCAGAATGCACCATTCATTATATTTGGAACATGATGCAAAAGGAAGAATTTTACAATGAAAATGTGAAATGGATGGTCTTTTTTTTTTCTTTTTGATTCACAAATACTTCAGAGTTTAAAGAACAAAAATGAGGTAATTATGATACTTTTGGAAATGTTTCACTTTACATGGAAAACCAAAATGAAACAGAATATTACCTACTGAAAAGAAAATCACAAATACAATAGACATATTTTGCTATCAATATGGCATCTGGTTATTAAGGGATTTTACCCTGATAATATTTTATGATTATTGGAAAATTATTATCCCTGTTAAATTATGAGAGGCAGGGTAAATTTTCATCCATCAGTTACCCTTCTAATCTTATCTTTGGTAAGTGCAACATTAAAAAATTTATTTTCACTCTTTAGATATTTTACCTAGGTGTTTTCTGTTTATCTTATTGTTTGACTTTTTCCTTTTATTTCAGGAGTTGGAAGAGTCCTGGAAGAGGAGGTGGAGGAAGTCACTGCTCTGATCTATCTAAGATGCTTAAGAAAAGAGATAGAGGGAAAAATTACTTTTTTTTCCTTCTCTTTTTTTTCTTATAATAACACTTAATATTGGTGATAATCTGGGGTAGCTGTTTAAAAGCAGTTAGACAAATTCCTTTAAAAGTATGAGATGCTGACACTGTATTCTCTGCTTTAAGTTTTCCTTGTAAAAAAAGAACTGAGTAACTCTCCTGGACTTCAATTATGGAAAATATTTTATAAATTAATAAAATGCTTTGTGTCATGACAGATCTTTCTAATTGAGCATGTAAAACTTAAGAATAGGAAGGTTCACTCAATAGCAAGCTTTTCATTTCGACATACCAGTCAACCTCGAATTTCAGAGCTCATTGCCCTGATGAAATGCTTGTATTGTTTTAAATCTGTGATTTTAATAAGGGCTTGAGAGCTTTCTTCATTACTTTCTATTACTATTTTATAAAACAATAATTTAAGCATTCGGTTCCCCATCGTCAGTTTTTTGTTGTGGGTTTTTTTTTTTTTTTTTTTGTTAATTTTTTTATTAACAAAGAAAGTTAAACAATTTTCAGAAGGCTACAACAGCTACATTCAGAAGTAAGATGTACCAGAAGAGATTTAACCCTCAGATTTGTATTTTTGTCTCCCTCTTAACAGTACTTACATCCAAATCTGGCAGCTCCTAGGTCCTAGATTAGACTTCTAACTGTCATAGCAAATTCAACTCTAATAGGATCATGGGCAAAATTAACATCAACAACAGCAACAAATTGTCCACTAGTGAGTCTTAATGGTTCCATTTCTTTGTCCAACTTTTCTAGAAACTTGGTAAGTTGCTGATACAGAATGAATCACTGAAAAGTGCTTCAGAGAAGTCTTTCTTGGGCAAATACTATCCTAGATGAGGGAATAAGAATTCACACTAAGAGAATGTCACTGGAAACCATAACACCAGAAGGTGTCCAACACAGCAGCTGGTTTTACTTGTCCCAATGGAAGGGACATAAAAAAAATCCATTGGTAGATATGTACTACACTGGATTCAGCTGAAACCCTATGAAGATGCATGTTAGAAACAAACTAGACAAAATAGAAGGGGTAAGTGTATGCTGAACCTATTTCCATAGCATTTGTACATGTCAGTCTCAGATGGTCTCATCCTCATAACCTCTCACAGGTATTATGATCCTTGTTTTGCGTATATGAAGGTACAGAATAAACATCTTGTATTAAGGCTGCCACGCTTAAGCAGTGGTTTCCTTTCAGTAGAATTAAATCTAATGTTACCAGCACAGATTTCTCTAAAATAGAGGGAAGGTGCAAACCCTGGGAACTAGAAGCTAAGAATTCAGCTGGATAACTTTTTGCTATGGAGACCTCAATGAGAGTTGTAGATGTACAGCATCTTTGAGGATTTAACCTATCATTTTCAAAACAGGCAGCGTGAAGCTTACTTTCTCCTGTCCTCACTCACCCAGACTGTTCTTTGTTAAGAACACTATATTCAGAGCAAAAGATAGTTCTGGATTTCAAAAAGTATAACTTGAATTCCTCAGCTAATTGAATTGGATGAATGGGTTTCTCCTGTACCTTACTGGGATCAAAACTTGTCATTTTTCACTTCCATTAATGAGATACCACAGATATACACTGGCAGCAATTCTGGCAAGAATGAAAGTGGAAAGAAAAGCAAATGGTCAGGCTATCCTTTTTAAACATAAAATCTGAAGGCTGTTAGAGAACTTTTTTCCCAGCATTACTACTACAGATTTTCTTGCTCCTTTCTCTAAGTAATCCATGATTCATCAGGGAAGGAAGAGAGCAGACGAAAAAACACAGCTCTATTACAGTATCCTTTACAAAAGCCCTTAAACTTTCTGTTCTCCAATTCTTTCTTATACAGTGTAAGACAGACATGGGTGTGACCATATTTAACAAAAGTGAACCTAGAATTCATCATTAATTTTTAGCTCTCTCCCAGAAGAGCAGAAACTTTCCCAGGAGATGCTAAATAGGCCTAAAGCTTCAGATCAAAGCCAAAATATTGTTTTTGCTAGGGAGGAAAAAAACCAAAATTAAAATTACATTTGGAAATTCAGCTTCATTGGAGCCCCTGGGTTTTGCTATTTTATTTTTCTAACTTTTAGGGTTTTAAAAGGGATAATAATAATGGAGTAGTTGAAGTAGTTATTTGGAACACAATTCAAAGACCTGCTGAATGGACAATGTGATTGTATGACACAAACTTGCTCTTTGAAGTAAATTGCTACCGGACCAAGAATCTAGGAGAATTTTTGTCTTACATAGCACTAACACTTTCTCTAAGCAGAAGTACTGTGAGTTGTTTTTAAAGGTCATAGCTGGAAGAGTGCACTTCCTCAGCACTGTGATGCCAGTGGACAAAACTGCATTGATACTTCAAGAGGGAAGCTCTCTAATCTGAACTTTGAATACTTCAGTGATTAAAAATAGTGTGACCATTCTGGGTTATCCTAAGGATCTGTCTCACCTGTGGAAAGGCTGAAGTGAAGAGATGTATCATTTCCAACATAATCTTGCTACTGTTTTCTACAAGCATTGCTGGTGAAGGATGACAATGTATTTCAATTATTATTAAAGATTTTTACCTCCCTTTTCTATGTGAACTATAGGAAGCAAAGTACTCCCCTCAACACTATAACTGTTAATGTTCTCTGCTTCTTCTCCAAGTGGAGTAAATATTCCTCCTGCCATATCCTTTATGATTAGTACTACCTTGTGATTAGAAATGGAAGACAGAAGCATCAATGGGAAGCAGGTTTGCACTTCAATCTAGTCACTAGCCACACTGCCACCCATTATTATCTCTATGGTGGTAACCATATTTAGAACATGAAATAGAAGCAACATTCCCTCTTCCTTTCACCCATAGCTAGACACTCATCCATACAAAATCAGGATGTGTCTATATGTTCATACCTACCAATCAGGTGGTAAGAATTTTTATTATTTTTAAATTTGCTAGAATTTTTATCCCCCTGCAGCCAGAAGCTTTCACAGAAATCTCTAGGATTAATCTCATTGTGTAATGTTCTTGAAAAACGACAATGTTTGGACTTTGGGCTGAGATGAATAATCCCCTTTCTAAGAGACAAAAGTAAAACTAGGACCATTACGGCCACCACTTGTAGCCATGGAGCAGGTTAGTATCTCTCTTTCAGGCAGAGGCCTGCTACCTGCCACATTCATGACTACAGGAATATACAAAATTAGGGCTCCAAAAAGTAATCTAAATTGGTACTGTGTAAGCCCTCTATGTGTAGAAGTCCAACAACCTCCCAGAACCAGTCTGTCTCTTGGTGCCTGAGACCCATGACTTTGAGAAATAGCATGTAAAACACATTGGTTAATGTCTTCCAGGGAATCATTTAAGTGCTAAGCACTATCTTCTACCTAGGGTTGCTTGGAAGCATTAAATAACATACTCTTCGATTCTGGAAGTTTTTAAAGAAAGTCTTTTTTACTTTCTAAACTTCAGCTATACATATATACCAAGCACTTGTTTCATAATGATATCTAAATCTTTTAGTCTACTTTGAAGAAAATTCCTGTCTTCCTCTCAAAACTATATTAATTAACAGTATCTCCTATTCAGAAGTTGCATGGCTTATGCTCAGCCATCTCTCCAATACAAGTGAGAGCTGGTTTACTATATTCAGTCTGAATTTATTTTAGGCCACACGAGAAAGAGAAGCTAAGGCAAAACAGAAAGAAAAATTATCTAATTCACCAAGAGATTGCCACTTAGTTTTGGATCTTGTCAGCAATTATAAGTGTAGGTACATCAGCATAACTGCAGAAATATTGACTCACTTTATATGTATTTCTTGAAAAAAAGACAACATACAGCATAAAGTAGGCCAGATCTTCAGTTAGTGGAAACTGTCATAAATGTATGGAACAGAATAGAACTACTCTTGTTTACACCAGCAAAGGTCTGGCTCATGATAAATGCAGAGAAGAAGATGAACAAAATTTTCAAATATTAGGAACTATTTACGTACATACTTGTGTACACCTAGACACTGCTTATTGAATTTATAAAGACAAGTACTTAGGCATTAGTAAACACCAGAAACAAGGTTGCCAGGGCTATTTGCCTTTTCTCACACTGTGGCTGTTGATTGTAAAGCCACTTTTAATTACATGAAGACATGTTGTTCACTCCATGGGTGTCCTGACTCATTCAACACTCAGGTTGAATAGGCCTCATTTTGTACATAATGATCCTGTACATGCTTTCCCACCGTTGATTACCAACCATGGGATTTACCTCACCCTCTTACAAAGACCCCGCAAAAAGAAATTTATAGTTAAGCTGGGTCCTCCAGGCTCCCCCTCTAAACAGGGAGAAGAAGGAGGTGTTTAAAGAGATGACCCATTTTAAATGTGTGTTTTAAAGTGAAATGAATCACCCCCTAAGGACCAACACTTCTCTCCTTTGTCTATGAGAGACTGACTACCTCAGATAGAGCCCTCTGCCCTGGTGATGCACCCCAACGTATGTGACACCAGCTATTATCTAGCACTATAGTCTTTAAACCTTCTTGCAAACAAAGCAATACTATCAGTTCTATAGGTAATCTGGTGGTCCTTATAACACACCCTGAGTGATTCACACTCTAGGCAACAGGGTTCAAATCACCCAACTTCCAGTAGGAGTGTTTGCTTGTAGAGCTATGGAGCCCACCTAGCCTTGTGCCATCAGCAATCAATGGAAGGAGAGAGGACACTCCAGAAAACAATTCTCCACTGGCTCAAGAAAGGGGATATGGGGGTGTATTCAGTGCTTAAAGTTGAGTGTACTTAATAACTCTCTTACACAGGACTTCCTTTTTTAGACTGCATCAGGTGACATTTTACATCCTGGGCATATACTCCCTTTCTCCTTTCATTACTGTTGTGACCCAGCACAAATCAAGTCCCAGGGCCTGAAGTCAGGCACCAGGAAATGAGGAAGAAGTCATTAGTGACCACACCTGACAAGTTCAGATCTTCTTTTGCAGCACACACAAGGTATAATACTGATCTCCAAAACAGGTCAGCATCTTGTCTTTTAACTCCATACATCCTTTTACAACAGAGCAGGATGTGAATTTTTTTCAGTCCTTTGTAGCTACCTGGCTATAACTAACCTTTTGTGCAAAAGGATGTAGAGCATCTTAAGACCTCAAAATGAAAACAAAGTCTCTCCCTTGGACTTGTTATGATGTCCATGAAGGCTATTGAAACTGAAAAACTGATAAAAAAATTATTAAACTACCAATTTCCCTTCTTAAGTTGTTAAGTGTGTCATAAGCACATCTAAGGCCCCCAAAATTATGTCATCCTCTTGCCTATCTCTCTTGCTGACAGGTATACTGTCCCATCCCAAAGCTTACAGCTCTGGGTGAGTAAATGTAACAAGAATCTGACCTGAGCTGGACACAGCACAAACTCAGACACAAGGAGAAAGGACATTATCATTGTAGTCTCTGAACCTGGATGTGTGGGTTGTTCATATTTTTGTTTTGGTTTTGCTTAGGTTTTTTTGTGTGAGTGGCCCTGTCTTCTATTTCCTCTGCATTTTTGCTGTATCTTTTTTTATATCTCACATCCTCTATCATTTCGGTCATGCAAAAGCTTTAGTGATCTTCATCTGACCCATTCCAGGTCCAAGTCCATGAAAAGGGGTGCCACTCTGCACCCACCTGGTATTCAGGTTTATACCATGCCAAAACCTATGAAGACTTGTGGTTCTACTTCATTCTCAGTTCTACTTCTTTGTAGTGCATTAAAATAGCAAGAAAGTCACTAAGCAGTGCAAGACTGATTATTTCCTTTGTTGGATAACATATAAGAACATAACTTCAATGCAGTTCAGACAGCAGCACTAGAATGCATCCCAGGTATAGACTAGAATGTGCTCAACAGAAAGAGAAAATGGTCAATGTGTTTAGCAGGGAGAATCTCTACTCCCATCTAACCTCTCCAAACTGACATTTTTGGAAGCATCTGAATTTTCCAGAGTGTAGAGATTTATGCTGTCCAGAAGCTGCATCACTGTTATGGGGATATTTTGTGATTGTTAAATTTTGGGCATACTTTTACCAAGGCATGGAGGTATTTGATCTTTTCCAAAACAGATCAATTTACCCTTTAGATGAAAAAAAAAAAAAAAAAAAAAAAAAAAGTAGTAGAAAAATTAAACAGATTTCACAGCTGGAGGTAGACACACTGCTAGGACAACTTCACCTGCAGAAGCTTAAGTTCAGCAGCACTTATTACTCGGTTAGATGATAAAAGTTTTTTGTACACCCATGCAGGAATACAGAAGGACAAGAGTAGGTGGAGGATCCCTAATAATACAGATTAATCCCATGATCCCATGTCCATCATAGGGGCCATCAACCCACAGAGTACCCATGTCAATAATGCTGGAGGAGCACAGAGTTCAGTGCTAGGCAGGGACCCAAATCAAGGATTTCCAAGTAACAAAAAACTCCTGTGCCCCTGCTGACCCCAGCTGTCCTGCAAAGCTTTCAGACTACCATACAGGTGTGAGACTCATCACCCTAAATCACCAGGAGCAGCTCTCAGGATCACCTTTCAGACTAAGAGGGGTTCCTGTCCAGAAGGGTGTGGCATGTTGTGGAATGCAGAGCAAAAGCATTGCACTGGATCTTGTTGTGGTATATTAAAGGCAGAAACCAAAGGAAGGAAAATGAAAGGATTTAAGTGATTTGGGAAGGAACAAGTGCAGGAAAATAGAGGGGCAAAGGGCTGAAAATGGCTAGTCATATAAACAATTTGCTAATCAGTAGTCTTATCCAGCTGTGCCCTGCACCTGATCATCACAATCTGTCCTGTTTTCTTGCTAAATTATTTTTCCTGAGTGAAGGCTATCTATACTTAGAAATATTTGGAATCAGAACTCTGTTGGTTTGTTTAACCTGTTTGTTCTCTCATGTGCTAGTATTGTACTGTGACATTCACTAGGATTTCCCATTCTTCAGCAGGTGTTATGTAGTCGTTGTCATGTCTAGTAACATCTTCTTTTCCTCCAGCTGTGAAGATGTCTCCTTCTCAAGCCAGATAATACCTGGTTCATTCTTTGGTGTTGGGAACAATGATAATTAGCACACACACCACCTCACAAGGATGGGAAGCTGAATGGCTTGAAGAGCATAGTCACAGCATTTGAGTTATTTGCATCCTGATGCATTTTTGTTTGCAAGTGTTTTCTGCAGACAGGTTGATAGTAAAAACTCCGTGGTGTCACAGGAAGACAAAGAGAAGGAACCAGCAGCAGCAAAGGAGGAGCCATACTCATCACGGTAAAGTAACAGGAAAATATGAAAAAATCCTAAAGGCCTGTCATGTCAGGCCTGCAGCTTTAATCAGGTCTCAGTGATAGTCCCTGAAAACACATTCTTTTTTTTCAGCTCTCATACCAGCTTGGAATCAAGGAAATGAAAGCTTTCCAGGCAAGGGACATTAAGCACAGGGAAAGAAAGAGACATGGAGAACAGTTTGAGTTCTTAACTCCCATGCAACATGGATTTAACTGACCCAGGAAAACTGTAATAGGAAAGCCAAGCCCACACTAAGTAGTGATTAACAAGAGCAGCAGAGAATGAACAAAGACATCTTGAGGCATGGAGTCAACCTCATCATTGACCTGATTTGTTATACTTATGTCTGCAGATTATACTTATGTGTTCTCTCTTTTTTTTCTTAGTGGAAAGGGAAATCTGTAGAGTAAAATATGCCTAGAAACAGAGTGGCACCTTTCTTTTCTCTTTTTAATTGTGGCACAGTAATAGGCAATGACTATCCCAAAGCAATGTAGCACATATTTGAGGAAACTTGAACAGGACTTTCAGGTTCTCCATGTGTTTCTTTCTAGTTGCTATCGACAAGAATATTGTCCAAAGCAAGGATGGAGATTAAATGGGTGATTTTCCCTTTAACAGTGGACTTCACAGGCCTTCAGAATTATGAATGGATTTCAGAAGTGAATAGTTATCTCAGGAGACGTTATTTACCCCTTGTTTGTCAGTTAAAACCCAGCTCCATTTTTTATGCTGTCTGTGGCACAAACACAAACAGAGCAGAGTAAACTGGAAGATTTATAATGCAACATTTCCCAACTTAAAATAGTTGATTGCCAAAAATCAACATTCAGTGTGGACATTTGAGGGCCTTTTTTAGAGTACAGACCTGTTTTTCTATCAGTTTCCCATAATTTGAAAATTTAATTTTTCTCTTCTATTTAAAAAAAAAAATTTTCCCTGACACTGGGGAATTATTTGGGATTTTATCCCTTTGGTTAATTGTACAGTCAATGGTGTGTTTGATCCTTTAAGAGCCTACAGTCTAAGAGACTCATTATTGCCAGTGGTGATTGTTTGTTATACCTTGATATGGACTGATACATTTGGATCTCTTGTGGAAAATGAGTTCAGTATTGCCAGTATACCATATGTACCATGGGAAACAGAAACAAAAGGAGATGAAGAGATGAACAGAGTCACTGAATCTATCTGTCTGCCACTGCCAACATCCACATGACTAATGCACCAATGTACATCCAACAGGTTTCCTTTTAAATCTCTTGGGTTTCTTGACCTTCCTGTTCTGCTTGAATAATGTTTGGATAAATAGATATATACATAAATGGACTGACAGAGCATTGAAAATACTCTGGAATGCATTTTGATTTCCTTTGCACACGATCTATTGAATATACCTGATGTGTTCTATGTGTTCATTGACTTTTCCATTTGTTTCATACTTGTACTCATTTTTACTGATCACCATCTTGCCTTCTGTAATGTCAAGATATAATGAAAAAATTGCCACCAACAAAGGTGTCCTTTGATATTCATTATATCTTTTATATCTTTTCTCTTTTTTTCTGCATCTGTGGCTGTTGCTTTTTGATGAAGTTTCATATGCACAGCACACAGTCATAGCTTGGGATTTGACAATTGTTTTTTTTGCCCTTCCTTTCATTATATATATATATTTTTTTTTTTTTTTTTTTTTTTTTGGCTATTGTACTCAGAATTGCTATAATTGTTTAGAATGTTTATTAATAATATTAATATGGTATGACTAGCAGAAAACTAACAGATGGTTAAATGTTACAGAAGAGCCCAGGAAAACCCTCCAGCTATGTTGCAAGATTCAGACAGGACCCCTTTGCTTTCTAGTCTTGACAGGACCCCTTTGCTTTCTAGTCTTCTTCTCAGGGAGAAGTATGGGTTCTGCTAGATCCATTCTTAGCCCCCAGATGTAAAGAAGAGTTTAGTCCCTTGGTTGTGCTACAGAGTCAGTTTATTACAGTTCAAAATATGCTGCCAATGTTTCTTCTGTGCCTTCTAAGGTCTCACAATCTGTCCACGTGATGTGCATGAGATCCGTCATCCAACTGGTCTGGTTAAAGTACATCATGTATTGTGAATGTTCTCTCTCCTGTTCTGGAACTGCATTTGATTTAATCTCATTTCATTTTCAACCAGACAGTTTTTGGTCTTCTGCTGACTCCAGGTTGGTGGTCTCTTCACTTCTTGAGCTATAGTTCCTCGAGACCAGCAGAGTCTTGTTTCAGGTGACCCTCTTCCTATCATATGATATTGTCTTACTTTCATGGGTGGCTGACTTCAATTCTTTTTCACTATATAAATCTATTCTTAGTATATTTTTCAGGTAACAGCTTAACTAGAATTTAACAGTAGTCAGTGCAGCCCAAGGTACCCGTATCTCATCTGTTCATGCAAAGCAGAAAGAAATCTGCACCCTAGCCCAGACAACCTCTGAATGTCTAGCTGCAAGGAAACTCAATATTCATTTAAAAATTCCAACAACATTTCAGTGTACCAATGAAAAATATGTGAATGTTGGTCAGTTATTTCATTACCCAAGTACTGGAAAAGTGTGACAATATTGACTGGGACTGTTTATCTCCTTCAGAATGGTGAGGTGTTGAAGAAGTACCAGTGATTTTGCAGTGCATTTGTGCAGTGCATTCAGCTTATCTGAAGCACAGGTTTCTTACACAATTTAAAAGCTGTTTTGAAGGGGTTTCCTAAGTGTGCTGTTTTGGGGTTTTTTTGTTTGTTTGTTTGTTTGCTGTTTTGTTCATTGTTTGTGTTTTGGTTTTGTTTTTTTTTTCTTTCTTGTTCAACTTTGCTTTTGCTCTTTTTTTTTTTTCTTCTTTTTTTTTCTTTTTCTTTTTATTTTTTTCCCCTTTTGTTTTTATAGTTTGACTGTAAAGGACAAAAGCACCCTGGAGGGTAGACGTAAGAGTGATGTTTTCTTACCTTCACACATAATGTTCTATGGTGGAGGAAAAATCTTAGAACGACTTCCTGTGGAGGAGGAAAGTAGAATTTCTAAAGGGATTTTCACCAATATTTTTACATCTATTTTTTTCTATTTAAAAAGATTAAATTGTTTGCTTCAAATCTCTGTCAATTAAAATGTGAATTCCAGCATGACTTTAATGTAACTGTACAAATAAAACCCAAATAAACAAACAAATAAATACATAAATATCCTTGTAAAAATGGAAAACAGAGGATCCTTTTTGGTAGATTTCCTTTTCAAAATTCTCACCTGCATGAAAATGAACTGCAAATGCCTGTCCTTCCAGAGGGGAAGGTATCCCAATCAGAAACAAGAATTTCTGAGTGGCACCCTCATTAACAATCCCAGAAGATGTGAAAAATGGCAGTGATCTGAAAGGTCTAGTCTTCCCATCTTGTACTGGTGTGAATCAGAGCTACAGATTGCGGTGGATTTATCTCTGGGCAAACCCACCATTCTGCCAGAATAGAGGCATTTGTTTCAGAAGACATGTTTACCACAGGTTATTGGGGGTTGTATATAAATTTGTAGTGAAGCTCCACTGAACATACTCCCCAAATTGATTGCTAACTCCCATTATTTCTGTTAATTTCTTATGTTTGTTTTTTGGTGAACATTTTATCTATTTTTCTTTTGTGGTATTTTTGTTGTTGGTGATTGGTTGTTTGGTTTTTTTTTAAAGTCATTTGTAGTCTCTGGGGTCTCAAAATTAACTACAAGAATCCTAAAAAACTCCCTGAATTAACCAGGGATAACAAGGCAAATGTTTGCCAACACACCCCCACAAATTTAGAAGTTTCATGATTTGCCAGGAGGAAGGACTGCATTTTTATATACATATTCCTGACTCTGGAAGCCGTGTAGAAAAGCACAACATCTAAAGGCCTCAGAATCATAGAATTATAGCATCATAGAATGCCTAGAGTTGGAAAGAACCTTAAAGATCACCTAGACACTACCACTAAATAAGGTTGCTCAAAGCCCCATCCAACCTGGCCTTGAACACTTGAAGGGAGGAGTCATCCATGACTTCCCTGGACAACCTCTTCCAGTGCCTCATCACCCTCATAGTAAAGAATGTCTTTCTAATATCTAATCTAAATGTCCCACCTTCAAGTTTTAAATTATTTGCTCTTGTTCTCCCACTATACGCCCATGCAGGAAGTCCTACTACAGCTCACTTGTATCTCCCTTCAGATACCGGAAAACTGAAATAAGGTCACCTCAGAGCCTCCTCCAGGCTGAACAATCCCAACTTCCTCAGCCTACCTTCATAGGGGGAGTGCTCCAGCCTTCTGATCATTTTTGTGGCTCTCCTCTGTACTCGGTCAATGAGTTCTTTTTATGTTGGAGACTCCAGGACTGGACACAGTACTCCATGTGGGGTCTCATAAGAGAAGAGTAGAGGGGGAGAATCACCCATCCTGACCAGCTGACTACACCTCCTATGATGCAGCCCAGGACACAGCTGGCTTTCTGGGATGCAAGTAAATATCTACACATAAAATATATTTTTACAAAATGAAATTCCAAAGGAATTCTGATAACAATAAATACCTGGGTGAAAAAGTTTGATTTCCCACACTGTGACCATTCAGTGAATACAGTAAGAAATAACATTCTGTGGTGTCAATCTAGTTTTTTTTTTTTTACTTTCACTAATTAATTTTGAACACAGAAAAAAAATTATTTAAGTAGAAAAAAAAAAAAAAGGAAGAAAAAATGCTTGGGAGAGACTGCCTAAATCTGATTAATTTTCTTTTGCAATTAAATTGCTAAGAAGTGACCTAAAGTGCAGTGAGCTAGGCATATGCTTAATTAATATATGATAGATAAATATCCTGATTCAGAATCTGACTTCTTGGTAGAGAAATAACAGACCAGGGTTGAAACAATGCAGGAGTTGGGAGAATACGGCTGGACTCCTTCTGCTCTAACAAGAACTCTGTGTTTTAATAAAAGAATCCCAGTCTATAACTTCACTATTGTTAAATTGTCATCATCACAGCATCCTCTGTTAATCAAACAGGGTGAATTACATAAAGACAGCATCTGGGTCCTCACCAGGGTGTGTCTGTATATTTTCTCAGGAAGGCTGTGATAGGGGAGATCTACTTATTTTCTTCTCCCTCTGGGACCTGCCCTGTGGTTGAGAGAAACTAAAAGAGCTTTTTTTCACATCCTTCACTATGGCACAAAGCTCCAGACACTGGGAAAGAAGATGTTTCCACCACAGAGGTTACAAGTAGGGCTACAGATTATGTTGTCACTAACCATCACAACATTAAAAGAAGAACTGTGCTTGTGAGACTCAATCCTGTCCTGTGCACTCAGAATGAGCTAGGCTTGGTATTCCTATATTGTTTTGAAGAATAGATTGTGTTTTCTCCAAGGACTTCAATGTAATATGTATATTCAGTGAGAGTGAAACAATTTTCTTTAAATGGAGAAAAAAATATTTGACTAATTCACAGAATTTTATTAAAAATTATTCTTGATTTTCAGAAAAGAAAATGAACATTTTCATTTGTATACTTTTGCTCTATTTTGCCTCCACCTGAACTGGAACAGTAAAATCTTAAATGGTTTTTCATGTTACAGGAAACAAAGAACACAGTTCCATTTCCCATTGAAAATACAGACACATAAGTGCTTGAGAAAAATCTTCTTT
Source organism: Phaethornis superciliosus (assembly GCA_023637945.1). NCBI lineage: Eukaryota > Metazoa > Chordata > Aves > Apodiformes > Trochilidae > Phaethornis > Phaethornis superciliosus. The sequence continues at coordinate 65,220,098 of JAJQWJ010000004.1, forward strand.
AAATCAGTGCATTGCTTTCACCAGCACAGTTGTTATATGAACTTGGCAGTTCATATGATGCTTGCTTTGGTTTTGTTGCATTGACAAGAGGTTGAAATTTTTGAAGGTTGAGTTGCTGGTGACATCATGTTGATTTAAAGGTTGGTTGGTTTTTTTCCAAATGTGACTATTTTGTGTGATTCTGTGTGTGATTCTGTGTGTGAATGTACCTGTCTGAGCCTCACAAGACTGATTTGGAAGTTGTCTCCACATTTTAAATGAAGCTTTGAGGATAGTAAAAGCAATGTGAGTTCACTCCCGCCTGCAATTATACTGCTGATAAGATGTTAATGAAGAGAAGCGCTGAATTGAGTCTGCAAAGTAGTTATAATCAGGTCTTGTTGTAATTAAAATTGTCAACAAATTGACAAAGACTCTTGGTGACTTGTACTAAAACTGCTCAGAAACTAGAGCTAGAAACATCTATGCATACATTCAGGCCACTACCTGAGGCATTTCTTCCTTTCAGAATGACCTTTTCCTGAGGAAATTTCCCATATGGAGGGTAAAGCTATAGGTCCTGTTGGCCTAAAGCATTAAGTCTACCTCAGGCCAAAGGCATCTCTTTTGTGAAAGTGTCTAACAAATCAGGTAAAAACACAGGTGTTCCTTTCCACCTTGCTTCCCCTGACAATACATAATGTCAGAGCACATCAATCAAGGCTCTGTGCAGTTGACCAAGATTCTAAATGTTCTGAGTACTCTTAGATCTACAAAGGAACTGAGATTTCTCTGTGTTTAAATACTTAAATGTGTGTTTGTATACATATCTAAACATCTCCATATCTCAGTCTACACACACAAAACACATCAGGTACATGGCTCACTTTAGCAATCACAAGACCTGATGTATAACATCAGTGCTGAATATGGACAAAATAGATATTACATTCACACAATGATACAGGAAGGGATCTCAAAGTCTTTTAGAGGCTCTGTAAAGAAGTGTAAGTGGATTTTAAAAAAATCTATGGTGATTATTTTCAGTAAGAGTCCAGCCAAAGGAAACCATGGAATTAGTATATTTCCCAAGGAACTGGGATGGGTTTTGTTAGTATGCAAGTCTAGGCTATGGATAACTATAAATGAGATTTGGTTGCCAGGCTGCAGTGTTTCTGAACCAGGTCATCTCTTCTTAGTATAATGTTACTTTTTTTTTTCCCCTTCTAACACTACATCAAAAGTTCATGGAAAATCATTAGCAGCAGTTTCGCAACCTTCAAAAGGTATCACCCCTTTTATTCCACTGTAGAGGAAAATACACTGTGTAACTCTCAGCCTTTCATCCTCAAGTATTTGCCACTTAAAAACAAGTTTGAAAGCAACTTAAATGTACAACACATCATATATTTATAAACCAGGAGAAGACATCAAACAGCCCAGGCTTGAGGGAAAGCTGGAAATAGTCCACATGTACTTCTATAGATAGACCCTTTTGCATATGGCATATAATCTCTGAGTCAAAAAGATTCTAGCACAAGGTATGAAATAACTGCCTGCTTTTCAATAGGACAAATACGACGTGATGTGATTAAAGGATGATTGTAATATTGTATGTCCCGAAACATTAATAAGCTAGCAATATAAACGCTCCCTAGTAACCAGTTTTGACATCAGCATTATTAAATGTTAATCAAAGAAGAGAAATCACTAGATAAACATTAAGCAATAGTGATCATGGAGTGTTAGTAAACATGGAAAGGAACAACGTATTCTCACATGTGGTTAGACCTGGGGTCTAGACTATATTTTTTTATTATTGCTTCTACATCTCTGTCTCTCTGACTGACATCTATGACTGGGCATTCTGGTTTTTTTCTTCTAATTTTTGCTGGGGAACATGGAGCAGAGAATTTTCTTTTCTGCATAAGTTTTTATTTGTTTTAGACCAAAATAAAAACATTACTGGTAAGATATGTATGTCTTAGGAATTTGGAATTACATACTGAAAAATGTTAAACACCTTTAAAAGTAATCACATATTAGTAGCCCCACCAGAAATGAAGAACAAAGAATGCATTGAATAATGCTGTTTTACCTTTTTTTCATGTCATCATTTGTGAAACTCAAACTGAACTTGAAATATGTGTTTTGAGAGTTTAAGTTCAGCAAATTTTCTGTGTCAAAAAAAAAAAAAAAAAAAAGATTCCTTACATCTAGTAAAAATTCATTGTTTCTTTAGGTTTAAAAATAGGCAAGTAAAAAAAAAAACAAACCACCAAAAAGCCCAAAACAAAAACCTATACAAATAAAGTGGCATGGGTCCTCTCCAAAAGAGACAGAGGCACAGAGGCTGATTTTAGAACAGAGTTCTTCTTTACCCAGCACCAGTGGAAGTTTAACCAGGCTTTAACATTTTTCAGCCTGTGAGAGAACAGCCACACAGGTCCTCTAACATACACTGATTTCTGTCACTCTGGATTCACTGGAGAGTCATCACAGTCCTGCTCTACTTCCTTCTCCTTTCTACACCATTGACATGTCCTCCAGCCTGGCAGGGTCTTTGTGTCTGCTGGGGATCCTTCCCTGATGGGGAAATCCTTAGTGGCCAGTTAAAGCAGATGAAGACATACTTTAAAACATTAGTACCGTTGGTAAGGGGAAGGTTAATCAAGGCTGTCCTAAATTTTGCTTAGAAAACTTATCTTATTTCTTTGGAATTTAGGGGCAGAGCAAATGGGACAAGAAATGGACTTTTTTCCAAGTATGGGTGTGGTTTTCATCCTGTTTCTTTTTCAGATGCAATTAAATCTAAATTTAGACAATTAATTTAGAGGTTGTACTTTATCAGTGGCTGGTTATTTTGTGCATATTTTTCAAAGTCTGTCAGTGAGTGTCAAGACCCATAAGACAAGTACAATTTAATGACTCCCCTTCTGACACATAGATAAAGGTACAAATTCCTGACTGTCACTTTCCTCTGTGGTTTGATCTACACAGTTTAGAGTGTCATGGTGCTATGAATGTTGAGTTGTCATCCATTTGTCCCAGAAAAAGACAATAATATAGTCAACAAAAAATATTCTTTTATTTCAGAGTACATACATGTTTAATGTAAGCCCATTCTTTTTAAGATATGCAATCTGAACCTATTACAGCAAAGGGGAAACCAAGCTTTCCGTGCACCATTCCCACTTAGTTTCTCAGTGCTGTCTATTCCTTGCAGCCAAATACTTGCAGGTTTTGTCTGTCTCTAATTTAAAACAATTGACCAAGGTTCTTTACCTGAGCCCTCTGAGACTACACTGTAGGTAAGAACCATATCCATGCTTAGGCATGAGGGAAAAGTTATCTTGATGCAGTCAATGCCATGAACACAGGAATTGATGACTTGGCATTCAAGTGCCGAGTCATCAGTCATAAAGGATCAATCTTCACTCCCTGAGGAACTGGCCCCAAGCAAACATAATTCTCTCTCACTGTCACAGACCTCATAGCTCTTGTCCCATTTGTAGGGAGTGTATTTGTTCTTATTTCAACATCGATTCACTTGGCATTCAGGAGTATTTTCCAGATTCCCACAAAATGTCACCTAATTCATTCTTTCTAAAAGGGGTGGTGATGCTTGTATATTAGACTATTGTAATACTTGTTTTCCCAGTAGCATGTTACACCCCGAGAGCTGGATGGAAAACAAGATCTTGTTGGTTCCTGCATTGCCTTTTGTGCATGAGATTTAACAAAAAAGAAGGGCAAACACACTAGGAGGGATGTTAAAATCTTTTGAGTGCTTTTAGCTCAGTCAGAGGTTTTGTGTCTGCTAGCAAGTAGGTTAACCAGAAAGCCTTATTATTTGTATTCCAATGGCAACTCAAAGGTGTTCTGGACTATGATGCCACTGGTGACAGAACCTGTACTAAGCAGAGAACGAAAGTGGGGTCTTACTTGCATAAGTCTTACACTTTAATTTTAGGTGCAATAATTAGTTTTTTCCAAAAAAATATAATGAAAAACATTGAGGTAAGTAAGCCCATTGAATTCCAGGAATTTGGACTGCTCTCTCAGGAGCATAGCTGCTGTACATGTTGGATAAGAGAAAAAAAGATAAAAATCTTTTCTTTCAATTTAAATTATTCTTAGTCCTAAGCAGGGAGTCAGAATAGCCAGTTCCCAAGCACCAGAATATGTAACTAGCTAATTATATGTGAAAGAGGAGTGCATTTGCAGTGCTCTTTTCTGCATAGGTTCCTATAATATTGGCCTTCTTGAAAGCTCATATAGAAAAGCTCCAATAATTAGGAATATGTATTACATTTTTGTCCTTAGAAGCAAAGTGGGTATTCAAAACATGCTGCAGAGAGCCCTTTTCCAGAAATCATAAAACCTTTCTCAGTGTTCCTGCCACCCTCTGAAGATTAGGAACTTGCATCTCCTCCACAATGAAAACCAATCTAATCACCAGTGCATCCATGAGGTTATATTCTTCCTCTGGATTTCCATTTGGCCTGAAGTGATATAACAATGTGTTACCAACAAAAACAATTATATCAACCATCCCCTGCTCCTGACTGTGATCTCCTGCTGGTACTTTACATGAGTTCCAGAAATCATACAATCATGGACTGAGATGGTGCATTTTACTGATCTGGGTGAAAAGGAATTCAGAAAAAAAGAAACCCCACCCTAAATGTTTGGTTTTCAATGAGAAAAGACAACTGATATGACTCAATTGTTAGTCACTAATGTGCTAAATCTGATATGAGACCATGAATGGAGATGAAGGAGAAGGATGAAAGATTTTGTTCAGGCAGAGTTTTCATTAGATCATAAAAAGACCGTGTCCACACTTGGACTACCATGTAACCAACACTGACAAACGTGCTTAGAAATGAGTTGTCTAAGAGGATGTAGGAGGAATAGAAGTCCTGACAACTTCAAATTGTGCTGGAAGTACAAATCAAGATAAAGTTTTTTAACTGGTCATCCAATCTTTCTTTCCTCCACACACTAGAGATCTGGACAGATGACTGACTCTGGCTGCCATTTCTTACATTTGTTCTATTTTCCACAAAATTAATTTTTTAAAATTATTTTTAATTATTTTTTTTTTTCATGTTTAAAGTAAAGATGGATGGGCACTAATCAAATCAATAATAAGCAATTTGAGTATTTAAACACTGGGAAAAGAGAAAGATTCCATTACTTTAATTTTACAAGATAAGACACTGAAATGGAACTAGAACCTCTTTTTTTGTTTGGGAGGCAGGGCCTGGTGGAGAGAAACAAAGGAATCATATTCACTCTAGGTGAAATTAATCTAAAACTTAGCTCTAGCATGAATTCATTATGGGAAAATTCTATGGTCTGTTTATGTGGGTCTGGACTTCTCTTCTCACACATAATAATGGGGTAATAATGGTTAATTTCTACCTTGCTACTCCAGCACTAACTTTCTGGTCTACAGGGAACTTGATAATCATGTTTGACTTGCCTACAGTAAGTTTTGTTCCAACTGTTTTGCTGATCTGGATTACACCATTATCAATTTCAGAGTTTAATGAAAAATTCTGGTTTATCTTTACAGATAGAAGACTTTAAAAATACATTTATATAAAGTTTGGGCAAGTGTCTAAACTGAACCTTTGAATCATCAGAGTTTTGTTCATTCTAAGTTTTAATGCTTGGGAAAGTGACCAATGAGGCATAAAGCAAATCTTATTGCTTCATCAGATGGTGAGTGTAATTTATGATCTACTGACAAACCCAGCAGAGAATGCTGAAATATTGTGGTCACGCCTAATAAAATAGCAGGTACAGTCTGCAGATAAGGTAAAGACTAATCTCAGCTTCATACACTAATCTTTGCCGAAGCCAATGGGACTAACCTTGGCCTCAGATCCAAAAAATATTTAAGCACAAGCTTAATTCCAGAACTGTAGTTAGAGTGACTAGAGGCTACAAATGCAAGAAAGTAGGAGCAAACTCCCAGTGAAAGTGGACAAGGTGGCCCACTTCACTCCTTTACCAAGCCCCATAATAAGTGGTCTTAAACAAGTCTCCTTGGTAAAATAATTTGCGGTTGGGTTTTGGTTTTTTTTTATATTTGAAGTGTTTTAAGCACGTTTTAAATTAAAATTTTCTATTTAGCTGAATTGGGTTTTGAGTAGATTTGTCCCACAGAACTGTGACAGTAAAAATAGTTAAGTGACCAGCAGGTTCTGCTAGCCAAACAAATGCACATTACATCTGTAAGAAGTGGTTTAAGTTGCCAGGAGACCCAGGCACGCGTTCACAGTCCTTGCAATAACAGAGATGCAGTCTTGCTGAGACAATGAGGGATCTGCTTGCATGATGAATCCATGATTTTCTTTCTCTCCACACATTTCAGCTTGTCCTTCTCACCTAGCTTAGGAGAGCTCTTTTCAGAGAGAATTTCAAGGGCTGCTTTATTTGTTAAGAGACAAGGAGGCACTAATAAATTCCTCTGTGTGAGGTATTTAATTACATAATAATGTGTACACTAATCAAGGTAAATGTGTTTGTGAAAACACCTTGATATGGGAACAGTTAATCACCCAAGGCATTGCTTCTTAACACACCTTGGAAGTTAACTTAATTAAATTAATTAGAACAATGAAAAAAATGAACTGTTTATTGGTCTACAATGGCCCGAAGCAAGCACTTTTCCACCAATGCTAGAAAATCTCCCAGACTACATTTTTTTCCCTGAGCCTCTGGTTCTTGCACTTATGGAAACTTGTGAGAAGCCTAAAACTGATGGAATTTTCTTCTTCAGCTTTAACATTTGAACTCTTTGTCTGCATGAACCAGGCAATTTGTGCCCACAAATACAGTACCTGCTGCCGAGACCCAGAAAATATATTCATGTATGAGCTGATCTGTGTAGCTATGTGCCAGTTAGAAAAGAACAGTTAATATGGAGGGAATATGATTGCTCACAATCAAAAGCCAAGAGAAACATGTGGGAAGACACTTATCTCTAGTAAGCTTTGCATTGGATCTCTTTATCCATTATTGCCTTTTATCTTCAAATATTATATCCAGTAAAGCCGTTTGCCAGCTTGTTTTTCTGGTGGATCTATCTGACAAATGAGATTATGTTTTCCCTTGTGGCCTCAGCAAATTCTTGTTGACAACAGCTTTGACAGACATACAGCTGGTCTATAGGAATATGGTCGTATGTTTGGTCACATGGTTGTGTGAAGCTTTTGTAAGCTGTATGTGAACACCAGGGCTGATTTAAGCTGAAGATTCATATATAATTTAGGATGCTGCCAGGACAATATACATATTGAAAAAAGCACACATCTTCTAATCCTTTCTTTCCTCCTCTCCTCTCTTCCTCTCTTTATCTCTGGAGGAAATGTTTCTATACAACATGGAGAAACAGATCTGCTAGATTAAATATGTATTTTACTTGCTTACTTTAAACTAAAAAGGCATTTTAACTTGATTCAGTGTGGTCACACAAAGTTTTGTTTTAATACAGGGTGAGGAGGATTTACTACAGGGGCTGGGTGAGCACATAGTGGCCATTCTTCATGACAGTAGTAGCATGTGATGATTTAAATCATGCATTAAATTAATGCTGTAGCAAGTCACACTGAGTGATGTAAGAAAAGCGTCTGGAAGTCTTGCAGATTAAAGTTTGTTCATACCTTTTGCCATGTGATGAACTTTTGGAAGTGATCTTGATCGTTCTCTATAGGATACCCAGAAGAGGCTGATCAGGGACAGTAAGACCCAAGGATCAGGTATCAGGACCCTGAAACCTACTTGTCATTTGCTTTCAGATGAAGTAGGAAAAAAGATTTCTTCATTGCCACCACTCTGAGATGAACATCAGTCTTTCAAATAAGAGAATATTCTTTTCTTCATCTTGATCCCCTGTTTTTGCTTGTAGAAGGGAAACCATAGTTTATGCATGGATTAATTTGAGAGAAGTATGTAAGTTATCAACAATAGTTAAGGAAACTTACTCATGGGAAGGACCACCTTATTCTGGGCATTTTGACAACACTGGACAAAACAAAGGTCTTGGCTCCACACTGGTACTCTGGGGTCAGCTAAGATGCTTCATGTATATTGGATTTGCTCCTGTGTTTGACAGTCTGAAGAGAAGAATAGGACTGTGAACTCAAAGATCCAACACAGTGATCTTTCAAACCTGACTGCATTTTTTGATAGGACACAAATGGCATCTTCTGTTCCTCAAAAAAACTCCTGCCTTTTGTATTTCGCAAGAGTTTACTATCTGGTGTAATCATCCATTCAGAGGAAAAACATTGTTGTTCCCCAAACTGATTTCTTTACATTGTGCATCCTAGAAACCTGTGGAGATGCACAAATGGATCCAGAAGCAGGCTTTTTGACCCACGTGTTCTGCAGCTAAACTCTGTAGTTTTTACACAAGAATGTGTTCATACAGCCAGATTAGTCCCATCTCTGGAGATGATGTGCCAACAGCAGACCAAAGCTCTCCTCAACGTGCTCTTCTGATGAGTGCTGATGAGCCTGCTATGTGCAGTTTTCTTTACTAACATGGAATATGTTAGTGACTGTGTCACAGACAAAAAAAAAACAACAAACCAGCACAAAAGCAGACTATGAAAAGAGTTCAGGTATTTTCAAAATCAATTAATGACATTGATAGACAGTGTCTTCCTAGATAACAGTACTTTCTGTCAACTGTTCTTTGGTTATCAAGTCTTTTGAAGCCTAACCAGATCTCTAACCAGTTTAGAAAATAAGGACTGAGAAGAAAGGAACAGAAGGTACACTTCTGACCTTCATTATTTTAGCCATGTAAATAAATCAGTCATTTTAGTGCCTTCCTTCTGCTTCTGTTCTCACTTGCTTGTATGAATCAGTCTTCCTCACTGGCACAACTGAAACTCAGCATACAAAAAGAGGAGCAAAGAAGGCATCCTTTGAATATGTGACAGCAGTATCTTCTCCTTGCATTTCCTAATCATGTTTTTTTCCAAAATCTCAATTTTTTCTGCCTCCAAGTTTTATATGCACTGTTTTTCTATGTGTTGGCTGTTTGTACTTTGCATTATTGTTTGTTCTCTTTATGTATTCTTTCTTATCTTAGAATATTTTTTCTTAGTTTGTGTGCATGTGCAACTGTGTTTATAATTTTCATGGAACTCTTTCATCAGAACCTATTATTCCAAACCTGTGTTGTCGTTATGTAACAAAGCTGTGCTGCTGCTTGTCTTTTTTTTTGTTTCTTTATCTCTCTGCTTCTTTAAATTCTTAATTCTCTTTCTCCCTTTCTCTGAGATATTACTCCCTTCCTCACCCCTGAAGAAGTCCAAAAGGCATACACTATAAACACATATGTGCACATACATGCACACACAAACACAAAGAAACACTGGGGTAAAAATACCCTTCAGTTCCTCCCATACTCTTTGGTGACTTATTTATTTATTTGCAAGTCTCTCCCGCAGCTGAAAAATAAGACTCAGCAAGACGTGTGTTATGCTGAGATAACACATACCTTTGGGGAAGTGTGAAACACAAGGCAAAGAGGAGAGCCTTCAATGACCCAAAATGAGAGTTATCTTGTGGTAACACACATCTAGATGTGTCCCATTATGGTTGTGAACGATGGGGATGGAGCAAGCGGAAATAAAGGAACCCTAGAACCTAGATTCCTTTTATTGTTATTATTATTTTTAAGTTAGTCTGCAGCATGTCCTTCTGTCATTAAAAGAAAAGTAGGATTCCAGCCAGTAATCCTGTGGGAAGTCCATTATAATCTGAAATAATGCATGCAGAGATGATAAAGCCATAAGGGACACTCACATTTACTCATACTGTGGATAGTTCCATATCACAATTTACTAAATATTACTGAGTTACTCAACATTGGATTCAACTTATTTAATTACATACCTTCTCAAAAAGAATCTGTACTAGTCCTGAAGACATCAGAACACAGGGAATGTATTACTTGGTAATTTATTCCAATATAGTATGACTCTTACTGATAAAAAGTTGTGCCTTTCTCCAAAGTTGATAGCTTACCAGCCTGAAGGTATCCAATCACCTGTGCTTTTTCTGTCACATTGCATTAAATTAAGCTAAACTACATAACATACATTGTCCTACCTATGTATTAATCAAGTCATCTCCTGGCTTTCATTTCAGAAAATTAATTGAATTGGTTTTTTTTGATACTTCATTAAGTACATTTTTGAATCCTTAGAGGAATGTTAAAGACTTCTTTATCTATTACTTTATGTCAGCATCCTCATTTCTCAGGACTGTTATGACTCTAGAATCATCAGCGACATTTACAGAAAATATCACCATTTCTCAATCCACATTCCTCATTCCACAATTTAGAGACTGAATGGAAATTTATGTAAACATACTACACACATGTTTAAAAGATAAACATGGAAATTCATTAGGAGTTTCTGGTTTTCAAAAGTGTTCAGGGTCTTCTTTCTAAAGGAGGCAAAAAGGCTTTGCACCTTCTTTTTAGAGGTATGACTTTAGCATGTGTTGTAATGAGACTTATTTTTGTATTACTGCCACTTTTTGACACAGTGAGATGATTTTGCTGTCACCATCATTACTTACCAGCCTGTCAATCTTTGTGCATTCTGCAGAATTTAGCTGCAGTGATGTCTTATTTACTTCCAGCTCATTGATGAAAATATTGAATAATACTGCACCAATTACCAAATTACATTAGAAACAGCTCCCTCCTAAATCCTGGGATGATACCACATTAAGTACTGAATTTTGAGGTCTGACAGCAAGTTCTTAATCCATTTACCATATGTTTTATTCATACTCTATGGTAATTATTTTTTTTTTTTAATTAGACTGTTTTTCAGTACGAACATGCATCCAAACATATTTTTAAAAAGGATGAGAGGAAAGGAGTCTTATATATTATTAGACCTTTCATATGGTCATCCAGAAACAAAACAACCTCAGAAGTTCTATCTGCAATTATTTGCTTTGACAAGTATCTTTTATTTCTAAAACATCAAAATGCTGAACCCACTGGAACTCATCAGAACATTAAAAAAGTAGGCTGAACCAAGTGAAAAATAAGAGAACATTGTAGTCCTTCCTTTGGTACCTGAACTCACTTGATACCATGTGCAAAACCTGGTTTAGTGTGCTCTTAAAAACAACTGTTTTTCTGAGTGACCTGGGTGAATGGTACTCAGTATTTGTTGTAGGAAATTGTGCTCAATGCCCAATAGAATGAAATCCTTAGTTTAATAGATTTTAAGGCCAGAAGGGAACATTATGATTATGTGCTCTGACCTCTTGCATAGAACTGGTCATGGAATTTTAGCCAGTAATTTTTGCCTCAGGCTCAATATCCTGTGATGCATAACAACCTATTACTACAGCAACTGCTGGACTTCTTTAGTGTTGCATACATTACAGTCAACTCTTTTCAGTATCAATTTGGGGGTAACTTGGGGTTCTTACAAAACTGGTTGTGAAACTATATATACTTTAGCATTTCTCTTTTTATGGGAAGTCAATATATTTCATATTCCTTTATGTATAGGTAAAATTTTATATGTTTATATACCTATATATATATCTATATATATCTATCTTTATCTTACACAGAATCATAGAACCATGGAATCAAAAAACAGCCCAGGTTGGAAGAGGTCTTGGAAGATCACCTGGTTCCACCTTTTGTAGGAAAAGGAGCCTGGATACCATTACCAGCACCCCACAATACATTTCTTTTACATTCCTAGATATTTTTTTTATCTTCTCATTAATTAATTAGTTAATAATTAATTGTAATTCCTGTGTCCTGGATACATAGCATAGTCCACATTCTAGCACACAGAAAAACCTGAGATCCTGTCATGGCTCAGGGTATGTCTACTTTGACATTTAAGTTTGGATCAAAACTATTTCTGAAGTGATATGGTTCTTTCTCAATTACTGCACTTTTGTTCATATAAAATCACAGAATCACAGAATAGTTTGGGTTAGAAGGAACTTTAAAGATCATCTAGTTCCAACCCACCTGCAAGGGCAGGGACACCTCCCATTACATCAGGCTTCTTAAAGCCCCATCTGACCTGGATTTCAATACTTCCTGGGATGGGGCATCCACAACGTCACAGAGGAAGTTTGAATGTGTGAATGAGATCGTCTTTGGACAAAATTGATTCCAGTGATGAACTTTCACAGAACAGGTAATGTCTTCCTGTATAGAGTGTTTGTGGGACTAGCCTAGGACTAGTCTGAACAACAACAACAAAAAACAACAAACAAAACTAGAAGTTTATAGTGTGGATACTGGGCCTGCAGTGGCAGTTGCTTTTAATATCTGCTCAGGCTCCATCACTCTCTTTGCTAATATAAATGTGTTGTCAGATATCTCTACAGTACCCCACCCTGTGGAATGAATGCCTTTGAGGCTAAACAGACTGCTTTGCAAATAGTGGGAATCAGTCCCAGTCCTTTAGCTTTATGTATAAGCCAACAGGCCCTGTTGGTCCCAACCTCCACTGCAAGCAACCTGCTTTGAAGTCAGCTGCAGGGCATGGGCTGTCTGCATTCTCAATATTTATCTCATCGATAAATTAAAGATGATTTTTTTTGCTGTGCTACCTTTCTATCCTCTGATGATCTATAGTTTCAGACAACAGATATTCAATGTCATCACCTTTGTTGTGCCAAAGACAGGAGGATGTGTACCTCCCATGCATATCAAGGGGTTGTGAAGTTGTTATTCCATATTAAAACCTGGTTGCACTGATCAACAATGTCCTGGAGTACTAAAAGTCCTAGTTTCTATACTTACTTTTTTCACTATAAAAAGAAGTATGAAAAATTCTAAATTTCTAAGACCTCTAAGAGGTCTTAGAAACCTAGAAAAGAATGAGATTTTCAATCCTATGGTGTCTTATAGCCATGATTTCAGGGGTTAGTATGTGTACCATGTGGAGTGTTTATTGGCTCCTTGTTTCTTTGGATATTGTGGTATACATCCAAGCTGACATCCTGGTTGGTAGTCCCAGCAGTTTATCTCTGGATCATCTGGTCATGGATACTGAACAAACTACATACTATAGAGGCTAGGGAGTCACAGATAGAAATTTTGATGCTATGAGAAATGTACTTTGTGACCCAACAAGTCTTTGAGCATTCAGTGGGACTGATACACCTTGTTTGACAAAGAGATAACTGCTAGCAATTTTTCTGAGTGCCCTTTCCTCAAGGAAAATTAACTTGTTATTGCTTCACAGAGAAATAATTAGGTCTCATATACTGCTTTTTTAGTTCTTCACTTGACTCTCAGGGTGCTGGTCAAGATGGCAGTCTTTGCAAATATGAGCAGAGGAAAAACACAGTAGGGATGTAATGAAGTGAATTCTTCAGTGTGTAACAGTAACAGATTTTTATACCAGTCCTGCCATGGGCTCTCACCATGAATGACATGCACAACATTAACTCTCATTCCCAGGAACCTAATACTTAACATGTTTTGAACACATTACTGGAAACAGGACATGCTAAGGGGTTGTCATTCTACTCACTAGTAATACCATGTCCATTATTTTCTTCAAATGTCCCTTATAGAACTTTGCTGATCCTGTTGAATATTCTGTGTAGTGGAGTTTTCAAAACATATTCATTCCCAGTAGAGCTCTATGTTCTGTTGATTGGCTGCCTCCTTTCCTGATCACGCTGTGAACTTTAGTGGATGAAATTTTATACATAATCATGCTGCATTCTTTGATGAATGTGCCGCCTATTATCACTGTTTATATAGCTATTACATTCTGCATTTGCCAGTCCAGTTTCAAGCTTTTTTTCCCCCCCAATATATTATGCAAAATAAACTGAACAGGAATTACAGTATTTCCAACCTGCTGTGTCTTCAGAATCCAAGATAGCAAAATGCTTAGGTTTTCTTTCAAATAGTGGGATAAATGCTTCTTGAAAGATTGAAGCTGCTGGTTATGGAAAGCTTGTGCCACTTACTATATGCAAAATAGGGACATTTACAAAGAAACTGATTGCATCTTTATTTGCTTTATCAAAGAATCTAAAGCCATAGCTGAAACTATAGAAAATGCACTTTAGTGGTCTTAAAACAAATGATATCCCCAACAGATTTGTCGACAGCTTAACACATAAGCCCAAGCTGCTGAAGGAAAAAGCATCTGGAATTTCTTCTGCTAGAATATGCACCTTAATAACGAAAAGATTCAAAAGTTCAATGCCTGAATTGTACAGCTTGGTCAGCGGAGTTTTGCAGCTGAACAAGCGTTGTCTGTACAGCTGGCTTTGCTAAAAATAAATAAATAAGGGGAATGAATAAAATGGCACTGAAAAATATGAATCTTTCCTAATAACAAAGTATGCAAAAATGATAGTAAACTCTCTCCATTTATTAAATTAAATTATGCATCTCAATCAGCAAAGTGTGTAACAACTGCATTCAAGAAGGGCGTCACTAAATCAGGGAAAGATAGAGTCCAATCAAAAAAATTTAACAACTTGGATCATTAAGTTAGGCAACACTACCAGAACTAAGGTAAATAAAAAGGAGATAAACTGTGCAGACAGGTATTTGTGGGCTGCAGTAATAAGAGAGACTGAAGGACACCATTAAATAACAAACAGATCAGCCTCCCAGGGGACTAGACCCTTAGGTGATGTAAATGATTATTACTTTAATGAAGTCACTGGAGGTCTATCTGTCCTTTTAATGTAAATACCTGGTACCACAATTGCATTGTGACTCCTTCTTTAAAGAAATATTAGTTCCTTTATGTGCTGGTTATCTTTGATACTGCTGCTTACCCTCATCAAGTGAGTGTCTGAACTTTAGTTTTTACTTACATAGTAGTTCTCTTTTGTGCCTTCCTCCCAAAAAATTCTGCTAAAAAAAAAAAAAAAAAAAAAAAAAAAAAAAAAAAAAAAAAAAAAAGTGGGATGTGTTGGATATGCAAAATTCAATGCAAAAATCTTCCACTAATGCTATGTAAGAGATCAGCCTTCTTTCTCAGATGTTTTCTGCTTGCCTTGAAATAGGTAAGTCTTCATGGTAGTTGGCTGTAGGTGTTACAAATGGTTACAAGGGGTTAAAAGGTATATCTGGAAATAACTGAATGCTAAGAAAAAGGCAGAGAGGTGAGGTGAGGTGCTGATTCCTGAAAATTAACAGGAATTTTGTTATTGAAGGAGAAGGGACAGTCCAGTGAAGACTTGCTTTTTTTAGCCTCCCTAATAAGACAGCCTGTTGTAGGATGATATGTCTGGATGGAGATTAAGAGGAGCTTTGGATATTTCAATGAAGAGACAATCATAAAAATAGATAAGGTTATATCAGTTCTTGTAAAGAAGAAAGAAAGCCTACAGGCAGTATTATCAATATGTGTATCAACCTTTACTGTTAATTCCTAAGACAGATCTGACCTGGTAAGAAGAGCTGCAAAGTGCACACCACCCCGCACCCTGCAGCCACTGCCCTACGGTCTGCAGTCTACTAGACAGATCAGATGAAAGAATGAAAACATATCAAGTGATTACGTGACCAAATTGAGTAACAAGTGGAACTTAGTATCGAAGCTGCTGAATCACAGTGTCTCTACTTGTCCAGAAAGTTTCATAGTCCTGTAATGCAGGACTCACTTATCTGCCTTTCACTGACCATCAGTCATCACTGATAGGAATCCTGACCATCTATGAGGACTGGGAGCCTTAATATTTGCCCAGGGTGTTTGGTGGGTGCATATGAGTTTTTCCTAGCCTGTGTCAACGTATCATTGCTATTATCTTAACCTGTATCCAATAGGCAAAAGACAATCTGTTCTGTAATCATAATGTCGTTTTCCTGGGTGAGCATATCCGTAGTACAATACTTAAAGGAAGCTGGTACTACTGCAGAGTTTGGAGAAGCACTACAGGTGTTTATTTAACTGTGGCATACATGGGAAACCTCTAATGATTTCTTTTGTAGCTGAAGACCTAGTGAGGATTATGCTGTTCGTCTACTGGCTGTATGTGAGGTGTATGAGCAAGACAACTTAAAAGCTACAGTCAATTTCTGTGCTTCATCAGGATCAAACATTCCCATTACAATAATAACTTTAAAAAATTAACATTGGTCTGAAATAATTATAAAATAATTCCCCCTGTGGACATTATATCCTTAAGCGAGACAAGGTAATTTCTGATGTTAATATTCTCAGCATTCTTTTTTCACTTTTCTTCTTTAACTTCTAAATTCAGTGTTCTTGAAAATCAGATACTAACTAAAACAGCTCAAGAAGACAGGTTCTAGAGATCACTAAAACACAGACATTCATAAATATGTGCACACATGTGTACACATGCATATAAGCACAGAAAATGAATGTTTGTAGGTAAATAAACATGCAGAAGGTCTCCCGAGTCTTTGTATTTTCAATGGTTTTGTTGTATGCCATATTTCACATGTTATGGGTTTGTAAGGGAAATGCATGCACAGCCTAAATTCAGTTGCTGCAAACTGGCAGATGTCTGAAAGAAGGATTTTTTTTCAGCAGCTGACAGAGATACAGTTCATGGGAGTTTAACAGGGCTTTGAGGGATAACTTCCCCTTTCATCCTCTGCATGTTTCCCTTGCTAAATTACTATGCTGCTCCCACAAGATTCTATAGGAGGTGAAATATGCAGAACCTCTGGTGCAGGGCTGGGTGCTTTGGAGACATTGATTCACCAAACACTGAGGCATGTGCTTCAGAGCCACCAACTTCAATAATAACTGTCCACTTGTTCTCAGACCCTATTGAAGCCAAGATCTCTGAAGCACGGGGATGTGTGCTCTGCAGGGATAAAACTGAGGAACTATCATGTTCTGAGGCTGGTTTGGGTACAAGTACACAGACCCCTTGAACTGGCTTAAAAAATCCCACAAAACATGCACACATTTCATCCCCTTATCATGCTTTGGAAATAAAAATGTCAGGAAACAGAACAGTTTATCCATAAAATAGAACGATGGATGTAAAGGTAAGATACTTATGATAAGACACAGTTTTACCTCAAATCATTCCTCAGGGAATAACTGTTCATCTAATGATCGTCTAATTTGGCCTTTAATTAATGGTGAAACTACTTGCTATAATAAGATCTGGAAAACTGTTTATTCATTCATTTACTTACTGAAGGGTATAATTATTTAATTTCTAGAGTCACAATAGGGACATAGATTATTGGGGAGAATTTGCCCTTTTTTTTTGATTCAATAGGAGAGTGATTTGTAGTGGGCTACTTAAAAAATTCAAAATTTTTCATTTCACAGAAACTTACCCAAGCTCCTCATCTCATTTTATACCTTACAGAAAGGAAGCTCCTGCCAGTTGCTGTCCAAGGCAGCTGGTGTCTTATTTGAGCTTGTTAGTTGCTAATGGATGATCATCCATGTCCATTTGTTGGGCAGAGTTTATAAACTCTCCTCAGGCTGGCTCTCAGCACTGGAAACATCTGCAGACTTTCGCAGATCCCAGCTCACTGCAGTGCCTGAGTCCTTTGCAAACATTAGTGAATCAAATACCCACACCACAGGAACATTAGTGCCAGGCGAGAGGGTGCAATTCATGTCACAAAATGTATGTGTCTTTACCTTGCAGTCAGTAAGCCTGACATGAACATCATGAACATGTAGATATTTAAAATGGTGTAGTGGAACTTCATTTTCCTTTTTTTTTTTTTTTTTTTTTTTTCCTTTAAATATTATGGAAAAAAAATCCCTTGACAGCCACTTTGGGAGCAAAAGATAAGTGTTAATTTTTTAATTAAAAATCTGGGGGAGGAATACAATTACATCTCCCTTTAGCCTCTTCTTCCTCATACCCTTTCTCTATACATCACAAAAGCTTCTTAATGTAAAGTAACATTTCTTACATTAAGAGAAGATTGTAATGAAAACTTTGACCAGATGTGTTGTTTATGACCTGACTGATTGGCTTACATAATAAGTACAAGCTCTGCAATTTTTTCAGATGTGTTTTTTAATAGAAAATGTTTTAGGCTATGTTAAAATATTTCTGCATGCCATAAAAATCCAATGAATTTACTGGTCTTTTAACATGTTCCTAGGAAGCAAGATTGTGGTTTCAGTGTTTGTCTAAATGTGTTTCTTTATGTTTTACATACTTAGGTATGTAAAAATGCTGAAAGATTTTCTAAAAACTAATTTTAGACCACCTAATAAAACATTAGATTTCTCAGGCTCACAAGCGGGCTGAATCCTTTTTTTTCAGGTAATTTTTGGAGTACTAACTTTCACATACTTAAGATTGCAACTTGGTAATAATCTCTTCACATAATATGTGTTCAATTTTAATAATGTCCTCAGCATTTGTGTGTTGTACATTTACAAGGCCTTTTTTGACAGAAATAGTGCTCTGAACATTAATTTACTGTTACAGTACCTCAGAAATTGTTTCTGAGAAATACAGAGCAATTTTAAAAAGGAATGATTTTTTCATACTACTTCTTGTTTGACTATGTCCCTCCCAGTATGAGAAAGCATAATTACTTTATTTTTTTGTGTGACCTAACCTCAAACTGTCTTTAGAAAATATTACTTTTACAAAGTACTTATGCAATTTCTTTAAAATATATTGTTAAGATGTTTCTTTAATGAGAATCTGCGTGCAAAATTTATACTGTGTGTTACTATCATTATATATCTAATTGGACAAGTGCACAGAAATGGAAAATGGAATTTTTCTGTAAGCTGACAAAAAGTGTGTATATTTCCAGGTGTAAAGTACTTAACTGTATTAATCTGCAGCTGTATAATTGTATTGCTGAGCCAAACAGGCAGTCTTACAGTCATTGATAATTAATCTTGCCATTAAATCCTAAATCTCTGCATTTACCATTCCATTTTCTCTATTATTGAATATTATATTTCCTTCTTAGAACACTCCCTGTGTAAGCAGCACTTTTCATTTAAATACTTTACTGTGGAGTGCAAAGAATAACATGCAATAGTATCATAAGATACTAAGTACACGATTTACCTCACCTACCTTTAGTTGACTAAAAATTGGGTACTTGGTCTAAGCTAGATAGCTGGATATGCTTTATATTCAGTGGAGAGAAATGGGCACCCTCAGAGACTGATTTGTTCTGCCTGTGTCAGACAGCTGGCTTAAGTTGGGACAAATCACTATTTGGAGTTGTCTGTTTTTCTCTGCTGACTGCAGAGACCCTAGGTGATTATTTTAGGCCGTTCACCTTTCAGACAGCGAAGGTTAGTTGAGATGAATCCTATCTCTAATTGTGGAAACCCAGATGGCAGGGCGGGGGGGTGGATAGGGGAGAGGATGAAACAAGAGAAACAGCACAACAACACCTAAAATAAATGTTCTGTATTTCTTGTATTTATTCAAGAATGAGGAGGCAGACATGTTTTTTTAAAACAGTAAAAAATGTTCTGAGATAATCATGTAAAAGCCACAGCAAAGAAAACATCCTTCTTCATGGGTGTGTCTGTGTGCAAAGAGAATAAGAAGTTTAATAAATGATTATGCTTCCAAAATGTCTTTTGGATGGCACCCAAATTAAATTTGGTTTGGCCCAGACACCTGCTTAAGGCTGTGATGACACTGATATATAGTAGGTCAGTTGCTGCGTACATGCAGACATGATGAGGTTTATTTGTTCTGTTCAAGTAATAATAAACCAGACACCTGTCCAGGATACAGAGCATGGTTTTGGTGCATGAGATCCTGAAGTAGCTAACAGACAGGTATCTTAGGCCACCCACCCATGCTGTAGTAACACCTTGCTTTGTGGAAATGCCTGATTGCTGCCTCATACTACCACAAATCACAGCAACACAGCCTGCAAAATGCTCACCTCTCACTTCTCCAGCCTCGCCTCTAATTAGTAACACCACTAATACTGCTATCTATGTATTATATTGTGCAACCTCACATACATGTTCACAAAACCTGAAAAGGAAGAATCAGAATATCAGAATTCACAGGTTTCAGGGTCTACTTCGTACTGTTTTGAGCCTTCTGCTGAAGAGGAAGGAACCAGAATGTGTGTTGTCACACTCCCATGCTAGATGGATATGTCATGCACTGTAGAATGATATTAAAAAAAAACAAAAACAAAACAAAACAAAACAAAACAAAAAACCAAAACAAAAAAAAGCACTCGGCTCTTATAGCAGAAGAGTATGTTCAGTAGTGTTCCTAAGAAAAATAATATTTTTTTAAAAGCCTGTTCCTATACCATAATTAAATTCAAGCATAGTTACAAAAATCACTTAAAAATAAGGAAAATTATTTAAAACCAGTTAATTCAGGATTTGTAAGTAGTTTACAATTCTCACTTTGAAAAAGAAAAATGCCCCAAAGACAACCCTAATCTGGGGCATATTCTTATTGGTATTTTTATTAAATTCAATAAAAACTTGCATTTCAAAGAGAAATTAAGCTGCAGTGAAATCTATTTACAATGGTGTAATTTAATTATTTTTCTTGAAAATATGGATATTGAAACAATCAAGCCCTTATGATGTCAGCAACACTGTTTTTGATTGGTTTTGGGTTTTTTTGTTTTTTGTTTTTTGTTTTTTGTTTTTTAATAAGAACATTTAAAAAGTGGATTTGTGTCTTAAGTATTCCATGTATAAAATACCTAGTCATTTGTAACTTCTATGAATGGATCAAAGTTACTTTAACACTTGAGATCTGCTTGTTGCAGATTCATTTAAAGTAACATTGTAGATGTGTGTGTGGTACTGCAACAATTGCTATTGGTAGTATATACCTGTACTTTCCATTTTAATTTTAATTTTAATTGTAAATATCAGCTCCTTTAAAATATAGGGGAAAGTCATTCACTTTCTACTTTCAGTTGAGTGGATACATACCTGACAGACTTCTCAGTTTAGGGATCCCTTTCTTCCACCAGAGGGTGGAAATCCTCATTGTTCTTGCTAGTTTGCTAAGGATTAGACAATCTGGGTGTCATTCATATGGCTAAATGTAAACATTTCCGCCTGAGACAGTAATCTCCTCTCCTTTGTAGTCAATGGACAGAAAGAGAAACTCTTTTGCCACTTTTAGTCACTGCCTAAAATTTCTCAGATGAACTATACCTTAAAATTACCTGATTCAGACTTTTTTTTTTTTTTTTTTTTTTTTTTTTTTTTACCAGTTTCATATAAGTGTATGAACTTAATGAATCCAGCTTCTTCTGTTGTATCAGCCACTGCACTGCAAGATGGCTCATCTCTTTTCTCAGCCAGTCATCAGAAGTGACTGAAAGTTTCTCTGGTTTGTTTTTTCATGTTTAAAACCATATCAGTAAACAAGATCAGGTATGGTCTGTGGTTTAAGAAAATAGTATTATTTCACCAGGTTGCTTTAGATTGAGTTTGACTCCTTAGCCCTAGACCTAAAGGGCTAAGAATTAAAAATAAACCTCTATTAGGGATTATTACTGGTTAATATGCCCCAAATGAGAGACTATCTTTATTTATCCTGTATTCTAGGGCTGCATAAAAGGATTGTAACTGTATAAGCAAAACAGCTGGTGCTAGGCACTTGATGGTCACAATACAGACACTTCAAGAGTATTTGCTTGGGACTAGCCATAGTTTGAACCCACAAATGGCAGTCCCATTGGCAGATGTGATGCATGCAAAGAACTGCTGGAATATATCTTCTGGTTTAATTTAATCTAAAAGAAGTATATTTTGCATGCTTTAAGACTGCCGTGTAATGCAAACCTGGTAAATGAAGACAATTGGGAAATTTGCTTCAGAAGCACACTTCTGGTCCAAAGTAAAATACGGGTGTAGATGCATTGACTAATAAATGTGATTAGAACTTATTAATACGTAAGCTGTGTGAAGTTACCTGCAGTCAAGAAAATATATTTTATAGATGTAATTTAACAGGGTAAAGGCCATAATCTCAATGGTGAAATGTTTTCTTTTTAGTTTCTCTGTCCATAGTAAAAAGTAAATTAATGTAATCTGGATTGTTTGTCCCTTGAAGTTATGTTACCGTATTTTCAGAAAACAAATCCTTTTTGTTGAGAAATCTGATTACATGTTTGAATTATTGACCTTTTTTTTTTTTTCATTTTGAAACACATTTAAATTTTTTTTTTTTTCAAGAAGAGGCTCATTAAGATCTTTTGTCTATGAAACAAGTATGTTTTCCTATGCCATAGAGCAACCAAATTCTAATTGCTGGCTTCATTGTACAGAAAAGTAGAAGTGTAACAATCAAGAGCCTTATTACACATACATAATTGAGTTTCATTGCAACTTATGAAAACATAAACTGTCTTAAACACACTTGCAGAATATGTTGCATCATCAAATCAACACTTTTATTATACAAAAGTAATTGTGTTTAAAGACACCAAACATATGTTACATATACCAGAGAAAAACATGACAAAGCAGCACTGTAATATGAATTGGAACTCTTAGAATTTCTCAGATCTTCAAGAGTTCTTTTCGCTTCGATTCATAAATTAGTGTAATGCAAAATGAAGGTCAGTATAGATAAGACCAATTAAACATATTTCATTCAGCTGTTGTTGAAGGCATTTGAACAAGGTCTCATTTGATACAGAAGATAAACTTGTTCAGAAGTCTGCAAGATAGACATCTACAGCTCATGTTGCTGTTTAACATCATTGTCCACCTCAGAAGCTGGATATAAAATTTTATTGAATGTTTTTCATTTCATTCTAACTGAAGCTTTAAAAATTAAAATAAATAAACAAATAGGACGTTGCCTAAAGTTCCTACTTTTTTCAATGCAGTCAAAATTAGGTATCTTCATTATATAAATCTCGTTAGATGAGTTCTATCCAACTTCTATTGATCTTAAATGTATTACAAATGAGGTTCAATCTGGGACCTACAATCCAAATCAAAAGTGAAACTGCATTCTTGAACTCTTACTGAGAAGAGGCTCTGTATGTTGTGAGCCATTGTCTGCTCATCTTCTAATATTCAACGTCTTCTCTTTTGGAGCCTCACTGAGAGTCAATTAGTTTGTCAGCTGGGATAGTGTCCTTCAAACACAACTTTTTGACTTCAAGTCTTGATGCAGGAGGTATTTACCATGACGTCCTGTGGCAGGCTTTGTTAACACAGATTTCAGTCAAGTCAAAACTTGTTGTTGAGTTTGGACAAATATGATATTTCCCTTCTGGAACTCTAGTGAATCAACTAGGAAATGTTTTGCAAGATTGCTTTTCTTCTTGTAGGTGTATTTCTTTACTACAGCAATGTGATTTATATGGGAATGTGTCATCAGGTGTGCTATAGTCCAGTCTTCTATATTAGAAGAGACCAGTGCAACACCACAAGGAAATGTACATCTTCTTATAGACCAGTTTCTTCTTACAACCCAGTTTCACTGGGTTGCAACATTTTTTCTACATTAAGCATATATATTTAACATATCATCTTCCATTTGCCACTGTCACACATTTTATATTTTGGATTAAACTAATCTCATTCTAAAATTTTAAATTATGTCCTAGAGAAACACTTAAAAATTCATAGTTAACATTGTTCATGTTTAATTATTATTGCAAGTGATTTTTACCACACCTGCAAATATTATTTTAGGTTACTAGACTTGTTTGATATGTCTCTGTGTTTTGAATAAACACATGAAAAGAGTCAACTCTGTAAAAGAAGAGATGCACTGAGGAAAATATCATAATTCATATTTCATATATGATATTTCATATCATATCAATATCATAGGGCAACCAAGCTGGTGAAGGGACTCGAGCACAGGCCCTATGAAGAGAGACTGAGAGAACTGGGGGTGTTCAGCCTGGAGAAGAGGAGGCTCAGGGGAGACCTCATTGCTCTCTACAGCTCCCTGAAAGGAGGCTGGAGCGAGGTGGGAGTTGGACTCTTTTCCCAGACGACTTTCAACAAGACAAGAGGACACAGTCTTAAGTTGTGTCAGGGGAGATTTAGGTTAGATATTAGAAAGAATTTCTTCATGGAGAGGGTGATCAGGCAATGGAATGGTCTGCCCGGTGAGGTGGTGGATTCTCCATCCCTGGAGACATTTAAAAAAAGACTGGATGTGGCACTCAGTGCCATGGTCTAGCAACTGCTCCGGTGGGTCAAGGGTTGGACTTGATCTCTGAGGTCCCTTCCAACACGGCTAATTCTATGATTCTATGATTCTATAACTTGGGATAAGTGGACTTAGGCAAGAGTTCATTAAAACATCTATACCAGAAAACAGATTTTCTGACTCTTAACTCAGAGCCCTAACCAAGATACCACAATTCTAATTCAATTTCATCTCAATTGATCAAATAATTGGGCAGTAAGTTCCATATTACACCTTTTCCTGATCCTTACCAATAGGTAATTAGTTCAGTATAAGCATCTGACACTTTCCCCTGACCCTTAATAAAAAACAGCACAGCTATTCATTCCAGTCAGTAGAACCTTGACTGTCTTCCCCCATAAATGAATGGTGAGAGCAGGAAATAACATAAAGCTTTTTTTTCCTTGGGACTTGCTGAATCTCCTTTGCCTTATCCATCAACTCTTTTGCTAGTATTTGTAATGTGCCCTAATGTTACATCTTTGCTTGGTTCCACATGTTTTATACATCAGTTCCTCTAACATTCAAGCAGACTTTATAGAGATCTATTCAGAGACTGATATATGTGCACTATTAATTGTATATATTATATATAGTATATGAAGCGAGAGGGAGAAAGAGAGAATCTGATTACTCTAGGGCATCGGTTCCTTTCAACCAATAATAATTTAACATCTCTATTAACTACCTTTTGATGTTCTCTGTAGAGGGTACATACTGTTTTATATACAGGATGCATAATAAATTCCTATGAGATTATGCTGCAATTGAGTAGAAAGTCTATAATGCATAAGTGATGGAGCTGCAAAGAAGCTAGGAAGGATTTTCCTTTCAAAATAAGGTCACATATTTATATCTCATAGGGCAACATGGTGGGTGCTGAGGAGCAAGAGGCACTGAGTTGCACTTTCTGGCATGCTAAGCTTTTCTATATATTTCCTTGTACTGGAAAATGAAGTGATATATGATGAAAAGAAGACAAGGAAGAAATAAACTATAACCTCCTGAACCTCCAGCCAAGGGTTTGGGGGGACTTCATTCAGAACAGAGAAAACAGATGATGATATTAATCTCAGTTATCATCAGCTAAATGAGGTATCTCTCCTGAATTAGGTTAGCATTTTTAGTCATGTCTATTAGGTGGGCTTGTTGAACCCTCAGATGTCCCTACTCTTGCTACAGGCACTTTCATCCTTGATGCTGGAGAGAGCCCAGGAAACAAGCACAATAAGAAGCCTACATCTTGCAGTCACCTGGCAGTAGGGCATCCACCCAGCTGTCTGAACTAAAGATATACTTGATCCCCGCTGCATTTCTGTCCCTTTTGAGACTTCAGAATAGATTTTTACTTACTGTGGCAAAGAAATTATATGTTTAACAGGTAGTATCTACCTTAAATAAAAGCGAGCCCTGTTGTAGTCTGTGTTGGCATCTGATGGACCAGGGATTTGAGATTTATCACAGAATCATCAGAGTAAGGAGGAACCTCTAGAGATCACGTAGGCCAAATGCCCTGCTAGAGAAAAATTGCATAAACCACAGTACTCAAGACTGTATCTAGGAGGGGTTTGAACATCTCCAGAAAAGAAGACTCCATACCCTCTCTAGGCAGCCTGTGCCAGGGCTTTGTCACCCTCACAGTAAAGAAGTTTTTCCTCATGTTTTGATGGGACTTTCTGTGTTCCAGCTTGGTCTCACTGCCCCTTGTTCTGTCATGGGGTATGACTGAAAAGAGTCTGGCCTCTTCCTCTTGACACCCACCCTTCAGGTATTTATCTCCTTTCAATCTGCTCTCCAGGCTCAACTATCAAAACTCTCTCAACGTTTCTTTGTAAAAGAAATGCTTTAATCCCCCAGTCATCCTCATTGCCCTCTGCTGGACTGTCACAAAATATTGTGTTCTCCTACAGATATTGTACAGTAGAAAATAAAAATTCTTCTAGTCTTAGCTATAAATATAATCCCCAAAACTACTTAATTTTACTCATAAAGTCTTGAAAGCTGTAAATTAGAAGTAAGGCTCAGGGAACTGTTAATTTTAAAATGTTTTTTTCAGGAAATATCAGTTTTAAATTCCAAACACAGAAGCTTGAAAACTGAAATAGAGAAATAGGCATAAGGGCTAAAATATTATATATTACTTAAAAAACAAAACAAAACAAAAACCCAACAACCAACCAAACAAACAAAGAAAAACCGAAACCCAAAAAAACCCCACAACCCAACAAACACTACCAAGCAATCTAACCCAAAAAAACAACAATGGAAAAAAACCAAACAACTGAAAAACAAAACCCAAAAGAAAAACCAAAAAACAAAAGACAAAACAAAACAAAAACCCCAAGTTGGGGAGCTGTTCTTCTTTTAAAATAATTTGAGTGATAACACAATGCAAGCTGATGATGTAGGCATGTCTTTGCAACTCAATGGGTCTTAGCTTTCTCACTGAGAAGTCTACATGCAAAGAAATGACACCATGGAGCAAAACAGCTTGCGAGAAGTGTAAATAACACTGAAGAAAAATATATTATAAAAAGCTGAATGGGAAAAGATATTATAAACCAATGTGAAAAAAATTAAGTATAAATCTCTAGATTATTAAAACTTCAACCTTTCCTTAAAAAAATTATTACCTTATATTTTTTAAACAACTCTAATGCTAATGTGCCTACTTCCCTATCCATTTTGGCTAGTCAGCTAAAAGAAGCATAACTACATTGTGGGCAATAGCATTTAAAAATGTAAAACCAATGTAGTACTGAAGGCAACTGGCTCAGTAGTGCAAGATTAATGCAAGCACAGCCTTTCATTTCTTGTCTCATTTTATGAACTCAGTTAATTATCTTGCTGATTCGGATGTTTTTTAACTCTGTGTTTATGTGAATGGGTGTATGTCTGGACGCATCTTTTGAGGATGCATGTTTATGTTCCTATGCAGACAATATGTTGTGACTACCAGTTTGGACTCCTCAAGATCAGAGTGACACAGAACAGAAAAAACAGGAAAAACAAGGACTGGTCTTTGGCTTTACGTGTCAGGACTAAATCACACTACCTTGAACCTCCTCTCAGCTTCCTTCCAGTTCCCCAGAATCCTCTTGCAGTTAAGGGGACTGCTTTAGAATGGTATTAACCTAGTAAAAATGCTTATATTTATGGAGAGTGACTGGCTGGGAGGGGAAGGAAGGTAATGAAATGTGATATTTCACATAACAGCACAGTACAAAAATCATGCAGAGTGACTCTCAAGTGTCAAGATTAAGCGAATAAGACCAACTTGAAATGGACGATGAAGTCATTAAATTATTTTTCACTGCATTGAATATCTAAAGACTGGACTCATTGTGGTCTCAGATCTCCAGGTACATTTCATAGCTATGTTTGCTTGTGCTTTACTTTTCAGAGCTCTATATTTTAAAGTCACAGACAACAAAACCATTAGTGAGGAAATACTGACACACTATTAACACATAAACAAGGATAGCTTGTGACCAATATTACAAAGAACACATTTTTTCCTCTGTATTCTGGTCTTTACTTCATCTTGTGAGATGCATATCGGTTTTCTGTAGACTTTGGACTTAGATAATCTATATTTTTTTGTCTTCTTTTCTTCTCTTTACCCTAAAAATTCTCACTTTGAGCAAACTGCATTTCTTCTCATGCTGCCACTTCCTCATCTTTTAAAGGAATGAATGATGTCAGAGTAAATTGCAAAGGAACTTTGGTAAAGACTGTGCATGTATTGCTGAAATACAGCTTGGGGGTTCTGCTAGGTGCTGAGTATTCCTCTGTAGAAGTTGCCGTATATTAATTGTGCACTCAACCTTCACATCATGTGTGAGGTTGTTATGATTACTGAAGAAACAAGACAATGAAAAACACCTTGAAGTGGCTGCCTGTGCAGGAGTGATCCTGTTCTTTCAGTGCCTACTTTTTTCATCTGTTCCTCTTTTGGGTCTGTTCTTCCATCTTCTACATCTCACATTACCTACTATTCTTTACGACGAAGAAAATCTTTCTCTTTTTCATGGATGTAACTTACTGCTTTCTGTGATTTTTTTTTCTTTCTTTCTCTTTTCTTTATTTTGAGTACATCTAAATCTACCTTTCAATCTATCTTTCAATTTCTCTTAAACTTCTTCCAATAAATTTGTCATTCTTCCATTAGTACTCTGATGTCTACTCTTCACCATTTGTGCTTACATATTGCAACTGTTCTGTCTCTCATGCCCTCTCAGGTATCAGGTATCTCATACCCCCTTCCTTAGCCATCAACTTTGCTTTCTGCCTCCAGGACTATTTTTGAAGGAAAAAAAAAAAAAAAAAAAAGAAAGAAAAAAAAAAGATGGTCTCTCATCTACTTGTGCTGTTTTCTTTTATATTTCAGAATGAGCAGTGAGTTTCACCTGAGACCTGAGGGTTTCTCCTGCACTCCTAGGGATGCTGTTTAATCACTGACATTTTCCCTGGTAACAGTTGTTACTGTCATCGCATGTACATGGCATCTCTTCAGCATGAGAAAACATGCCCTAGGAAGTCACATTTGCCTTTGACCTTTTGTAGCTCCTCTACGTATGTGTCAACTACACCTTCCTTGCCTTAAGAGAACTCATAGTTTTCATGGTGCCTCTGTTTTATATTTAAGTTATTGGAGTGTCTAAGCTTCCTTCTTTGAATGTGGGATCCAAAGGATCCAAAGGACCATTGTTTTGGAAGATCTCTGAGCAACCAAGTATTCCATTTCTTTGGAGGTGGGTGGAGTGAGAACTTTCTGTGTTGAGCTGGGACATTGCAGTGATTTATTTTGAAGTGAGGTCCCACTGACTGAATCACAATATGCTCCAAAGCTATAGTACAACACAAGAAATAAGTATTCCTTTTTTTTAATAAAAGGGTTCTGTAAAAGTTTGTGAATTCATTTTACAGCCTGAGGATATCTGCTTTTATCATGTGTAAAATACAGAGAATGGCACACATTTTCCTTATACCTCATAGCTATCATGCTTACCTAACTCAGTCTTTCTTAACCTGGGTTCCATGGGATATTAGAAATGGAGACATAATCTGGAGAATTGTTCCAGGAAATCATCGTAGCTTCTTATTTACTTTGGATATTTAGAAGGTCAAATCTCCTGGTCAGATATCTTCATTCTGTATCTGCATGACAACTTGCTTGAAGGACATGGAACTTCCTACTAAGACATGTCAGTTTTATCTGCCTTGATGAAGTTACATCTGAGAGATCCTGGACAGAGCTGGGACCAAACTGACTTGTCTATAAAGCACAGTGGGTGACACATTGGATGGATATGCTCAAATACCAAGAGTAGAGTAATAGATGATGATTGATAGTTTTCACTTTGCTTACACAGTGCAACCAGCTCCCTCATTCACTGATAGTGCAGGTAAGTTCCTTTTTACCTTTTAACAATTCAGCAGAGATTAAAGTTGAGCTCAAACTATTACGAAGCTTGCAACAAAAAATTGTCATGAATTATCAGAAGTTTTTTTCTGTCTCCTATTGCTTCCTCACAGCATCAGAGGTGAGTCCAAATTTGTCAGCCTTGTTTTATTTTGAAGGTAAAGTCAAGATGCCTAAGGACTTTCAGAAATAACAACAAAAGAAACCAAAACAAACACCAAACTAGTTTAAAGGGATGAGAAAACCTATGCCAAACTTGCACAGAGACTGTAAACAGAACAATATAGACACTTGGACTTTCACAGTACAGACATCATGATCTCATGGAAAGAGAGACAAAGGGAGATGTTTTGCTTCTTCAAATTAGGATATACAAGACATTAACAACAGCTCAGACTATGAAAGTAAGAGTCAGGATTACAAATGTCTATGCAGACCAAAGAAGCCTGAGGAAAAAAAAAAGGCACAACACCCCACAATATTGATCATGGGAAGATTTGTAATTATTCTGACACTTTTAGTGATTACTGCCATGCAGTCTTGTGGAATGGCTGCATCTCTTAACAGCATACTAGCACTTTTAAGGTAAGCCCTTCTGACACATGTTTTTGCAGAAATATTTGAATATCCAAATAGTGTAATAGTTGGAACTGCTTTATTCAGTCTTAATATGCATCTCAAATACACAAATCATCTTGACAGTCCTGAGCAAATGCACAAAAGCAGCCTTTTTTATTTTTCTTGAGGCTGGCATTATAGCTATATGTATCTTTGCCAGCCCAGTGACTAACAGATCAAATGAAGAGAATACTTCATTCCTTCCTAAATCCTGCTTTCACCCACACTAATCCAAATGCACAAGCATGTCTGTCTGGCCATCGTTTAGCACAGTAATGAGAAAGTGATGGAAATCTTTTGCCTGATATTGAAAATTTTATATGCTAATATAGTCAAGCAATAAGGTACTGAAACAAGAAGTTAAGAGAACAAGAAACTTAACAAATAAACAGCACCTTCTGCAGAAAGCTTAGTTTAAACAAACTGCACACAGATGTTAGATACTGGATATAAGTCTGGGTGAACAGAAGAATTCTTTGGTTTCCTTACAGCAATTCAGTTCACCTCCTTTTTCCTCATCTTGTCTCTGAAAAAATGGGGAAAACTTCATAAAAAGATTTTTGTTGGGGTTTTTTTTGAAACATAGTCCCCAGTACAATTGAGTTCAGCATTTAGCAAAGATCTCTGGTTTGTAAAAGAGAAAAAGGGAAGCTATGATGCTGAAAATATAAAAACATACTTTTGTAAAATCTCTATTTCTTCCTAGCTGATTGGCATCTTGTTACTATCAAACACAAGCAGCAAATTTGCTTTATATATTTTCTAGGGAGCCCTTTTGCCTTAAAAGCATTGTCTGGATTAGGAGCTCCCATCTGCCACACACATGCACACCCATGTCTTCGTGGCAGCTCCCAGGTTTCTCCTTTAAATGCTTGTTTGAAACAGAGCTTCTGAGTGACCTATGAACCACAGAGAAAGTTTCTGAAGGCCTTGGGCAAAAGGGTTAACTACAGATGACAAAGTGCAACTATCACTACAATAACTAACACTTCATGCCATATTTTCTAATAGGCTTTTGTACTTTCAAATTGCTCCATTCTCAACCTGAAAAAAACAGATACTGATCGTGGGGCAAGAACAAGTCAAAAATAAATGACAACTTGTTTTAGCTGGGATGGCCTGTCACAAACAGACTGGTGATTTGTTGCTTTCTGCAGTTGTTTAGTATACTGTAGCCCATCCAGGTATCACCATTTGTATGGGAATCATCTTGCAGCATTTGTTTTCCTGATGAGAAGATTCTTCAGAAAGGTTTCTCAGTTTGCAATCTGTATTTAGAGCACAGATGCACTAGTGCAAATTCAGGCTTTTCCACTTGGTGGGACTTCTGTGGCACAAATTTTGAGACATGAAGGCTTTTTTGCTGTTCCTGACATGCTGAGTGGTGGAGCACAGCTGTGCACTCCCATGTGATTTCCCCCCTCCTTATTAATATCTCTTAATACAGGATTTGTTCATGACTCCACATGTATTCAGCCTTTAATGCTGCACTCTTCCACTCCATACAACTCCATGTTTTCTAATCTGCACCTTTAGACCAGACCACAGAGGCATGGAAATAAATATGACTGAACCAGTATGAACTGGCCATCCTGGCCAGTATGTTGCCTCTTAGTGATCGAAAACAAATGCCTAGGGAATAATATAGGAACAGGACAACAATATTTGATACTCTCCCAAATACTCTCTCAGATTATAGCAAAATTTGTTCAAAAGGCTCCTAGTCTCCAACACCTTGATGGAATTCCTCACTCACAGACATGGTCTTAATGATTTTTTTTTTTTTTTTTTATAATTAGCCTTATGAGTCTTTCAATCTGTGTCATTCTTTTTCCTTTGTACCATCTCTCAGTGAGGAATACCACAGCTTCATTACATGCTATTGAAAGGACAGAACCTGATAACCTGCACATGTCTTTCCAACTGTGTGTCACTCATCACTTCACTCAAATTTGGTGCTTGTTCTCCCTTTCCGTAATGGTCCTAAGTGGCAGTGAAAAAACGCCCTTGAAATTTCAGTAGATGTCTAAGTACACAAGCTTTACATTTGAAGTATTTGTCATTCCAAGGCATTTTAGCCATCTCTGAATTTGTTACCTACCTGTCCCATTTTCCTGTGCTATTTGTCTCAATAGTCTTGTTTCACACAGATCTCCACACCCATACATAGCTTTCGGTTTCAGCATTATCAAAATAAAAAGTTGAGTTTCCATGTGTATAACTTGGAGTTTTCAGTTGCAACAAAAATGGGCTGAACCACATTAACAAGGGACACAAATCATATTTAGCTTTTCACTGACTTTTATGAGTTCCATTAATCTTTAATGTGAAGGATGATTTTGATATGAATCTCTGAGGTTTTTCCATGTTTACATCTAAATAAAAGACGTGATAATGTTACATGCTCCTCCAGTGCTTCATCACTCACATTTAGAAAAGACCTAATGGTTCATTCATCACCTGTAGTTACCAGGCTTTTAAAGTAGATGCCTTGACTATCAAAAGTTAACAATGATGAAACCAGACTTACATCATTAACTATACTAGTGACCTCCCAGTTGCAATTTCTTTACTTTGTTGTTGTGTGCAAAATGCACCCAAGCCCAAGCTTACTTTGATTATTTTCCGCAGACATTTAGAAATAAATGGAAGACATACAACAGGTGAGCATTGCTAGACATGAGGACTTGAAGTGTTATCTAAATGTTTTGTGATTTTCTTAAATATCAGTGTATGTCAAAGACATGCTTTGACTCCCCTTTAGTACAATTCCTGGCTCAGTGGAGCCTTAACCCATGACTACAGTTTCTAGTCATTACCAGGCTATAAAAAATAATTTGTAGTACTACTAAACAATATATTTAAAGGCCGAAGATAGATATAACCAGTAGTAGAGATGTGCAATGCCAAAATGACATTAGGAACCAATCATCTGAAAAAATAAATCTGTTTGAAGAGATCATATTATGATGCTATGACTTTACTGATTAGAAATTCTATAGGCCAGAAACATAATTTTATTCAAGCCACCAATAATAATTAGTGATATAGAAGTCTAATTATTTGTTGCTCTTTCCTTCAGAAATTCCATTTCAATCATTCAGAAAGTCTTTGTTTATTTATTGCTAACTAGCGTAAAAACCCCAATTTATACCATGAAATTAAAAAGTGGTATTTGTAGGAGCTGTCTTCGTGCTGCAACTCATATCAAGGAGGGAAAAAGAAAGAAGGAACATAGTGCTGCTGTTTGTTAATTAATAATAAAGCAGCCAAGCATTGCAGAACACTAAACTCACTCCACTACAACTGAGATAGAAGTCTCTTTTTTTTTTTAAATTTTTCCTATTATTATCTATATTTCAGTCATTTCTAAAAGTCCCTAACTCATTTCAGGGTGCCATTGTAGAGATACAGAATTGATGCATGTCCTTGAAGAATGCCATTCTGAATATAGTCAAACACAGAAAGAATTGAGCCAGTGAAGCAGCTTGTCCATTAACACTCAACAATAAAAGTAATGAAATAAATCTGTCTTTTTTATTTTAGTCTAGGATGCAAGTCAGTGGATACCATGCCCTCCACTTATGTAAAATTTTAATTCAGTTTTTTTGACTCACACAATTCTTTTGTTTCTCAAATGTTACTGTTTTATGCTAACTTAACACTTTTTAGAGGAATCACCATAATTATTATTGATTTAATATTTTGTTTAAAGCCATTGACATTAGTTATTAACATTCAATCATTCAATATTAGAAAATATAAAAATTACATGAAGCCACCAATATAGATGATAGAATAGCAAAGTCAAAGTCAGAATACAGGCAGTATACAGCCTTCTTATTGTCAGAAATAATAATGTAAAATAAGGAGGTTTCTTTTAAGATGTGGTCCAGGATAAGATATTGAGAAATGGCCCAGGAGATTATGGCCAGTTGTGAAGAAAAAAACAACTGAACTAAAAAACCCACCACAGTTAAAGACATTTTTTTTTTTCCCCCAATAAAATAATCTCGTGCTAGCAATAGTTATACACATTTTAAGATAATTTGTTGACTATTTTCTTTAAAATAATTCAGAATTAGTATTTTTTTCTTCCCCCCCAAAATTTTATTTTAAAATATTTTTCTGTTTTGAAATAGTGTTTCTTTGACACTAAATCTCTGTTCATTCAATGGCTCACATACATATACCTCCCAAAACCTTCCTTGAAATATACTTCTTAAGCACACGTACTCTTCACCTGGTTTCGTGAATTTTCAGATTGTGTCTGAAAATTTATGTTGGTTCAACGTGACTGATAGTAAATTTCAAAACTTTTCATTGTCCTGACATGCTGAGTTTTGTTTTGTTTTTTTTAATTTTATTTGCTGCCTTTTGAAAAATTATTATTATTTTCTGTCCATGAGTAGAAAAAAAATTATCTGATGCAAGATTGAACTTATCATTATTCTTGTAGACTTCTAATGGGAAGCTATAGTTACATATGGATTCACATTTTTCTAAAGCAATAATCTCGGTTTTGCTGCAGATCAGCAGTTCTTGAAAAAAGAAAAAGGTTTGTTTCTTTATTCACATGATTTTATTCTGCATGTTCTTTCATCCTTAATAATTTGGATATATCTATATCAAATGCTGTTTTAAAAACAATAGTTGCTAAAAAAAAAGTAATAAAAAAACAAACAAAAAATGAAACAAACAACCAAAAAAAAAAAAAAAAAAAAAACAAAGGGGGAAACTAAAACCCCTGTAGGCTTTGGCTTCCTCTCGCTTAATTTTAGGTGGTCAAATATCTTGTTCTGCTCAAAATGGAAAGAGCTGCAGATCTCTCGTATCTTGTGTGTTCTCAGGGAGTCTATGGAACTGCTTTTCCTCTTCCACCAATTAGAAAGAAAACCTCTAAATGGGAAGCATAATTCTTCAGCTGTGTGGCTAGCTTAAACTCACTGTTTCAAATATCTGGATAGTGCTCAAGACAGATGTATTCTGAGCTAAAAAAAACATTGTTTAAGGTATTCCTGAGGTGGCGAAATACTTGATATACACCTAGTCAGTTTGGTCTGAGAACAATTTTTTTTTCTTCATTTTTGGTTCTGATTACCAAGCATGTTAATTTTGTTCACTAGATAAATGTTGCATTTCTCTTAAGGTTTACTTGTTATTTTGAACCTACATATCTGAATTATGGATATAATTTTTGAACATTCTCTTAGTGTTTTATGGACTATGGAAAATTTTTCTCAATTTCTTGGTAACAAACTTAATCTGAAAGAATGAAAAACATCAAGAATGGTATTTGAGGGCACTTTAAGTAATGTTACCTGAAAATTATCTGATGAGTTAAAACAGAAAATAATAAAAAAATGTCATTTCTTTCTTTCTTCAAATATTTCTTGAAATGTAGGGAGGTAAACTGTTGTCAGAGGACTCAAGGGCCATAAAGTCAGTTATTTCACCATTCTGCCTCCATTATCTTCCTCTTCACCTTTATGGAGATGCAAAAATTACTCTGATATCTCTGGACATTACAAGGTCAGTCTGCCTTTCAGTTCAGTGATCTCCTTAAAGTGCTATCGTCAACTAACAAGGTTGACAAAGATCAGCTGTGTATAGGTGGAAGTGCTACAGGAGAGAATAAGAGAATAACTGCCTTTCCCCACTCCCCTCCTACCCTCCAGACTATATTGAACCAGAGGAACCACAGGAACAAGCCATGGATCTATAAATTGGCAGAGATCAGTCAGTCAGTCAATCTTAAGAGCAATTCATTCTTGGATTTGTGGATGATGTGTAAAAGGATGCTTAGAAAAAGCTAGGATAAGGTAGTTATTAAAAGATATTAAAAGGTTATTATTGAATGCTCCAGCAAGTTATAATTAAAAAAAAAAAAAAAAAAAAAAAAAAAAAAGAAAGAGAGGAAAAAAGAGAGACAGAGAGAGCGAGGGAGAGTAGGCTGATTTTTCGAGTCAGTGAAGTTTCAAGGAAGAGAAGTCTAGTTTTGCTTTGTTATTGGCTTCAATATTAATTATAGACTATTTTTTCCACTTTAAAAAAGAACCAGCTGCTTCAATCCTATTTCCCTAGCTAAATTCTATAAGGTAATAATGCATACGTAAGACACTAACTAAACGTTTTTGCCAATTAGAAGTATACCAGCCTAGCACACCTGCTGAAATTTTAGCCTTCTCTTAAAACTGAGTGCCTCATGACACACATATAGCCCAGGTATGAATCCTATCTTCCTAAATGGAAAAGGCAATTCAGCATTTGCTTCAATCATGCAAAGTGCTCTACAGGGAAGTATTTTTCTGTCTTTTCATCTGCAGGCAGAACTGGGTGAATTTTATGGTGTTGTACAGACCATCAGACTACATAACCTGAGGGTCACATGTGCCATTCTAAAACTGTCTGCCTATCTTTTTATGTAATGGCTTACTCTTTCACATATTCACCCTAACTATATCATCTGATTGCCCTCAGACTAAGATATTTAAAGAAAAAAACCCCAAAACCACTTATAAAGTCAGTACTGAATATGCATCAGGGAAAAAAAAAAAACAAAAAACAATAAACAAAAAACAAAACAAAAAAAAAAAGAAAAAAAAGAAAAAAAAGAAAAAAAAAAAAAAAGAAAAAGAAGAGTGAAATAAATCAGAAACCTTTTAAACTACCAAGGATTTGAGGGTTTTGGTTTTTTTTTAATCTTTAGTCTAGATGATACCTACTTTTTTTTTTTTTTTTTTTTTTTTTTTTCCTGCTTTTATCCTGACAAAGAAGCCAAATGGCAAGCTTCTTTGTTCTGATGGAATCTGGGAGTGTTTTGTTCTAGAAAAGATAAATTTTTCCAAATTACACAGCAAAATCTTCTTTCTTGAAGTATAAGCCTCTTTGATTCTCCATTCTGGTCCTTTCTTCAGGTGTTGTTTCATTTTATAAACAGGTGATGATCATGATCTGGTTTTAAGATTTCTGGATTTCTGAAATATGGATTAGAACCCTACAACATCTAAACGTAAGGATAACCCCATAGGCATTAACATTCTCAACACGGCAAAACATCCTTATTTTTCATATGGAATTTCTAGGAACGTCATGTAGCTGATTAACACTTGTTGACGATGCTGAAGCCTTGTAGCTGTAGCTAATTTCTCCCCTTGTATTCAGAACACACTCAAGATTCAATTAAAATGTTCTCAGCATGTGCTGTATCTTTCACTTATCAACGCTAATGACCAGGTCCTGAAATCTCCATTATACTGTGTGGTGCTTTTTGCTTCCTGGAGCTGTGCTACACAAACCTGACATAGCCATAGCTTGTAAAGACCCTTTATGTCCTTAGATTCCAGACCTGCAAGGTCACTTCATCAAACCAAAGCTCATTAAAAAGAAGGAAGAAAGGTGATCTACCATTCTGACCTCGGATATTGTAGCTGAAAAAGCCCTTTGCCATTTATATTTCAACTTTCAATGAGTATATGACTCAGTACTGGAAGGATTTGTAGCTGACACTCAATAGAAGCTGCTCTCGAATTTTGACAAATCCCATCTTGAGCTGAGAAGAGAAACAGATATTGATCCTAAGTGTACCTAATTCATCTCTGCACTTGTAATCCCAAAAGAAAATGGCTTCTATGACCAGAGGGCGTTCAATATTTTTTCCATCTTGTAAAATAAACAGCAGTTATTTTGGTGTGTCTTCATGCGTCAGGAGCAACATTGTAACTAAACAAAGCACTGATTTTTTTTCCCTCTCTTCTTTCCTGAGCAGGGTTATAAGAACTGTTGGCACTTTTGATTGGGCTAATTAAATTGTATCAAATAGTTTAGACTGATGAAAGTTTGCAGGCCACAGAACCGCAGTTGATCGCTGTTGCTCTGAAAGGAAGCTTCATTCTTCTATCAGAGAAAACTATTTCAGCAGGGATCATGTAATAAATTGCAAGAAAATTCATTTCACCCCCATGATTGAGTCTCAGTAGAAGTGTGGTGCCACTAACACTTGAGGGGTGCTAAGAGTGATGACACGTGGAGAGATAAGAGGCCTGAATTCTGTTGTCAATTACATTCGTGTAGATGTGGATAAATTCTATTGATTTTACTGGTGTTGTTTAAGATATAGCCTGAGGCCAGGATCTAGCACGTGATTTTTACTTATTGTTCCTTTTTTCAACATCAACTGATGGCAAAATATGAAAGGTTTACAAACTCTGTCCTGAGAGTCACTTGTGACAAGAGCTGCAAAGAGAGCAACCAACCGTCCTAGTTGATGAATATTTAGTTTCTAAAGAACATTCAAATAGAAGGACCTAACAATGCAGCATACTGTACTTGAAGTCCTCCTCTAAATGCGTAAGAAACTGTTTGTTACGGGAAATAACCAGAGCAGGCATTTGAGCTTGAGTCTCCCAATATTATTGGTATATTGAATTTTATGAGGCAGCTGGGACTCTTTTCATGACATAGCTAAGATTCAGTACGTATGCCGAGTTTTAGTGAAAAGTTTTCATTTCAATGAATCAGTCTTTTCTGACAGCAATGACAACAAATGCTGAAAAATTTCCTATCAGGTCCAGTAATCACACAAGGTTGCATCTGGCTGCAAAAGACTGTAGAGAAGAGCAGAGTATTTTATAGACAGGTGAGAGACATTAAGTGCAACTCAGCAGGGTTTTGACACTTTTAAGCAAGAGACAGATACAGGTGGGAGAAAATGAGAAATCTAGTTTACATTTTAGATTTTTAAAGGCATTGTAATCTTAGAAACAATAGTAACATGGTGTAACTTTGTGGATGGTTGTTAAGAAAAGATGTCACACAAATAAGCACACAATTTCCCCTCTGTTCTAGATCTGTTTTCATTGTGCTTTTTCCTCTCTCCGCCCTTACTCTCCCTCCCCTCCCCGTTAACTTAGGGTTAAGTTCTGCTATGAATTTGGTGGTGAAAACATCTCATCACTGTCAGTATTTTTTCCTGGACTGGAATCATGACATTATAGTCAAGAAACTTCAAAGCCCTGATTCAAGGAGGTGCTATGAACGTGTAAGCCCAGCAAGACCATCCAGGTGGTAAGAGGCAAGATTCAGTGCTTTACAAGCTCATCCAGAACTCATTGTTTTGAAGCTGTAGAGCTCTGGCTCACACAATTCAATGAGATTGATTGGTTGTACTAATAGTAAGCATGTTTGTCCAAACCAGTTTTCTCCCAGAAATTTTAGATAAAAAGAAAGGAAGAAGTCCTTGATGTCATTGTAGTCATGTTAATCAAGAG
The DNA here is from genome assembly GCA_023637945.1 of Phaethornis superciliosus. Taxonomy (NCBI): domain Eukaryota; kingdom Metazoa; phylum Chordata; class Aves; order Apodiformes; family Trochilidae; genus Phaethornis; species Phaethornis superciliosus. The sequence goes on from JAJQWJ010000004.1 coordinate 65,259,557, forward strand.
TCCATCACTTTTTTAGAAATACCAGAAATATAAAATGTTTTCTGAATTTTCAGGTAACAAGTTCACAACTATTATAATATAACTGAGGAAAAGTTAATATTGTGAATTCAGCAATATTTTGGCTCAAAAGAAGAAATATTTATTTTCATGTTGGGTTAGAGAGGGATTTTTTAATTGTCATTTTCATTTATAAATATTTTGTTGTTATGGGTAACCTCTGCAATGTGGGGGGCAGGGGAAGTTGTGGCAACAACGTATGGCAAATTGGATGGTTCTTCCTCAGCCAAAATGTCACATAGCTTGTTGAAGTTATCAGAGCTCTGGTTTAGAGAAACTTATAAATGATCTGGAATTAATACTGCACAATAAGTGCAGGGAACTACTCAACCACATTTCCAGACTTGTGTTGCAAGTGTAGAGAGATACAGAAGTAGGTGGGAGTGTAGTGATGACTGTTGGAAAACATGCATCATAAGGGTGATGAATGATGGACAGATTATTCTCATCACCAGGTGAAGTGATCTGAAACCTGTGACATGCAGAAATGAACCACAATACTAGCATTTATTTTCTTTTTTTTGCTATGATTAATTTGCTACACGAATAATTAAAAAAATAAATACATAGAGACATCTGGCACATTTGCAGAGTATTGGACATAAACATTAGTGGCAGTACTTCTGCACTTGCATATCACATTTAATCTAAGGTTCTTAAAAGGATTCACATTATTTAAGCCTTATGATTCTTTGTTGAGGTCTGTAAGAAAAGGCAGATAATAGCTGCCAACACTGAATGCTAGGAAGCTAAATCAATGACTATAAGATTCTCAGTTCTCAGTTTTTGTAAGCTGAGTTGATTCCAATTATATTCACTCAGAATTCACTGCATCAAAATTCTAGTAATCAAGTGTACCTAGAATTATTATTTTTTAATGACTTAAAAATTTTGCTATTTCTGAGTGTTTGGAAGTGTTTTCTTTATCTGTCAGTGGATGAGAGAAAGCAAAAGTTGAGTGGCTGGACATCCTGCAGGATTAACAGATTACTGCTTTCATTTCCCATTGGTGGAAAAATGAAAAAGAATTGTTAAAAAAAAAGCTGTAAAAGTAAGAGACCTGTCCATACCGTCTAACTGAAAACAGAGAAGCACAATTGCAAAGGCCTAGATTCATTGTTCCCTAAGCACCTGACTGCTTATAATCATACAAAATACTCAGTAATGTTAAAAGAGGGAGGTTAATTTCTCCAGAGGTTAATTCAGCCTTCCTCTGATCTGTTAACTGGTGAAGGGACTTATTTCTCTTCATTGACTAGACAGTGAGCTGAAAGTAACTATATTTCATTTTAAAAGCCCTCAGATGCTTCACAAATTAACAGAATTAATCCAAGCCTAAGTCCTTCTGTGCGGATGACTCCTTCATATAATGTTTTCATCAGAAAACCATGTTGGGATTGGATGTGTCTAGTGAAAACAACCTGAATGGCTATCAAAATAAGAGTCCTCTTGATAGAATCTATTTAGAAAGATGACAATAGTCTTAAATACTCAAGTTGTTAACCTGAATTTTCTCTTTCCAGTAGGAAATTTTATCAGTTGTTACTGAGCCAAGATTTCACCCCATTTGAAAAAGGCCTTTGTCATGTCAGCTCTTCAGCCCAAGTTGGAAGATGGTTAAATTGCTCATCAACAGAGTGTTTTACAAGTCTTTCTTCCTTCCAATATTTTCTACTGTCAGTTTTGAAAAACTGCTGACCCTTCTTTGAACATACTGAATACAGTACTTCTCCTTCAATGCAGAGGTTTCTGTGGTACCATCATTGAACAAAATTCTCTCATTTTTATTAAAAACATTGTTAACATTACTTGACTCTTTTTCATTTGCATGTGTGGACACACCATACTGAGTTACTGTATATAGGTGCATATAAAGTATCTTCTCCTACATAAAGATCCATTAATGTAGATTATACTATTCATTACTATTTCTTCCAGATGAAGAGATTATTCTTCCATGTAGTAGGAACAATAATACATTGTCGATAGAAAGATATGTTAATAAAACAAAAAATTCGTTCCCTGACAGCAACAATAGATTTCATAGGAAACTATGTGACAGAAAAGAGGCACAGCATTGTTTGGAACACCTGTGGTTAATTATAGTAGCTGAATACATTAAAATCAGTTTCCAGCCTCATATATCTTCATAGACTCTTTGGCGATGTTAAGCGATAAAGGCTTAATAATCAAAAGTACTGAGTTAGCAAATGTTTTCCAATTTTAATAACTTCTTGTTGTAATTACCAAGTCTTGGAGTGAAATGATTTAATTATAAAGTAATCAAGAAGTGTCTACTGTTAATTGAAGGAATTATAAAAGATCTACATTTTTAATATATTTCTTGGGTAATAAAATTAAAGTCTGTGATAATTATTTTATAAACCATGCTGATAAGAAAAGTTTGATACCAAAATGAGATATTGTGTATAATAATTCCCATAGCTGCATTTGCCTTTGGCAGGTATAACCCAAAGCAAGGATACCTTAGACTTACCTCTTATCTGTCATTTCTCATCTTAGTGTACTTAAAGAATGTCCACTCATGCTCACAGTTTCTATGAGAATAGCAATGATTACCACTATACCTATTTTCTCAACTAATAAAGTGAGGCTAAATGCAGCAGGATAGATCATGGTACATGATTTATCATAACATGAAAAATCAAGAAACATTTCAAATAAAAACAAAAAAGAAAAAATCAATGATGCAAACATGTTCAGCTAAACTTGAAAGGATTTGAATTTAGACAAAGTCTGCAGATCACGTAGTGTGACTCATAGTTCGTAATCTTCACCTTTTAATTACTGGCTGCCAGTTGAGTACTGAAAATAAATAATATTTCCCCAAATCCTACATGGTTATGCATTCCAATACTGAACTATGCTCAGCAAGTGGCGTGTCAAAAATGCTGAATATATCATACGGATAAAAACTGCTGCTGCTATTTCTGTTAAACATTCCAAGACAATGATCATCCAGTCTAAAACGTCTGTGATGAACTTCCATTCCCCCTTGGGTGTCTGCTAAAATTCATTTGTCAATGCATAAGCAGAGGACAAAGTTCTAACAAGTTTCTTGCAATAGACACAGTGTAAGTAGATTTTTGAAATGGTACATGTTCTTAGTTCCTAGACTTGCATAAGAATCTTTTATCTTAATAAAAAAATGTTACAAATTTTCCATGAAAGTGAAGAATGACTTGCTTGCAGAAAAAGTGACAAAGCTCAAAACACACAGAAATGCTTGCAAACCTGCCATATAAAAATAGTTGGAGAAAAGAAATACATACTTAAAAATGAGAAATAAACAGATATCTTTTTTTGTACGAATACTATTATTGGACTTTGTCTTTTAGTTATTTCTTCTGAATAGTGTATCTGGTCAAGAACAAAAACAACAACACTATTTCTTTGGTTGTTGTTCTTAATCCTGAAGGATTTTTCAGATTGTCAAAAAATTATGTCATATGACATTCACGATAAGCATCCACTAGAGGGATGCAAAGTGACCACTGTATAGCTGACCAACATTCAAATGATCTTTCTGACTAATAAGACTGCAAGATGTTGAAGTAGTGATATACAAACTGCCAGGCACTTCATTCCAGGTTCACAAATGCATGTACATTTTCAATCCAAATTTACACATCCTATTAATACAATTGTAGGTGTAAATAAGACAATCACATACCAAAAATGTACTAAGAGCTGGAAACGCATTTTTCACATAAATATAGGATTCTCTTGTCAATTCAATTGGATCCTATGCACCCATACCTATTCTTAGTTTGGAAAACCCTTAAAAATCCCAAGCAAACAAAGAAGCAAAAATGCCCAATCTATTTTACTTCTCTAGAAATGTTAAGTGCAAACTGAATGTAATTCATTTGACCATAAAGAATAGCTGTTTTGTTTCTGTTATCAGACAGAAGAGAGCACCTTGACATAAGGCATCTTGGAATTAATGACTAGTAGCTGTTAATGTCCTATAGGTGTTCACCAGGCCATCATATTCTCCCAGCTCTTCACTGTTTCCCAGGAGTTACTTTTAGCCTTGATCATTACTGCTTAAACAAACATATCTTGAAAATTTAGGAGGTTACTTTTCATCTACCTGCCACCTAAATTCATTCTTCAGAGACACTCTGTCAGCAAAGGAGTTATGAGTCACCGTCTTCTCTGTAAAAGAAAGAAAAAAAAAAAAAAAAAAATGAAAAAAAAAAAAAAAAAAAAAAAAAAAAAACTAACTCTATGGCATCTTTTATATGAAGAAGAAAAAGAATAATTATATGTTACCTCTTATGGTTACCTTGCAATAGAGAATTTTCTGGATGACTTCTTTTAGAGAAAGTCTGTTTTACAAAATGAAGCAAGAAAAATTTTGGGGAAGTGAAGGCATGAGGTAACTTCTGCATCCTTTAGGATATAAAAAGGGAGCATTACAAAGACTGTTCCCAACTGGGCATGGATTTATAAGTTACATAGAGCACCCTAATTTACTGAAATGCAGAAGTATATGCATGAGAAATTCCCAGCTGCTGACATTTTGTGAGCTTTTAATGGTACCATTAGTCAATATATCAGTATGCAGCATATCATATTGACTAGAGCTGATGTTTATAGTGAAAAGCTATTGACTTATGGGATGAAAAAGTATATATAATTCAGCCTCAGGCATTACTGCCCACTGGAGGTTACTTTTTCATGTATAGGGACAATAATTTGCCCTGTAAACTGAAAACTCTGGGCTCACTATATATTTTACTATGTACTTTAATAAGACTTTTTTTTAGCCCTAAATGTACTTTACACAGAAGCTGCAACTTAGTGGTAGTATATCGTATGTTACCATATCTGACACTAAAAACAACCCTCAAAAAACCTTGAGTGTCTCACTAAAATTTCTTCATTTCAGAAATGGTCAATAATACATTTAGATATAGATGTAAAGGAATACCTCTTACATATCTATCATACTGTATGTCATTGCCAGTAGTCTTGAGGTCAGACTTCAAATCCTAATTTGACTGCTGCTCATGTGTGCATCCTTAGCATGGTGTTGAGATCCCTGGTATAGGATTTATCTCATTTAATTCTGCCTGTTCTAAGCAGACAGTCAGGTCAGGCAAAGAGGACTACACAAATCCTCATTCTCAAAGGCATTGATGGAAGCCCTAATTGATCTGGTCTGACTCTACTTTGAACAATTCAGTCAAGATGGCTAATGCAGCTCCCCTCTAATCTGAATTCTCCTATGATGCTATGAACTCAGTCACTCTAAGAGTTTATACAGGCTCTTTCTGCATTTAGTGGAGATTCATAGACAGAAGCAACAGAAGTTAGGTCTTATCAGCAAGAGATGAATGCCTGTTACAAATGAAAAGAAATGCTCTCTGGAGCCACTCCACATTACTTTGGAGTAGGTAAACAGAGAGATAAAAATGATGATATGGTGAGGCACGTTATCTTGACTACACAGACCACTGGTTAATTGAGGATCACATGATTATTCCAAGATGTTTTCTTTGTATGGAACTCTCTCACCCTTGATTGCAACTGATGGCTTAGAAGGCTACCATATTACAGGTAAATAATTGCATAGAATAACAAGTACCCAATGCATTGAATGATGAACTAATGGGCTTGATCATACAGTTTTAGCATAAAATTGTCTTGCTAACCAGAATACACATACACTTAAACTGACAATAGATCTTGATAAGCTAAAAAAAAAAAGAAATCAGAATCAGCCTGTCAATAGCAGAAATGTGTCAATAGCAGAACAAATGCTATCCACTTCTAATCATAGTAATGGCACAGGAGACAATATTCATTATCCACCTGTCAAATCTTGTTGTGAAAAAAAACAGTATTAGATCAAGGAAAACGTAACAATAGCAGCAACTGTAGTAGTAAAATCAAGAGCAACAACAAAACCAAAAATCATCATGTCCTAAAATTAGTGACATGAATCAATTAGTGTTTTCTTGTGTCAATTCACATTAAGATATGCTGTGTAAAACACAATAACCCAGAGTATCCTAACGCAACATGACATCCTGGTTTTACTTCATGAATTATAATATGGGACTTGACTATTTTCCACCCATTAGCTAGATACTTACTATGGCATAACATGTTCAGGGATTTTGCCCAGCAGTCCTAAGAGAAAAAGTTCTTTCCCCTGCCTTTCCACAATTTGACAGGTAATGCCGACTTCTTATATGGAGGAAAGTTTTTTGAACTAGAGCATACGATGGGAAAGTTCTGAGAGCCTAGGTAAGTCAGGTTTCCCTCTTTTTGGAGTTCTGGCATTCTTTGCTGCTCAGCAAACTGTTTCAACCATTACCTGTTTGGCCTTTGTTTAACACTGGCAAAATTACAAGGTGAGCCAAGATGAGGGTATTAGCCACATACAATTTCATAATATAGCAGTAAATGCCTGCATTGCAGGTGTCATATGTGACTGGTCATTGCATTCAAAAGAAGATTACAATCAATATGGACACCTTACTGCAAAAAAGAAAGCCTCACTTCATGTTTTTCTGGAGTTTTAAACACACTGACCAATTTTCCGTTGACTACAATGAAAACCAAAAGATTGACATTTCTATATATAGGTTTCTGAATCTGGAGATGAAAAACATACTTAATACTCAGGGTTGGTATTTTGGCTGGGCATTTAAGCTTGCAATGTCATCCGATGTGCTGCAATGTGTCTGAAATTTTTGTGTGGGGTCGGCAGATGTGACACAATTTAAAGGTGGGTAAAATCCTTCAGTTCTTTTGGAGTGGCAACCAAAAGGGACATCCAAGGGCATCTTAAATGACACTAGATAATTATGTCTGAGCAATTTTACTTTATTCTTAGTGTCTAATTTATAACAATCATTAAGGATATATCTATACTGAGAAATTAAATGGAACCAGGAACATTTCTGGTCATTGGGGTCAAGCAGCAAAATACATTTGGGTCGACGGTGATGAATTCTCGAAGCTTCCAGAAATGGTAAGTTCACTTGGAGTAGTTCTTAGGAGTGGGCAGTTGTAACTCCTAAAACACTCTTAGGTGTCATCAGTGTGTTAGCTGTTATGAACACAAACTGGGCCAGAGACAATCCTTATGTCTCACTAACATGGTCAGACATGTTTCACACTCTTTTTTGGCATTTTTTCATTAACAGTCATAGGTTAAGTGCATAGAAATTGAATAATGTGGGTAGGCATTAACGCAAAAACATTACTGATCTAGACACTGGAAATGTTAAAAATTCTTCTCTTCTCATCTCCCCCCTAACCTGCACGCCAGTATACACAAAATCATTTCAGACCTTTTAGATAACAAACCACTGGATGTATCAGGTCCTACTAGACTTATTTTTTCTCACTTTCTGTTGAATAATTGTCATTCAGTCCTGGAGTTGAGGTATTGCAATAGGTTTCTATAGGTTTGGTATTTTATTCATTCCTGTCTCTGTCTCGGTTTTTCTCTTTCCATTCAGACAGAGAACATAATAGAATTGTCACTGCCAAAACTCTCACTCCACTGGAGTGAAAACCATCCATTTGTTGTCTCAATTTTAAGATTCTTGACTCCAAATGCAAGGGTATTCTCCACGGATGTAATGGGACATTTAACAATTCATTCATTTTCTTCACATGCTACTTATTTAGACACTCAGCAGCTGGCAGCTTTGATGTGAGTGGTGGAAATTATAAAGACATTATGTATCATAAAAATATAAATAAAAGAAAACATAGGCTCTGTTTTATATCAGACTAAATTGACTAGTGTCATACTCAGGATATTTTGTTTTATAAATTATAATTGTTAGAGGAGGTGTTCCCTTGAGTGAAACACTACCTGTCTGTTTTATATGAAACATCAGCTCTACTCTTTTTCTCCTGTAAAGGAATTGCTGTGCAAGACAGACACAAAGAAGTAAATGTATAAACTCTAATAGTACACATTCTACATCAGTAGAATAGAGTGCATGTGCTTGAGATCTTAAACATAATTAAGGTGTCTGAGTGTCAGTGAAGGAAAATAAATAATACTTTATCAAGGGAATAATAAAACTTAGTTAAAGTCAGTCAGTGATTGTTCAGAAATATTTATGTGGAAGGGGAAGAAAAAAAAGGGCAAAACAACAATATGAGAAATTTTCTATTTTCTGGTAATTTCTAGTGGTTCAATCCCAAGGATCAACAGAGCACTAACACAGCTGCTCACTCACTCCAACGCCTATGGTGGGATGGGGACAAAAAAAGAGGAGGAAGTGTGAGAAAACTCAATACATTTTAATAAGTTCAGAAAAGAGGGAAAAAATCTCAGCCACAAGCGATGCAAAGACAATAAATCACCACCTCCTACAATCACAGTGATTCCCCAAAGTCTCTGAGCAACAGCTACCTTGAAAGACACATATCTCCTCACTTCAGTGTTTAATTGTGGAACATGAAACTGCATGGTATGAGATATCTCTTTGGTGAATTCAGGTCAGATGTTCTGCCTTTGTCCCCTCCCAGTTTCTCACCCACCTCCAACCTACTTGTTATAAAGTCTTGACACTATTTAAGCTCTGCTAAGGCTTTAGCAACATTGTTTGGGTCATAAATTTACAACACAGCATCATTTGGACACCTATGAAGAAAGTTAAATTCCATTCCTATCAGACTCAATACACCATTATAAATTCTGTGTCAAAAAAATGACTGATTTTTATTACAGAGCATGTATACAGTGATACAACACTGATAGGTCTACTATGCGTAGTGAATTGTTAGACACTTGAAGTAAGTCTCTCATACCTCAGTTCAAATAAAATGCAGTATTAAACTAAGGACCATAGTGAGATCAAGCTTTACTATAACCGTACATCTTAGGCCAGTGAGAGTGAAATAATTAAGGCTGGCTATGTCCCTCATAGTTTTCCATTGGAAGCTCAGAGGTTTTCAAATTTCTATCCTTGTGGATATTCAAAACTTTTCCAGGCATGTTGCCAATCATTCTGATCTAAAATGCTTCAGCTCTGAGCAGGGTGTCAGAGCAAGGGACTCCTAGAAGTTTCCCCCAGATGATACCATATACTGCTCTGCGATTCCACACCACCCCACTCCTACCAATGCCAGAAACTGGTATAGCCTAAACACAGCTACCACCATGTATATCACCATTTCTTCCACATTATCTTGTTGTATCCACAAATACCCTGGCTCTCAATGAGTGGGTTAATATACACACTCCCACCTCAGTTTTGCGAGTGATTTAGTGATAATTACTTTAAGAAATGGGAGGCAAATCTCAAAAGTCAGATTCTTGATTTTTGTTTTATTGAACAATATCACTAAGCTGTTGAGGTTTTATTCAGATGTGAATTTAGGGAAGTACTGAACAAATCTAACACCTATTAATTTGCTTATTGGAATTTTACCTTCTGAGAATGATACCTAAGGAACTGTCAAAGGAACTGTTAGGGAACTGTAAACTGTCTCTTAAGCTTGTGAAACATTTGTGTACTTCACATTTTCATTTGTGCTGAAGTATGCTATTGAAATGTCAAGAAATTCTCAAAAAATTCTTCAGCATATATTTTCTATTATATCAGTCTCAAAAATCTTTAGATTTTCTGCAGTAAGCACCAGGCATCAGAAAGACATTCTCTGCACACTACTTTGACATCACAAATAAATGTAAAAGCAATAACTTAAAACCATTTAAAAAATAATTTATTTAGTTATGAATTTAAATTTCTATAAGTGTTTCAATTTAAAAATTAAAAAGTATATAAATTATGGATTTACAGCTCAAAATCAGATGGGAAGGGTTTTCAGACCAACTGTGCTTACCTATCTGGAAGTTTAGCATATAGTATGTGTGTCCTGGTTTGAGCGTTAAACCATGACAATGTGCCTCTCTTCTAGGCTTTGAGTACAGTTAATGATTGAGGTATACATTTTGTGAGGTGACTTGTTCTATAAGCAGCTGCTGCAGGGTTGGGAGAGTTTTTTCTTTTCACTTCCAAAATCATATTGATTACTTGTTTGAAGACAGAGTAATTAACTTTATTATTAACTTAATAATTCACTTACATTTCCAGATAGAAAATTTACTTGTAAATATTTTAATTATACTTTTTTTTTCATAATAGTGAATATTTTATGCTAAAAATGTCAGCTATTAATGGAGTTACTGTTTTTACTCTAAATACTAAATAATCTAATCCTGTAACAATATTTTAATGTGTGTGTGTATTATTGTTTGGATGACTCACACTCTCAGGTTTGTCTTTTCCATTCTGTTCCTAGTTCTGAAGACATTCTTATGATCAAATGAATGCCATGATGCACTACTTCTTCTCACAAAAAAAGGTTATGCTATGATAAGTCTTTTTTATTTTGGCCTGTGAGGAATAATGAGGTATAGTGTCAAGAAAAAAATAATTTAGATGCATTTATAAAAAGAAATATGTTGAATTTACCAAGGCAGTTTCAGCTTTTCTATGTAGATTATTGTTTTTCATAGAACAGTCTAGAATTTGAAACTCTGAATGACAAGCTTCCTGGGATCCATTGCTAATGAACTTTGATGTTTAAAATTGATTTTTTTAAGACAAAATTTTATTACAAATATGCATTTGCAAAATATACAGTTAAAAAAGATGGCTTTCAGATTTCAGATATTATTTAAATGTTAGAATTTTTATTTTTCACTCTGGTATATAAGCCAACCACTAAAGCTAAATTTCTGTCAGACTTCATGTCAGTCAGAAATCAAAATTAAAACCAACAAAATTTTTTTAGGATTCAAACACATATAATTGACTGCCATAATTTTCATAAAAATTTTTTTACTTATATCAGATGGGATGTATTTAACTGTTTCTTACATTTAATTGGTTGATTGTTTTTTACCCTCTGAAGACAGGAAATTTTGTTCTCTTCACTGAATTAGGTCAATTTGGCAAAATATAAAACTGAACTATAGTTGAAAAATTCTGGTTTTATATTTATTCTACTTTCTTTCCTAATACTACTTGAATATTTTAATTTCCCTTGAAAACTAAATATTTACCATTGAAGCCTAAAATTTCTTTGTCTTAATCTTCATCTCTTTCACTTCACATCTATTGTCCATTTGCTAATGAATCTTGAACAATTTCAAGAATACTTCTTTTGTTAGCTTTTCAATGTCCAACACAATTTTGCCATATCTATACTTTTTTTTTTTTAACTTCTGTTACTTGTTAGTAGTTCTTTGTTTACTGATTTTCCTGTTAGACTTTCTCATTCAGCATAGTTTAACAGCATTTTATTGAATTTTAAATTTTTCTTGCGTTAGAACTTTTCAGTTTTCCTGTGTTCAGAAAGGAAAATACACAGGTACTCATTATATTCTTGTTCTGTCTCTGTGACACCCAGCTGAATTCTCTGCTAAATTTTATTTTTGTCCTTTATCACTGGAAACTTTAGTTACTTTCATCCTTTCATTTAATTTGAATAGAATCAACTTAAAATCATTCAATCCAGGGTTAGTTTTCATTATCTGGCTTATCTTCTTGTCTTCAAACTAACAAATCTTACAGTGGAATCAGCAATCTGTCATATAACAATTTTGAAGGTAGATAGGACTGATATACTATTACAGTGAATTTATTCTAAACAAAAGGTATGACCAGTACAATTTTTTATTTTCTACAGAGTGAGAATGAACTGCTCTAATCAGGATTAATATGGGGAGAAGGCTAATTGGTCTTTCACCTTATTTTTGCTGTCAGTCCTTCAGAGATTAGGTTAAGCCTCAGAGTATGTTTCATTAGGGAATCATGGAGATTATATTTTGTCTTTCTGTCATTCAGACACTTCCTCTAATATTGACTAGATTTTTATAAATCTCAGATCTCACCATGTGTTTCCTTTTAGTCAAAATATGTATGCAATTTATGGTACCAAAGGAAGCTGTTAGGGTAATAGAACACAAGGCATGAAACAGTAACTGGATTGCTAAATCTTTATTAAGTTTCTTGTTTTCCCACCTTTCACCTATGCCAAGTCACACATTACCTATGGGATTTTTGCATCTTTAAATTAAGAAGATGTTAATGTGGTGTCTATGGTTCTGACCTCAGCACATAAAGTATTCTGGGTAGAACTGAGATTGCCTTCTACAAAGTAATATAACCCAAAGTCATGACCCGGTCCTTTAAAACAAACCTGTATTCAATGACAAAATAGAACTGATGTAGGAAAATGTTGGTTACTCAGCAAATTTAAATTAGGCAGACACATCAACTCTTTGTTTTCAGTTCCATTTGGAATCCTCATGGATATTGTAAAATTGACTATATTGTGATATATGACCACCTAATTATGAATAGAGTTTCATGTTAGTTTAAACATCATGACAAATCATTGTATTAGTTTAGGATGGAATTAATTTCATCCTGCTTCAAAATACTACCATAAGGTAGCACTTTAAAACCAGTACAATAAAGAGGCTTTTTTAGGGAATTATTCCTTGTCCCTAGTCAGAAGTTCACTTTAGGATGATCTTTCATGCTCTAGAAATACATGTGCTTAGCTACAAGATGGGCTATGGGTAGAACTAAGTGTAGTTATCCCTGTATATTTTCACAATGCTTATCCTTAACCTCCCCATGAAACCAATGGAAACAAGTTCCTTCGGAAGATGATTTACCCAAAACTATATCCATGTGTAAGGAACATGAGTTGAATAGCCATATGAAAGTGCTTGTCTTCCTTCACTGATTATGTAGACAACTCTTTTTTACATAAACATCTCAGACAAAATAGCCAGTTCTCATCTGATTAAAATACGTTAAATGCATTTGAACTTTTAACTGCACTCCAGACTTCCATGAGGAAATTCTAGTTTTAATTCTGGGATATATGCTTATGCAGTACATTCTATAAACAAACAAAAACTGTATTACTTTGTTTGAAAATACCAGATGTTGAGAAACATTCTACAATTCTTGACCAGTCATTCTATTTTTTTCTGCCATTTTTGCTAAACATGGCTATTTCTTTGCAGAAACAGTTTGCAAAGCTTTAGTTCCTGACTACTGGGTCTTTTTCAATTTTTTCCTCCTAAGACTGAAGCAACTTCTATTCTACATTTTTATTCTTTCAGTGGATATTTATAGACATTATAGACTGTCGAGTTATACCTTTATCTTTCTTCCGAAAAATTAAAGAGAGCATGGAGTACTTTGCATAGTGTTTTCAAACCTATGGTATTCCTGTGGAACTTTTATGAGCCCTCTCCAGTCTTTTTCAATATCTGCTCAGCTGCAAGAGACTGGACTGATCAGTTTTTCTATAACAGTTATATGAATGCCAAGAATAAACTAAAAAAAAAGGATTCTTTTTTTCCTAGATGATATATTTTAATTTCTATATCTAAGGACACACTGATTCTCTACAACATGTATCTCACTGGATCCTGCAATCTGTTGATGAGGTACCACTGATTCTTGTTTTCTCTTTCAAGTGTTTTACAAGATCACAGCTTCTCAAGATAGAATTTCCCATCCCATAAATATAACTTTGATTTTCCAGTCTTGCGACAGCAATGCAGCTGACTGAGGTCAGTGTAATTCTGTTCTGTGACATTTTATTCTAGACCAGGATCTGAGCAAGAATCTGTTATATGAGCCTGATAAATCCTTTGCTTAATTTTACATCAGGAATTAAAGCTAACCTTAATGTGGTCCTAAAATTTGGTTCCTCCTAAACATCTGAAGTCTATATTTAACTACATCTTGAGGAGCCATCTATGATGATCTTGGAAATTCTTCTTCACTTCTGATTATACTGGCTATATTTCCATGTTTCTGCTAGTTCTTCCCTGTCTGAAATGTGAGATGACCTTCATATTCATAAAAAATCTATGAAAGCAGAGAACCTTTCATCATCAATAACACATTGTTTTTTCTCCTAATTTAATTTCCTCTTATACCTCTTATCTGGTTTTCAATTTGTCTATCTAAAAGAATAACAATTTTTTTCAAGGCTCTATTTAGAAATTTCTAGAAATGTTCCACTTTACAAATAAGAATTCATTGAATCATGGAAAGTTAGGGAAGGGAAGAGACCTCTAAATATCATCTAGTCCACCCCTCCTGCCAGGGCAAGGTCACTTACAGCAGGTCACACAGGAATGTGTCAAGGTGGGTTTTTAATATCTTCAGGGAAGACTCCACAACCTCCCTGCACAGCCTTTTGCCAGTGCTCTGTCAAGAATTGCAAGGTGGGTAGGATTTATTTGATTGTAAATTGGTTGGGGAGGAGTAAGCTCTTATTACAGGGTTGTGGAATATAGTTCATGTGAGTCCAATCTTTTGGAGGCAACTGTAGATTCAATTTCATAGGTATATACATATACCTATGTATACCTACTTGGTATGTCTCTAAAATTCAAGATCTTAATGGTGATAGCTTCATATTTCACAACATTATTGCAGGTCTAAATCAAATAGGAGCTAGTGACTAAAGACTCATAGTGATTCAAACCAGGAATTACTTCCAGACACCAGTCCTGCCCTGTGCTGCTGTTTTAGCAGCATTGCAGCTTTCTGAAAATTATATGCATGCTACTTCCTCCATTTTGAACAGAGAACACTTTGAGGAAGTACTATATTGTCTCCTAGAAACGGCTACGGGCAGCGTGCTGAATCGAGCGGCGATTTCAAACGGCTACGGGCAGCGTGCTGAATCGAGCGGCCATTTCAAACAGCCACCGGCAGCGTGCTGAATCGAGCGGCCATTTCAAACAGCCACCGGCAGCGTGCTGCGAACCTTGCTGTTGAAGGGTTTCTACGGAGACCAATCAGCTGTAAGGGGGCGGCACCCACCCGGAACACGAGGGCTTTAAAAGCGCCTGCTGGGAGCGCCAGCGACCCGGAGCGCGGCGAACAGGAGCAGGCAAACAGGAAATAGAAGCGGCAGTTAGCGAACAGGAGCAGGCAAACAGGAAATAGAAGCGGCAGTTAGCGAACAGGAGCAGGCAAACAGGAAATAGAAGCGGCAGTTAGCGAACAGGAGCAGGCAAACAGGAAATAGAAGCGGCAGTTAGCGAGGCAGTTGGCGCAGGCAGAGCGAGCAGGAGGGTCACAGATAACAATGGTTTCCAAAAAAGCGAAAGCTGCTGCTGTTGAGAAGAAGGGTGTGTCCATACAGACGGAATCCCTTAAGAGGAGCAAAAAAATGGACGTAGGTGTTCAAGTCTCTGGCTGTGCAGAGTGTTTAAGCCTCGTCTTAGCACCGGCGGACAGTGAAAATAAGCTCTGTGTGAGATGCGAGCAGGTCAATGACTTGCTGAGCATGGTGGCAGAGCTTAAGGAGGAGGTGGAGAGGCTGAGAAGTATTAGAGACAGCGAAAGGGAAATTGACTGGTGGAGTCGCACCCTCTCGACTGCAATAGAAGTGCAACAGGAGACGGTGAAGCCCTGCCCCTCCTCCTATCAGGCAGCCGATGCAGACCAGGTGGATAGGGGAGAATGGAAACAGGTCCCCCACCGGAAAGGCAAAAGAATTCTCCCCCAACCCCCACCATCCCCCCAGGTGCCCATAGAGAACAGATATGAGGCCCTAGACCCAGGGAATCAGGAGGAGGACAGACAAGAGGACGGACAAGACGACGATCTGTCCAGAAGGTCTCCCGTTCGCCCCATGTCTAGCAGTCAGATTAAAACGTCACCCACAAAGAAAAGAAGAAGGGTAGTCGTAGTTGGTGACTCCCTTCTGAGGGGAACTGAGGGCCCTATATGTCGACCTGACCCATCCCACAGAGAGGTCTGCTGCCTTCCTGGCGCCCGGGTGAGAGATATTACTAAGAGACTCCCTCAACTAATTCAACCCTCAGACTATTACCCACTGCTGGTAGTCCAGGCTGGCAGTGACGACATCAATGGAAGAAGTACCAGGGCGATTAAAAAGGACTTCAAGGCCCTGGGTCGATTAGTTGGTGGATCAGGAGCACAGGTGGTGTTCGCCTCAGTCCCAGCAGTAGAGCAGATGAATGAGGAGAGGAGCAGGAAAACATACCTCATCAATAGGTGGCTAAGGGATTGGTGCCACCGGAAGAACTTTGGGTTTTTTGACTATGGGATGAATTTCAGCGTACCAGGTGGACTGAAACTATCTAATAGGGGAAAAAGGACTCTAGCCCACAAGCTGGCAGGTCTAATAAGGAGGGCTTTAAACTAGGCTCGAAGGGGGAAGGGGTTGAAACAAGATTCTCTGGAAAGGAGCCCAAGGGTGGACAGTGCAAGTTAAGGGACAAACCAGCAGCCCAGCTGAAGTGCATGTACACCAATGCACGCAGCATGGGCAACAAACAGGAGGAGCTGGAAGCCACCGTGCAGCAGGAAAGATATGATGTAGTCGCTATCACGGAAACGTGGTGGGATGACTCCCATGACTGGAGTGCTGCAATGGGTGGCTACAGGCTCTTCAGAAAGGACAGACAGGGTAGGAGAGGTGGAGGGGTAGCCCTGTATGTTAGAGACTCTCTTGACTCCATAGAAATTGAAGTAGGTGATAATAAGGTGGAGTGCCTGTGGGTCAGAATCAGAGGGAAGGTCAACAAGGCCGATATCGTGATGGGAGTCTGTTACAGACCACCCAACCAGGAGGATGAGGGTGATGAACTCTTCTACAAGCAGCTGGCACATGTTTCAAAATCGTCGTCCCTTATTCTCGTGGGTGACTTTAACCTGCCGGACATCTGCTGGGAATTTCACACAGCAGAGAGGAGGCAGTCTAGGAGATTCCTAGAGTGTATTGAGGATAATTTCCTGATGCAGCTGGTAAATGAGCCTACCAGGGATGGAGCCCCACTTGACCTACTCTTTACAAACAGAGAGGGGCTGGTGAGGGATGTGGTGGTCGGTGGGCGTCTGGGACTTAGTGATCACGAAATAATAGAGTTCTCAATAATCAGGGATGCAAGGAGGGCTGTCAATAAAACCTCTACTTTGGACTTCCGGAGGGCAGATTTTGGCCTGTTCAGAAGACTAGTCCAGAGCATACCCTGGGAAACAGCCCTTGAAAACAAAGGAGTCCAGGAGGGATGGACATTCTTCAAAGAGCAAGTTTTGAAAGCTCAGGAACAGGCTGTCCCGGTGTGCCGAAAGGCGAGCCGGCGGGGAAGACGACCACTCTGGCTCAACAGAGAGACTTTGAAGGAAATCAGGAACAAGAAGAGGGCCTACCGGTTATGGAAAAAAGGGCTATCTACTCAAGAGGAATTCAGGAATACAGTTAAGTTATGTAGGAAAAAAATTAGAGACACAAAGGCACAACTTGAACTAAATCTCGCCACCTCTGTGAAGGATAACAAGAAGTCCTTCTACAGATACATCAGTGGCAAAAGGAGGGGCAAGGAAAACATTCATTCTTTAATGGACATGGACGGGAATGTAATTGTCAAAGATGAAGAAAAGGCTGAGGTATTTAACGCCTTCTTTGCCTCAGTTTTTAACAGTGAAACGGGCAATCCTGAGGACAGCTGGCTTCTGGAGCCTATAGGAGACAAGAATCTAAACACCACCCCTGCAATCCAGAAGGAAACTGTCAGTGATCTACTGGGCTGCTTGGATCCCCACAAGTCTATGGGACCGGATGAACTCCATCCAAGGGTGATGAGAGAGCTGGCAGAAGAGCTCGCCAAGCCTCTCTCTATCATCTACCAGAAGTCCTGGCTCACCGGGGACATCCCAAATGACTGGAAGTTGGCGAATGTCACGCCAATCCACAAGAAGGGCCGGAAGGAAGACCCGGGAAACTACAGGCCTGTCAGCCTGACCTCGGTGCCTGGCAGGGTTATGGAACAGATCGTCCTGGGAGCAATCACACAGCACCTGCAGGATGGACAGGGGATCAGACCCAGCCAGCACGGGTTTAGGAAGGGCAGGTCCTGTCTGACCAACCTGATCTCCTTTTATGATCAGGTGACCCGCCTGGTGGATGAGGGGAAGGCTGTGGATGTGGTCTATCTGGACTTCAGTAAGGCTTTCGACACCGTCTCCCACAGCATCCTCCTGAGAAAGCTGGCTGCCCACAGCTTGGACAAGCCTACTCTGCACTGGGTTAAGAATTGGCTGGAGGGTCGGGCCCAGAGAGTGGTGCTGAATGGGGCTGCGTCCGGTTGGCGGCCGGTCACGAGCGGAGTCCCCCAGGGATCAGTGCTGGGCCCAGTCCTGTTCAATATCTTCATCGATGACTTGGATGAGGGGATTGAGTCTATCATCAGCAAGTTTGCTGATGACACCAAGCTGGGGAGAAGTGTTGATCAGCTGGAAGGCAGGAGGATTCTGCAGAGAGACCTAGACAGACTGGAGAGATGGGCTGACTCCAATGGGATGAGCTTCAACAAGGCCAAGTGCCGGGTCCTGCACTTTGGCCACAGCAACCCCATGCAGTGCTACAGACTGGGGACAGAGTGGTTGGAGAGCAGCCAGGCAGAAAGGGACCTGGGAGTCTGGATTGACAGGAAGCTGAACATGAGCCAGCAGTGTGCCCAGGCGGCCAAGAAGGCCAATGGCATCCTGGCCTGTATCAGAAACAGTGTCACCAGCAGGTCCAAGGAGGTGATTCTGCCCCTGTACTCAGCCCTGGTGAGGCCACACCTCGAGTACTGTGTTCAGTTCTGGGCCCCTCAGTTCAAGAAGGATATTGAGGTCCTCGAACAGGTCCAGAGGAGGGCAACCAAGCTGGTGAAGGGACTCGAACACAGATCCTACGAGGAGAGGCTGAGGGAGCTGGGGCTGTTCAGCCTGGAGAAGAGGAGGCTCAGGGGAGACCTCATTGCCCTCTACAACTACCTGAAAGGAGGATGGAGCCAGGCGGGGGTTGGTCTCTTTTCCCAGGCAACTCTCAGTAAGACAAGAGGGCATGGTCTTAAATTGTGCCGGGGTAAGTTCAGACTGGATATTAGAAAGAATTTTTTCACAGAAAGGGTGATCAGACATTGGAACGGGCTGCCTGGGGAGGTGGTGGACTCTTCGTCCCTGGATATATTTAAAAAGAGACTCGATATGGCACTCAGTGCCGTGGTCTAGTGACTGTGGTGGTAATTGATCAAGGGTTGGACTCGATGATCTCTGAGGTCCCTTCTAACCCAGCCTATTCTATGATTCTATGATTCTATGATTTTCCAGTGATGTGGATGCTAATTCACATCTTATTGGCAGCTACTTAATGTTATCAGATGTACTAGATGAATCTTAATAAAGGATTAATGAAGACAGCATGTTTTTTCTTGCTTTTATTATTGCTCCATTAAGCTTCTAGTGCATCATGGCTTTTATTTCAGCCTCCCTTTGGCCCATGAACAAGTCACAATCACCCAGAACCAAGCAATCAGAACAGCATTTTCCTACCAGTTCCCCCAAAAGGACAGCTTTCCCTCCTAATAACAGTTTTCTCTCATCATCTAGAAACCCTAGCCTTTCCTTTACCTAGTACTGATTTCAGAAAATCCTTATGAGTCTTTACCAAAGACTTTATCCCCATAAGAAATGCTTCTACTTCTTCCTCTCTTTTAGTTCATTTTAGCTTCATTGTCTCTATTGTCTCGTGGATTGCTCATCAAAAAACAAGCCTTATTTCCCTGTAATTTCCTTCTTTCTAAGACTTTGATATCGTGTCTATAAGTATCTCAGATGTCTCCTGATTTTGGAGGTAGCTTTCATAAACATTCCAGAACTATAAGAACAATATTAACTTGAGTTGGTAGTAACCATTAAGATGATGACAAAGCTTCCCTCCCTCCCCAGATTCTGCCTGAAATCAGAATCTGGCAGCCACTCAGAAGATCAGACCTCACTTTGTTTAAGTGGAAGATGGGTATTTGTGGACAAATGATATGAATAAAATTTGAAATGCAGTAAGCTATAACAATACAAATCTATATCTGAACAATATTAGGTTTTACAAAGAAAATAAATAATGCATCTTGTCTGACCCAGGAGATCACTTCTTGTCACAGCAAAGAAACCTCTGATTTGGGCCCCAAAGTCATCATGACATTTAATAAAAAGATTTTTGCCAGAATATCTTGCATCAAATGATGCAACATCACTTTCCCCCACAGAGCTATCAGCATAAACTTTATGCTGATACCAAAATTCCACATGTTCTGCTTTGCTTTTTGAGACTCCTGGCTCTTGATATGAAGCTTCCATGTTGCCCAAAGCTTAACAGCCTGGACTGCACCTTCAGCATGCTGTGTTGTACAATTCAGTCACATAGGCTATCTGAATACACATAGCTCACTCTCTTGCCTCCCACTGTGGTTCAGCTCTCATCATCAGCTTCAAAAAAGCACACAGCACACCATGATTTTTTGCATTTGCTTAAACTGCAGTGGTCAAGCTGATAAGTGAAAAGTCTGTGCCAGCTCCTGGAATTGGATCTCATCAACTGCCAGACTACGCAAAAGAAATAATCTCCCAATTAAAGGCAGTTTGTGGTCGAATATGGTGATGGGGTAATTGTTCAAACAGCTTCATTTGTCTTTCAGAGAGTTTTACATTGTCAAAGTCACTGATTATCAGCTCGGGCAGTGTGGGAAGTTTCCCCCCTTCCCTCCAAGCTACAGGACATTGAGTTCCATAATTGTTTACAGTCAAATGCCTATGCAATAGTTAATTGCCTTCTGTAAGCTGCTTGGCAAATGGAGCAAGAGGAATGGTTTGATGACTAGGAGCTGGAGTCCAAAACACTGTGGAGCTTGCAGCAGTAGGATCCCTGCTGATAAGAAACAAACATGACTGCTTCTGTCTCATTGTTTTGCTGGCTGCATCAGGCAAGTTTTGGGAAAGTTATTGTCTCCTTAGCAGGCGGTGTAATGGGCAAGCCCAAAGTACTAATTCACCAGCTTTTCATCTCCAAAACCAAGCTCTACAGTTCTGGCTACATCACTCTTCAGAGTGACTTCAGCATATCCTCGTTTATGCTCATTTCAATGCCACAGTGTCTGGTTGAGAAAGGTAAGTTTCTTAAGGTTTCTGCTGAGGTGGCCCAGGAGATTATTGGAAAAACTCTATGCTGAAAAGCAGGGCAGAGATGTATCAAGAGCACAGTGTGTGATGAGATAAGGGCCAAAATAAGACGGATCAACAGGGAAGTTTGGGGTATAAAAAACAATATTGTTGCAAGCATGCAGTCCTGGAGTAGCAGAGAGTTAGAAATCAGGACTGAAATGTTTTATCTCTCCAATATGATTTTCTGAATGGGCAGAAAGTTTTATGGCTTGATCAGAAACAAAAGTCTTTCTTGATTACAAACAAACAAAATAATTCTCTTTTTTATGGTATCACAAAGCTGTGTGCAATCCTGCAGGGAATGTTTTTGAAGATCAGGGGATTAGCTGTATTACTCTGTACCCTAAAATCTGAATTTCTTTCAAGGACTTTTCATTCTTGTTTCTTTTGAAGAGTCTTTTAAATTACAAAGTGTCTGAGAATTTTTTCTTTTTTTTTTAATAAAGACAACTTAGGTACAAAATAAGTCCTAACAGACTTTTTAATAGCAAGTTAATATAGGCATGTAGTTAATATGATGATCAGAAAAGTATAATGTATTTAAAGATATTACATCTCCTGCTGGTGCTTAGTTAGATAATAGTACTAAATTTTAAAAAAACACTTATTCTTAACATTAAGTACTTAGGTAGTTCCATTATTTTCATAAATATATCATTATTTAGTTCCATAGCTTTAAGGATATTACTAATTTCATTACAATGTTAACTAAATTCAGTGCAGTAATGGTCATAAGTAAAGCAGGATAGCACATCTTTTCAGGAACTAAATTTTACCATTCCCATGCAGATTGTACAAAAAATTAATCTTAAGTGGCTCACATAAATCAATAATTCAGCTAGTGTAAGTCAAAAATATTGTTGAGAATTTTAGAAATACTTCTTCGTTTCACTTATTTTTGCAGAGGACATAATATTTAAGATTTTTCAATTTATTTTCTAGAATCCAAAACAAAAAAGTATGAAGTTTATATAAATTTTAATATTTTAAGGTAACTATGTGATTTCATTTAGTAATAAGAATTAATTTATATTCAGAAGAACCTATTTGAACCATTTATGTTTTTCCAAACTTCTCAGAAACTTAGGCCATCTGTAAATGTTCAATACAATGTGTTGATTTAAATTTTTTAAATTTTTTCAGTGTTTGAAAACTTTGGAATGTTGATGAAAAAAATTAATGTGAAAGCTTTCAACAAAAATTACCCTGGCTTTCCATTTGGCTACTCACCATCATTAATTGCTCAATTGCTGATAGGGCATTTCTCCACTATAATAAGTCTTACTGAGGTAGCGACTCAGAATGGATTAATTTATGAAGGGTTGTTCTGTCCAGATAAAGTATCACATATTCTACTTGTTGAAGACAAATGTTACATTGATAATTTAAAAACCTCAAATTTTTACAATTTCTGTCATTCTTAATGATAGAAAAAATTAAAAGTAAATGCTGAATAAAGTTCTGAAAAGGAACGGAAGTAACTTGGGGCAAAAATCAGTTTCCTGAATGTGGGTATCTAATGCATTTTAATCCATTTTGCAGTGGTAGATTAATAGAGTTGGGATAATTTACGATAGCTAAAGCAAGAGATCCTTGTTTGGGCAACTGAATTCTTGGGTTATGAGACCCTTGATTTTGAGGTGACTTAGACACCAAATGTCTATTGAAATCAAAAGGAAAAAAGTAAGCAAAACACTTCAAGTTTTAAAAGATTAGGCAAAAAATGTCTTATTTCATAATTTTTTACTGATACTTAGCCCATTATAAGCCCATTCTAAGTCATAGTAACCAAGTGAATATTTTGTAGCTGCAATTTGTGCTTCTTTGTCCTCAGGACAGTTTTGGTCAAATTAAAGACTTTAAACAAAACAAAACAAAACAACAAAAAACAATCAACCCAACAACAAAACCCACTAAAACTAGAATAACTTCATACATTCTATACACACTTTTTTTTTTTTATTACTTAATATGGGCCATCTGTATTTTGTGGTCCACAAAAATACTGTGTAGGCTAATTTTTTATCCTCTGAAACATTTTGATCTGCAACTCATTATTACAGTGATTTATGGCAGACGCACTATTGTCAATCTTAACACAGTATTTTTCTTATTACTTAATTGTTCTAGTAGTGCTTCAGCCATTACTTTCTTAGTCCTGAAAATAGGAAACAAGAGTTTTCTATTGCAGATGCTCTGCTAAATTAGTTCAGAGTCTGTCTAATGGGAACTATTAAAAATGCAAATTAGGAGTGATCAAATAGTATAAAGTTTTGTCCTGACAGAGTATAGTAATAAATTTCTGCCAAAATAAACACATAAAGTGATGGAACAGAATCAGGCTTTAGATGGCAACCTTAACTGTAAAGGGAATAGCACAAAGATAACATGGATGAAAGCCAAATATCTTGTCACATTTAAAGTTGGACATAGCTGTAAAAATATACCTTGGGGGAGAAGGAGGGAATGGAGACTCCTGAATTGATTTTATGGTAAAGGATAAAGAACAATAGTAAGTCAATGTTTTTCTGTCTGGGATCTGCCCTGATTCATTAAATAGCAAAAAGATGGGCCATGAAAACCACGTTTGCAATTGCATTATATAAAGATGAACGTGCATGTAAGAAAAGCAAACAAACAAACACACAAAAAACTCAAACAATAAACAAAAAAAGGTGCTATGAGGGAACAATAATCAAGCATTGACAGTTTAGCCTGTTTCTTTGGGGGATGAAAAGCATTGTGGCAACTCTCACATACTTTTTTGAGTTGTATCACATACTTTTAGGATTAATCGTTTTGAATTTAAAAAGATAAAAAAAGCTAGCATAAATGACCTAAAAAGTGGACCTATAATTTTCATGATGCGGTGACTATACTTTTCTTGAGTGTCTCAAGAAACCAGTAGAAAGGAGCAGAGTTAATTGAATGGTAGGTTAATCTTATTTGCAATTCAAATTAACAAATATTGGTGTGTAATTCACATTAGACAACATTACAGACATGAGTACCTTTGTGGACCACAGTGTGTTAACCAACTTAGATGACAGGCTCTGTACAATTTACATGTTATGAATCATAGAGAAAAGAAATTGTCTCTGACAGATGTCCTACAAGGTGATTTCCTTTCTGTATTTTTCAGGGCTATTTTTTCTTATAGTGAAAATATTTCTAAATCAGAAGCAAGTCTTGGCAGGAGTCAAAGAGTCTAGAAATGGAAAATCCTCAACTGCACTAGGACTGGCCTGGAAGAAGTACTCAAAGGATGAGATAGGGCTTCTGAAAGATAGAACAGACCTTTGTAGTATTTAGACCTACTTGGATTTTTTCTTTGGTAAGATTTATTTCAGCTTTGCTTCCAACTTGGTCTAGGTCTTCTTGCTCTTATTCTGTTACTGAGATGCCTTTTTTATTGACTCTCATGATATTTTTAGGAAGGAAGTTTTGATGTCTTTCCCTTCTCTTCCTTTCTGCTCATAAATTCCAGCCTAATGTTTTAGTGCTCAGTGTTCCCTTATTTGTTCCCTGTTATTGTTCCCACTGATTGGACAGTCTTATTGATTTCCTTCTCCCATTGCTACGACTGTCATTTACGTGACTGCCATACACTAAAACCTCAGGGCCAAATTCCTGCCCATTAGCAAGCTGCCTTGCTCTATTTAAAAAAGGCGTTTGGTGTCCTGCCTGTCTTCTAAATAGGCCTCTTGATGGCTGTAGCTCCTGTTGGAAGTGTGTCTCCCCGTGCTGATTACAGCCTAGACTGAACATTTACTAAGGAGGTCCAAGACAAAATTCTTTATGCACGGGGCAAGTCATGCATAAGATTGGATCCCAAAGGCAGCAGTACAATCAGCAATGCTTTATATACAAGTTAAACAAACACTCAGAAGGGAAAAGTCTTTACAGGTTATAAACATGAGCAGATAACTAGGCTCATGACCTCCTTTCCTTGTAAAATGTTACTCTTCATCTGTGGTCATGAGTTAAGTGACTTTGCCTTCAAGATTTTTCTTAAGCATTAGTCCCCCTGGACCTTTTTTGTGATTTCCATTGAAACAAAAGGAACAGGATCTGGTGGATTTTGGTGGAAGGGTCCATAACGAGCAAGCTGTTCCCTCTGGAGATGAAAAAAGCTTTTCTGATTCCCAAAAGGCATATGGTGACTTTAATAGGGGACATGACCTGTTCTTACTTGATGGTGTTCGGCATACCATAGCCTTTCTCTCAGTTCTTCATGTTAAAAGCTCTTTTGCTCTGTTTACATTTCTCTATGAATACACACATGAGAAAACGTGCTGAATAATTTGTTAATAAAGTAACTAATAGACTTACTTCAGAAAAAAAGTCCAGAATAAGCAGAAAAGAAAGTCAAAATCTCAGTGCCTGTATATCCTATGTTCTGGGCTACCACCCCAAGATAAGAAGCTTTTGATTTTACTGGTTTTAATCACAAGCCTCCATTGGGAGCTGAGAAAACTTCTGTGCTAAAAGTTTCCTCTGCACTGCTATATCTTCATGAAAAGTTTCAGTTTTGATGATTCATCATTTTCACACACACAAAAAACCCCACATTGTGTTGAAAGATTTCTGACCATCCCTAGTAATGAATCCATCTGCTGCAGTCAGCGAACACAATTATGAGACAAATCACCCATCTTCAACAGTAAAGATGACAATAGAGTCAACCCCCCTCCTCCTCTTTTTTTTTTTTTTTTTTTTTTTTTTTTTTTTTTTGGTTAGAGAAAAAGAAAGAAAAAGAAAAGAAAAAAAAATAAAAAGAAAAGCACCTACTGTTATCTTTTGATCTTAAGGAGCTTTTTACTATCCTCTATTAGCAGATCACATATTCTACTCTCCTAGGCATGGCCCAGAAGCAAGAGACAGTCATGATCTTATATCCACACACAGATGCACACAGAGAAAAAGAGAGAGGGAATCTGTGCATGTCCTTATTATATTCTGTGATCATTAAAAATCTGATAACCCTTCTTGCTCAAGAATGAAGGTTAGACCCCACCTGCTAGTCGTTCTGCCCAGGTATCTGCTAAACACTGTCTTCTTTATTCTCAGTACTATAGCTAGGTAGCTGTTATATACCTGCTGTGCTCTGCACAAGAGACAGCTGAATATAAATGGGCAGTGAATTGCTCTTCCTTTGTGCCTGGTCTACCTTACAATGCATCAGTGTGAAAACCCATTGCTTCTGAAAATTATAAGAAAGCAAAGAATGTTATTGAAAGATCAAACCTGAGGCCAGATTTTGCCTGAAGACTAAACTGCTTTATGAGCAAAACACTGAGGTTCAGGTAATCGATGTTCAATGTCCATTTCTACCTCAGATTTCTTTCAGCCCACTGGGGACACCATTTAATTTAGCTGTTTGCTGTAAAACAAAGATTGTGCTCATTCTGCCTCTACCAGCCTCCAGCCTCTCCCTGGTCTTCTCTACTACACTGTAAGACGTTCAAGTCAGGGAATTTAATGTGTTCGTAGAGCACCTCACACATGGGGACTCATCTCCCACCTGGGGCCTCTACACATCACAAAAACCACACAGCAACCCTTTGGAAATTAAGGTTTAAACACACAGGTTGGCATTTCTTTCACCAGTGTAGACAGAGTTAACCCCTTCCAATACCTGTCTCCTTGTCTCACAAAAATACAGATATTCTATTCTACCACAGATGACATTTCAGGATGATCTGGAAAGCAGGTAAAAAGGAAGAGAACTAATCACAGGGCAGATGCCACCTGCGTGGACTTCTCCATGGGAATGAGTGATCTGACAATTATAGACTTCAGGTGTCATGAGGAATCATCTTTCCAAACTGCTGCCAGGGGGAAAAGACTAGTTCTGATCTGATATCTAGACAGTCTAAGGGCTATTTTTGTCCTTGAAGCCCAATAGTCTGTCATTGGTAATTACAGGGGAAAAAAATAACCGACAAAATACTAGGATGTCTTTTATATTTTTTCCCTATTTCTTCAGCCCCACAGAAATGTTGTGGGGTTCTTATTCCATGAGATATCACTCTACAGAGACTTTACCTGTGTAATTATTTCAAATTAAAAGATGTCTGTTCTCGGAGATGCTATTTTTATTTTTTGATCTTAATGTTTGTATTATTGTAGTTTCTCTTTAAACTGCTGCAGAAAGCTCCTACAACACTGCACAGAGAAATAAACTCCATTTGACATAGCATCATGTTGCTCTTGGAGATGTGGGGACATATCCCTGCAGCTAGAGCAGGAGGAACCCAAAAATGAAAGGCAGTAGTAGATGGGAGAGAAAGAAGAGAAACTGAAATGAAGAGAGGGGAGGAAAAAAAAATAAAAAAAAAGAGAGAGAGAGAGAGGCAGAGAGAGAGTTGGAAGAGGAAGAAAAATGGGAAGACAAAGAAGAGAGATAGGAGTGAGAAAACAGGACCACAAATGTCCCACAGGAACTTGGAATGCCACAGGGCATGGAATGTACAATATGTCAATTTTCTTTTTTTTTTTTTTTTTTAATTTTATTTTATTCAGGCATGGAGATGAGTACAGCCTAGAAGGAGGAGTTTTGAGAGCTCCAACAGCTCCCACTGGCCATTCAAGCTAACTGAAACAGTCAGCAGCCATCTGGGTTCCTTGCTGGACAACAAGGGGGAGGACAAGACTGCCAAATGACAAAAAGCAAAAAAAGGACAAATTCCATCTCTTTATTGGACTTTCAGGATAGATAACAAAAAGCCACAGTCACTGTAAAAAAAGCCACAGGCACCTCTGGATATGTGAGGGAAGAGGAAGGGAGAGATATATGTACACATCCAAGAAAGCAAGTGGAGACCTGCTTACAAGCAACTTGTTAAGAGATTCTGTACTAATCTCCTTGATGTCAGTGGGAAAACCAAGACTGTTTATCATTTATATCAGACCCTTTCTACTGACCATTTCAAAGGGAGATTGGGAAGGGAGAAAGAGAGAAAATAATATTGGAAAAAAATAAGTCCAGGAAGGCTGAAGAGCCTGGGTGGGAGACTATTGAATTTGGAGGTGGTGGCAAGCAAGCATTTGAAGCAGAGAGCAGAGGGTTCCAGCAAGAAAATCTGGTCTCCAGCTTTAATCAGTTGCAGCAATGGTGCAGCTATTTGCTGAGCTTCCTGGAATTGTTTTGAACTGTATGAGAAACCAGTGGCATTCAGGGCAAATTACAGATAATTTTCTGTACTAATTGCTAAACTATTGAAGCCCAAAAAGGCCTAAAAAAACTGTTTAGAGAAACAGCTTAGGTATTTATTGCAATGTTGGGGAAGCCCCAGCTAGCACTGGACAAAAAGTTCCAAAGAGTTAGTAAAAAGCTAGGTAATTTATGCAGTTTTCAGGGGAGGTTACAACATTTTTACATACCGATTCATAAGATTGCAACATGTAATTATAATATTTATAATAGGCGGGGTTGAGGCGGAGTCAAGGCAGAGTCTGGGCGAAGTTGTCTTTTGGGGAGATGATCCGGGGTCTTCAGGGGGTCTTTGGAAGAAGTAAGAAGTCTCCATCAGGCTTGAACTTTTTACCTTTCTTGATTTTGCTGACTCCACTATAGCGTTGGAAGACAGTGATGGACTCAAGCCATTATTTTACTTCTTATCTGCTAGTTACAAGGACTCAAGCCCTTACTTTGTTTCTTATCTGCTAGTCATGACATCTTTATGTTCTTTTGTTTCGGTGTGTTTACATTATTTTGGTACATGGTCAGTTCTGACTATATCTTATTTTAAGAAGAGGGTCTACATTCTGATTTAACTTCAAAATAGGAGTTAACCTCTTCAGAGCTTTGCTCTGTTTCACTATCAGACTCATCAAATGTATTTATTAAAAATCAGAGGTATAGGCATGGGTCACATCTTTGTAGAACCAGATAATCAGACAGAGACTAAGCCCACTAATGTGTACAAATTGCATTTGATTCATCATGTTGGAAATGTAAGCAATAAGGGTTCCTTCAGCCTTGTTTTCACTGTGTTGAAATGTGTGCCCCAGAAGGGGCTTCTTGCCTATTTCAGTGCTGTTGATTTTTTTGGGAACTTCAGTCACTGACCCACAAGTATGATTAGGCCTGAGTAAACATTTCTCTCAATTTTTAACTCATGATGTTTCCTAGCAATGAAGATGTAAATACAGAGAACTGGGACCTAGCTGGGGGAAATTTTGAATAGCTGTGCCTCTTCAGAAATCTCTTATTTCACCTTTCACTGGATATTCAAGAGACTTTGATGTCATGAAGGTATGAGGACAGGTGGTGAGAAGCACTTTGGAATTTAGAAAGGTGTTTAGAGGGCAGGCTGACATTGGAACGCATGCAAAGCTTCTGGTGACAGATCTGTTCTTATCGAGCTAACCTGTCTTGTCTCTTCTGAAGAAAATGATGGGAAAGAGATTTGTTCATTTGTTCATCTAATTTTGAAATCTAAAAGGTCAACATGTATCTTAACACTAGCAAAAAAATTATGACTTGATGTTGAATTTTGGTGGTATATTTCAACTTAAAGACTACACAAGGTCTTAACAAATTTGTCTCTCTCATAAAGGGCAGAAATATTTGGCATTTTTTAGTTTGTTTTATACAAAGGCGATGATTTTGCAAAGACTTCAAGGAAATAATCAAATCCTGAGCTGCGAGGAAATTCAGTCCCAGTCTCTCTTAATTTATCTATATATGTACAGGAATTTATGTTAGTTCTAAGCAGAATATAACATAGAAAAAAATCTCATATATAGGGATCATGACAGTACCCATGACCAGTCTACTGTAGAGACATACTATTTTTTATATCAGAAAGGAAACTATGAAGGACTCACTCATTCCAGTTCTTCCTGTCCTACATATATGGGAAACCTAAGCTGGAAGTTCTTGCATATTCTAGGTTAATTCATTAAGTGAACCTTAGTTACAGACCTAGACCAAGATTTGTAATTTGGTTGGAAATTAATCACTCTGCAGAGGCTTATATTTATCTGTTAATATCTAGATGAAATGGATTATATAATTCAAAGTCTTGTAATATTGAGAACTAACTTTTTTTTTTTTGCAAGAAGCTAACGACAGTGCAAGATGCCAGACTTTTAATGCTATCTTTCTAGCCATGAATTGTGTTTTTCAGGTAAAAATAGATAAACGCTAAACAATGACACTTGAAATAGAAAATGTGTGTACGAAACTTTCCATATAGAAGAAGAAGAATGTTTTCTGAAAGAACTGAAAACTCTTAAGCAATATTTTACTAGAAAAAATGGGGAGACATATCCAAAATGAATCATGAAAGCTACAGTTTTAATGAATAAAAGAAAAAGAATAGAGATTTTTTTAAAAAAAGTTTCATCTCCACCTTGTTATAAAGGGACAAACTTGCAACTGGGAATGCAATTCTTCTCTCTAGCATGGTGCCAGATAATTATATGGATCACTGTATAATTATGTACATTCAAGGTTCTCTTAAAAAGCTTGATTTATTCAGAATTGTAAAGCCTATCGTTTGATTCTAAAAGGTCTTTGTTTCAATCCTCACTTATGTAATAGCTGCCATCTTGGCTGACATTTCAAGCTTGAACCAGATATATTAAAAATAAAAGTGTAAAGTGTTATAGCTTCAGTTCAAGTTCCAGGGTCCTTTTGTTGAAGCTGGAATAGGCTCAGAGCATCTGCAGACTGAGCACACAAGGAGAACTGTAGCACAGTCTCTGACCTACTGTGAAGCCTCTGAACGTGGATTTTGGTGGGTAATAATTTTACATACTATAGACATGAAAGGGTAATGACTTTAAAATGGAAGATTGTACTTTTAGGTTAGACATTAGGAAGATATTATTTTCCGTTGCCCTTGGAAGCTGTGGCTGCCCAGTCCCTGAAAGTGTTCAAGGCCAGACCAAATGGAGTTTTGACTAACTTGGTCTCATGGGAAGTATCCATGCAATTAAAATAAATGCAATTTAAAAGATTAAAATACGACTGCAATTAAATAGAATGAAATTTCTGTGAATTGTATTTTCATCATAATATTTTTTTAATTTTTCACAATAATATATCAGTGATATATTTTCATACAAGAGATAGTAGAATATTACTCTAATAAATTACTCTAATTCCAAATGTAAATGGGCAGAGAACTTGAAAACAAATTGTTTCAAAAATATCCAGATGTGACTTCTGAATCTACTTTAATATATATATATATAAATCTTATTCTTTTTTTCTCTATGTGAGAAAAAACTTGTGAACATTTTTGTCATACTATGGTGTCCTCATTATCCATTTTGATCTCCCATAGAACTCAGAGTATTGAAGTGACCTATGAAAGCTGACTCAGGCATTTTTTCTCTGCTGGAGTTCATTGTGGTCAAATGCAGCTATCCTGGCGACTGAGTCCTAGAACTCATGTAGAAATAAGAAGAAAATATTTTGAAGAGAGAAGTGTCCTATGAAAGTTTGTTTCAGCAAACAGTCTTGTAAAGTAAGTCAATACTTCAGTATTTGTACTTGATTGTTCAGATATACAGACATCTGATTTCTTCCTGGTGGTAATGTCCTGATTTAAACCAGGAAGGAACTGGTTTTCTATTTTTAATTTTACTTTCAACTAAGTCTCTTCTAAGTAGCTGCACTTGCTGAAATTAATTGCATGTTTCTCAGTCAGTGTCCACTTCTAGGACTGATTACACTCAATGTTTATAGTTGGGGATAGAGAATGATGTACAGAACAAAGACTACTGCTTAGTTCTTAGAAATATCTTATGCTCCAGAAAGAGAAAAGGAATAAAGGAGTCATATCTGTGACACCTCTTTTGGGAGCAGCAGAGCAGACAGGTGACCAAAATTGACCCTTTGGTATTCTATCCGATACATGTCAGACTCAGTGTAAATTTGAGGGATCGCAAGGGTCAAGCTCTTCTTTGTCCATGGCAAGAATCCTAGAAGGATTTTGTCCATTTGTCTGACTTTGATCCCAATCTGTGCCCTCCCAAATCTGTGTTTTCCTGCACCCAGCTCCCATCTGCCACTGACCCCAGGAGTTCACCCTGAGACTTTACCAGGGCTGCCCTTCAGCCTCAGTGGTGAAGTGTGCATTAATGGGAATGAAAGGGGGAGGGTTTTCTTTGTATTTGTATATATTTAATAATTTCTCTTTTTTATCATTACTGTTTCATTAAAGCTGTGTAGTTTAGTACGTAAGTCTCTCTCCCTTATTTTGTCTCCCTTCTCTATCCAGAAGTGGGGGAGGGATTAACAGAGAACATCTGTCAGTCATTTAATTGCCTGCCCAGTGTTAAACACTGTCAATTTATTAATCAATTTATTGCTTGTTTGTTTAAAATATCCCATTGTGTTTCAGAAGTTAAAAGTCTTGTCTTTCTTAAGTACGTTATAAATGTTATGTACCAGTCAATGACAATATCAAGGCTTAGGAGACTGCGTTGCCCATTTATCTGAAGTGTATTTGCCCAGAAACAAGACCAGATACAGCCTGGCTTTCTGAAATGTGGTAAGTTGAGCAAAGAAAAAATAATCTAAGCTTTAAGTTGTTATTTGAGTTTTCTGTAAATTTAGGATCATGATACAGACACAAGCCCTATCACACACTTGTCCAGCCTGTTCAGTTGTGAGCATGTGCCTTGATGATCTTTTTATCTTAAGTCAGCTACTACTTCTCAGATCAAGATCTGCCCTTAAATTTACCATAAATACAGCACACATATAAAATGAGAAAGTGAAGGCAGCTTCACTTAACGTCTTACTGGAAGGTTCCTAGGTGTGATAGCTATGATCATGATATGATAATATGATAACAATGATATGAGAAATAGAAGTGAATAGCAAAGCAACATCATTTTGGATTTGGCAGACTTCTGGTTTGTTTTCAAATCGAATTTCACAGGTTTTTAATTAGTCTTGCATAACCAAAGAGTTACACCAGGATTTTGTCTCACCTGTATCTATGATATGATTCATTACATTTTACTAATGTGTAGGATTTGAATAAAATTGTCTGATAGAAGAAAGCATCATCTCCAAAGCATAACTGCATGTTCTTCTCAATAATAATACTATAAGTAATGTGCTAGCAAACTGGACAAGACCTAGCCACGATGGTTTTTTTTTATTTTTCCAGGTGTCTGAATTTAACTAGATTATTAAATCATGAAACTTTGGAGGATTTCTTGGTGACTCTGTCATTTAATGGTGCCTGTCAAGGTTAATTTGCTTTTTTAAAGATCCATATTTTGGATAGGAAACCAGTAGCAGAGTCAGGTAGTACTTGTCATGATGTTGGCACCTATGAAAATAACTGAGGCCCCATTTGTGTGGGTGTCTATCAGATATCATATAATGAATATTCACACTTCTCTGCATGTTTTTACCAGGCTGTGTATAACTACCTAAGGGAAGAATGAAGAGAAAATGGAGCTAGGCTGTTCTTCGAGGAGCACAGTGGAAGAGTGCGAGGCAATGGACACAAGCTGCAGCATGGTAAATTCTCACTAGATGTAAGGATAATACTTTTTTCCATCTATGAGATGCCCACAGGGCTCTGTGCTTGAATATATTCAAAACTTTGACAAACAGTGCTTTGAATACTCAGCTTTCATTAGACGTGTTTTGAGCTAACCCACTTAGGTAACTTCCAGTCTCTATGATTATGTAATTTTATGATTGTGCATATCTTCCTGATGCAACTTATGCCCACAGATGAGCCATAAATGAGTTCCACATATTCATATATAACAGCAGGTGGTGATAGTTTCTTACAGTTTAGGTATAATTATTTACATAATACACAACAGACTGTTCCTTAAAAATAAAGTAAAAGGTATCAAGATTACCCCTACTTCTCATCACCTCTGGGAAAAGAAAACCTTAAACATGGGTAATTAGAATTTAACAAATTAGAATTACAATTAAAACAAACAAACAAAAAGTTTAAAAAGTAACCAAGAGATTGAGGGAAGAACAGCTCACTTCATTCAAATGAGTGAGTTAAGACACGGAGAGTGATGAGCTCAGAGTAGTCTTTGACATGAATATTTCCATATGAAATATCCCTTAATCTAAGTAGCTGAATTTATAGCAGCAGGTTATGTCCTTCTGATTTTGTTGCATTCCTGGATGGCTAACACAAGAGTGTCAGATATTTGCGTCCAAATCATTAATAATTTGCCTTAGGATAAAGCTATCTGTCTAATTGCCTTTTGCTTCTTGGCCTCAAGTCTCTTGTGTTCCAGTCAGCTATATTTATGTTCACAGAATCATAGAATCATAGAATTGTTTGAGTTGGAAAGGGTCCTTAAAGGTCATCTATTTCCAACACCCCAACATGGACAGGGAAATATTCCACTAGAAAAAGACTACTAAATGTCCTGTCCAATGTGTCCTTAAACACTGCCAGGGATGAGACATCCACAACATCCCCAGGCAGCCTGTTCTACTGTCTCATCGCCCTCACACTAAAGAACTATTTGCTAATGTCTAACCTAAATCTATCCTCCTCCAGTTTAAACCATTACCCCTCATAATGTTCAATTCAAAATTGCTGCTTAAGAATAGATGGTATTACTTGCTGGTTGTCAGAATTTTTGGTGGTATCTAATGATGAAAAAGGAGTAATATATTGTTTCAGCTACAATTCTGCCCCTTCCACAGACATTTGAAGGCTGAGGCACTTGATTAAATGACACATGTATGGCCCTATTAAAAAGCCTGACACGTTCCAAACTTTTTCTACTTTTTTTTTCCTCCTTATACCAGAAATGTATGTATACCACACATATAAATTACTGTTACCTTAGGAATATTTTTGATCTTGGAAACTTTTAATAAAGTCATGCAAGGCTCACAGTTTAAAAGCAATAACTGACAATTATCCACTTAGGGGGTTAGAAAACTGCCTTGAGAATGTGAAGTACACTACCAATCATATCTTTGTTATTTAATGGAGATCTACTGTAATTTAGTTGGTATGACTGTCATGTAGTGGGACACAGTAAATTCACTTGAGAAAAGACCAAAAGCAGGATATATACCACACAACGGCTATGAGGGGCCTAAATTTATATTTTCCTTTAATGCTAAGGAGATTTTTCAATTCCCTTTCTTTTCCAAAGCCTAAATTCTCCAGACTGAATAAACTATGACTCGTAAATTCACTATGACAAACAAGGAGGCGAGTGTATATATGTGAAATATAGATTTAATAAATGTTTCTCATATACATGGAAACTGCTGGTATGTGTATAGCCCACTGGTGTCCTGTCATGAACCTTTCACAAGGTGTGACTGGTAGTGTACCATTCATTTTGGTAAGACTCTTGACAACAGTTACCACAGGGCCATAGTAATGAGAATAGTGGGGAGACACACCTCAGAATCAAAAGATTGATTGCAGTTACATTCATATGGTCATTCAACCATATGAAAGGTTGAAATATTTTTTATATTAAACAATCATTTAGTAATGACTAGTTCCAAAGTTTCCTCAGCTTATTAATTGTCAGGTCCACTTGCACCTTTCAATTATTAATGTAAGAATAAAACAATGTGGCCTTTTTAGACTCCTGAAGCTCTGCTAGTTCACTCTACATGTCTATCTATCTATTTCTAATCCAAGAACCTTAATCTTTGAACACTTTATTAAAGTAAGAAAATACATTTCCTCTTACTTTTTCCTGAGACTGTAAGCCTTCATCTAAACTATTCACTAATACAGCACCTTTTTTATTAATTTTATGATTTGTGATTATATTATCGTCCATTATTGTTACACA
Organism: Phaethornis superciliosus; assembly: GCA_023637945.1. Classification (NCBI taxonomy): domain Eukaryota; kingdom Metazoa; phylum Chordata; class Aves; order Apodiformes; family Trochilidae; genus Phaethornis; species Phaethornis superciliosus. The sequence continues at coordinate 65,295,478 of JAJQWJ010000004.1, forward strand.
ATTAATTATAGGGATTACAGTGAGGAAGACTGAACTGAAGTTCTGAACTGCTCTGCTTAAAATGTATGCACATTAGATATAATTTTTATTATTATGCTATCAACATTTTCCAGTAAAAAATCTGCCACAATTATATTTAGTTAGAAAAACAAGAAGATAAAAATCCTGTTATGGTCCAAGGTAACATTCAAATATACTTTTGTTTTGGATTCGTGAAACTAAGTCCAACCATAGGAGGGTCAGGTGCAAGAAGACTTTATTTGACAATTGACACAGGCAAAATTATAGAACCAGACAAAAGAGGGAGAGAGGTAAGTGAGATGTAAGTGAGAGAGGGAAAAGTGGAGAAAAGGCTAAGAAAGTCAGAAGAAAAAATGAGAGAGACAGAGAGACCAGAGAAGAGAGAGAGAGAGAGAGAGAAAGAGAGATAGAGAGAGTCACCACCAGGGGTGCAGCTGTCCAGTGAGTTTCTTCAAGCTGGCACTGATCCTGGACAGGGTCCGATGCAAGATGGCAGTGGGTCAAGAGACAAAGAAAAAAACACAGCATGGCCAGCCATATATACCCCTGAGTTCCTTTTGTTCCAAAGGGGCAGCTGTCAGTCAGCTGCCACAGAAGCCAGGGTCATTGGCATCAGAGCCATTGCAGACAGGCTGCCTGCAGGGGAGCTTCCCCAGAAGGGTGCAGTCCCCCCCCCACTCATCAGTTCTTATCTCCTTCCAGGTGTCACCCCTGCTGTGCTTTGGCCAGGCCAGGTCCATTAGTATCAGAACCATTGAAAACAGGTTTGCCTGGAGGGAGGTGGCTTCCAGCACACAGGTCTTATCTCTTTCCAGGTACCACTCCCTGCTCTGTTCCAGCCCCCTTACCCAGGTACATCAGCATCAGTACCATCAAGGTGGCTTCCTCCACCCTGGCCAGGGTAATTGTGCTTGGAGGGACTCCCAGCATTGCAGGCTGGCCCTGAGGGAAGGGGAGTAGTCTCCACCCAATAGTTCTTATCTCTTTCTGGGTGTCACCCCCTTCTCATATTTGGCCAGGCCAGGTCCTCCACCCTAGCCAGGGCTACTCATTATAAAACTGCTCTTTTGAGAGAGTTGCAAATCAGTGAGGTCAGACTCTCACAAATCCAATATAGTATCACCTCTGGATTGCAGATTTAAATATTGAAAATTTTGGAAAAAATGGGAGTTTTTCTAGGGGCAGAAAAGAGAAAAGAATGTTCACAGTTCTAAAAAAGCTTTGGAAATATATTTGGTTCTGTGATAATCTTGTTGTCTTGCCACAGATGCAGAAGAGTTCCGTTTACAGAATAATTTAATAAGTAGAGCTGGAACACAATGTATACCATTTTCTGTGTTTTTATTTGACATAAATCAATATTACTCTCATGCACATATTCCACTATAAACGCAATCCTTTCTCACTTTGATATTTAGTAATGGGCAACGTTTTGTGTGAAAGAATGCAGTTTGCCTTATTGTAATTTTATGCTCATTTTGTTCAAATTCTACCTCAAAGACCAGTATCTGCCTGTAAAAAGCCTACAACATTCTGGGATTAATGTGCAGTTCAAAATGCACCAGTGATTGCCTGCACAGTAGAAATAGAATATTTTAAAACCTATCCCATTCTAATTAGTAATATGAAAGATTCTTTACCTGGCTTGACTCTACAGAACTGTGATTACAGAAGAGGTTGCCATTAATGGGAGATACAAGGGCTAATCAGGAACAAGTAAAACAATATCTTACCTTACAAGAATAATGATGATTTACCATCAGAATGCTATTGAATATCTCCTTTCATCACCCTTTTGGTGTGAAAAAAATCCATATAAAAATATGGTGTCCTATTAAGTAACCCAAGCACATGTCTGTAAAATAAATGTCTTCTTCAAAATAAGGCAATTTAAAAAAAAAATCTTACAACTCTATTTGTGTAGTATGAAGGACACTTATCTTATTCACGAGGCCATTTTTTCCCTGGAATGTAGACATTAAAGATATTACAATTTCCAATCTACTTGCAGTGTAATTGATTCTTTGATGTCCATTTTCTGTGTGACAAACATTAAACAACTTGTCTGCAGGTCACTGATGATTTTTATTTTAGTGGGAGGTTATATTATTTTTTCTTTGTAATTGATGAAAGCTTCCAGTTATTTATTTATTTTCTTGAAACTACAGAGTATGACCTAAAATCCTATGTTCACTATAAAGGAATAAGAATTTGCAAGACACCTGATTTGGATAGGTTACTCAGTGCTATTTTTACATGAGAAAGATATCAAAAAAATGTTGAGAATTTTTGATAAATAATATATGATTGAGAAACTAAGCCAATTAAAATATACTAACAGATTTTTAGGAAGAAAGATTAGTCTAAACATAAAAGAGATGTTCAACATTTTTTTCACACTATGAAAATGAAAAATATAGAAACATTTTCTGTGCCAAGTAATACTAAGATGTCAGCATTTTAGGAGCTCTTTTCCTAATTTAAAATGCACAGACAAAAAGGTCTTGTGTCTATCAAACTACTTAAACATTAATGTTTTGTCTTGACCTTCAGTTCTTTTCTGCAATATTTCACTTAATTTTTTAATAAAAGCAATTCCTTATCTGGAACAAAGAATTTTTCCGTTTGGCAACATCAACATGGGACATCTGAAACATTTGTTTTTAAAAATGTACTGAACCAAGAAATTTCATTTGAGTCCTAACTGTTCCTTATAAAAAGATGAAAAGGAGAATGAAATAACTAAAAGTTTAAATATTCTTTCATTTGTTGGAGGTTTATTGGACTTATGAGCCAGTCTTGGTTGTTTGGGATTTTTTTGCGAATACTTTCTGGATAACTATTCTGTAGAAAATTAATTTTAAAAATTAATAATACTGGTATGATTAACAACAAGCATTTCATTAGATCACATATTTTCCAAAGAGGATAATCCTCTGCTATTATATTTAAAGAAAATTATACAAGCAAAAGGTTTGGGTTAAAGGGCATAAAGTGTTAATACTTATTTGATAATGAAAGTATATCCAAAGGGAAAATGGTAAATATCTTTTTATGTTTATCAGATGAACAGGATTCAAAGGAGAAAACAGTATTTTGATTGATGGCAGAAGTATCAAGGGTACAGACAGTATCAAGGATAATCCATGAATCACTAGACAATGGTTAAACTGGTCAGACTCATCACTGAATACTCATGACTGAAGTATTAGGTCATTGTAAAATGGTTTACTTAAGAAGGCACAGTAAATAATAATTTGTAACAAAGCAAAGCAAAAAAAAAAACCCAAATCAAACAAAACAAAAAGGAAAAAAAAAACCCAAAATAACAAAGAAAAAACCAAAACAAACAACAAACCCAAACCCAAACCAAACAACCACAAAAAGCCCCACAAACAACAACAACAAAACAAACAAACAAAAAAAAACAACTCCCCAACATAAATGTCAAAAGTGTGTTATGGCAAAGATCTTGTTATCTGAAAGTTATACTAATTAAGAATAATAGGATTATACATAGTAAACACTTTGTCTATGATCATGGATTTTTTTTTTTTAGTCTGCCTGGTAGGATGCTATTCTATTGTGGATCCTGGAAGACAATGTGCTTGGACTTGGCTTTAGACATAGCAAACTAATTCTTTGACTCACTGAAAGACAAATCCAAGACCTTCAGAATCATCAGTTGTAAGCTAAATAACCAGCTAATGAAGGCCCAGAATAGGATTCTATGACAGGGTATGATCTACCAAAGCAACGTTACAGAATACCTTTAACATAATGAACCTCCAGGTGGAATAACGAAGTAAGAACTCTGGGAAGCAGGTACCAGAGGGACAAGTGACCTGAGCTGTCAGCTACTGGAGGCACTACAGGTCTCACTCATATCAATGCAGAGGTCTCTGTGGTTGAGTGGATATGGGAACAAAATCTGATAGCAAACATTGAGCCTGATTAGCCAGCAAGCAAATCAGGGTCAAGCCCTCACATGTTTGTGTGACTCTTCTTTTTGTATATGTTGTCTTTCTGTTTGTGTTGATTAGTTTGTGGCTGATCCAAGTGCATGCTCAGACTTGTTTCTGGACCCCAGGAGCCTGGCTGTAGAAGGCTGGGAAGGAATCATAGCTTCCCATGGGAATCTGAGTGCCCAGCAAGTATGAATTCCATTTAGCATTAACTGTCTGCAAATGTGTAGCAGAGTTAGTCACAGAAGGATGCAGATTCATTACAGCTGTATTATCATTCAGTGGCAGAAAATTCATGCAGGTATTCTGCAGATATCAGTTTCTGTTTTGAGGTTTTCCAGGTGTTTTTGATGACATTTTGTTTTGTGGGTATAGCTTTAAGTTCCAGACCACATAAGAGAATAGGTCCAATTTCCAAGCCTGCTTTGTGGCACTGGATACAGTTCAAATTCCATGCAAAGCCTTGTACCTAAAACTCTTGACAAGAGATGTCAGAGCTCTTGAAGAACAGAGCTCATGTAACACGTTGCCTGTAAAAACTTCCCCCTGATGATCTTTCTTTGGAAGTACAAAAACATGATGAGCGTCTTTCTAAGGTTAGGAAGCAAATTGATTATGAGCTTGAGTTTTGTCTAGCAACAATTTTTAATATGTAATCTTGTCATGAGTGAACTGAAGTCATTAATAATACAGTAAGCAAAATGTGCTACAGTTAACCTTAAATTATAACTTACAAAGAGCTTTCTTGCAGTTTCTGCTATGATTTATGGTCTCAGTTTATTCTATGCAAATTCATGCACAGTTTCTAATAAGAGGGAGGAGGAAAGATAAAAGATCCCTGAATATTTTATAAGCTTTTCCCTCTTACCTTAATTTAGAAATATGAAGCTGAATATGTAAGTAGAGAATAATTACCTATTACTAATCTCCCACATAGTTTATCTATTTCAGCCCTGAACATCCTGAGCAATGCAAAACATAACTGGTTTACTACCTGTACCACTGTAAATATGATAATTAGGTGTACTTCAGTGCTAGTTTTTGCTGATACATGAGAAGATACATAATCAGGCAGTGCTTCACTATTGTTTTATATCCCTTTTAAAAATAATACACCCGCTGTTCAGTATTTCATTCTCTGGACACAGTAAAGTTAGCTTTTAGGTGAATTATGTCCTATTTTGTTCCCTGAGAATATTTTTCCCAGATGCAATCCTTATATTTTAGAAAAGTTGAAACAAATATGAGATTGTCATAGAAATCCAAGCTCTGTACTTGCTGCTCTGCAGCATGAGTACCCAGTACTGTGTAGAGACCCTAACTCATAAGGCACTTGGGTACCTATATCATCTGTTAAAAAACAAGATCCAACACCGCAATATGCGAGCCATCTAGTTTTACAAGAGCAGTATGCAAACTGTCTTCCAGTCTGTTTCTCCCATTCCCAATGTACTTAGGTTGATTGATCAATTTTGAAATTTAATCAGAAAACTGATGAGCTTTGAAGCTACATATCTGACATGCCACCGACTTCACTCAACTCAATGGCTTTCTGGAGAACAGCCATAGCCCCAAATTCTCACTCTGTCAGTGAGTTTCATTCAATGACAATACAGCAGAAGGATAAAATCAGTGAGTTGCATTTAATTTCCAGAAAATCTAAAGGAAGCTAAAGTTTTCTTTCAATGCTATTGAGTAATAATAATAGGAACCTAAATCAGGAATCCATTGATGATATTTGAAGGCTTCTAGCAAATAAATACATTTCTTTCAATGAATAAATACAGTTTTAAATGCAAGCATACCCATTTTTCCAAATAACCTAATTTGACAGTAAAGATTCCCCTGACTGATACATTTTTTCACATCACCATCAATATTATGAAGAATAGTTGAGGTCATCAGATATATAATTTCCCTTTAAATTTGGAAAGGAGAGAGGAAGGGAGGGAGGGAGGAAGGAAAGGCGGGTCCTGGTTTATCCAGAAGTACCATGAACCAAGTTGATATTAAAATATTGGGTTTTTTAGTTAGCAAACAAGCCCAAATGCTTCCCTGTTATCTTCACTTCTATCTATCACAAGAAATTAAGGTGAAATTACAAATGGCAAATAAGCATCCTCCAATCAGGGGAAAAAATTATTTGTTTTCCTTTAAATTAGAATCTCATGTTGCATTACCAGTCTCCTCTCCAGTACGTTTGAGACTGAGGTTTTCATGTTCTTGTGTATATAAAACATACTAACACCAAGAGCTATCTCCCTGGTGAATCTTATGTATGGATCTATCTTTATATTTTGCTGGTATCCTAAAAGATCAATAGCTTCATTTCTGGTTTGAGTATCATAACCTTAGGTAGTCTTACTTGTTCGAAGTGTCTATTTTGTGATGGTTCTTGATGTTTAAATCCTGCCTAAATCCTGATGAGATACTCAAAGTAGATTTATTCTTGCACCTTTTATTTCTGAATGTGGAGCCAGATCTGTTTGTCTAAACATGGCTTCTGAATCTGGCTTCACTCAAAGGTTGATGAAGAACATCTGGATCAGAACCAATGGGGAAAAGAAGGAAACACCAGTCGGGAATTACAGTTTCTGTCATATGTCTAAAATATGGTACCTATATCATCATCCCAAGTATCCAGACTAACAGATGTTTTAATGTATATGCACAGTTTTGTCACTGAAGACACAGTGTTAACTTCTGAGGATACCATCCCTCTTGCTCTTAATCCATATGCTCTGTTATTTTTTGTCTGAAGGGTGAATATATTTAAGATTTGAGTCTTCAGGGGAGGAAATAAGCTAAGAAAATCAAAACTCTAAGATTATTCCATTTTCATAGTTCGCTAGGATCGTTCTAGAAGACCTTTTTGAGAGACTACTATATGTGGTTAGTGATCTTTCCCTGTGACAAGCTTTTCCCTTTGACAAATTCATGTTTCACTGGACAGCTTATTGAAATTTACCACTGATAATGGAACCCAGACAGCTATCCTGATTATTTTATTTGAGTCCTAAGTGGAGAGAAGGAAAAAAAAAAAATCAACCTCTAATTCTCCAGTGGCATGTAAAGACTGTTTCTTTTCCCACTGAGGATCAGAAAAAGTGGTCTGGAGTGAAGTATCTCAATTCCTTGACCTCATCTTCCTTCTCAGGACTTACAAGAGTGACCCTGCAATGTATTAGATGCTCTTTTCCTAGCAGTCTCCTGTTACAGCTGAATAGCAGCAATTCCTTATATCTAGACTTTGGAAGCTATGTGAGCTATCTAAATTATCAACAAACTTGCCCACTGGCTTTTACTACAGTAAATGCAAAGAAATAATCATCTCTAGATATCAGATTTCTATGTTCCATTCCTAAACCAAAAATTTGTATTAATTATATTAATTTGGTTTATAATTTTAACCTTATTCAATAGTATGATGAACAGAATGAGAATTAATATAGAACTTGAAAATGGATTTCTAAATTCTTAACTCTTCTATAAGATGTGTAATTACATTTATGCAAAAATGACCAATGAGACATCCCAGCCAAAACTGCAGCAACAAAGAGGCATGAACACTGGCATACTTTGTGAATCCAATGATAGACTTCTTAAACAATCTTTAGTGCAGTGCATGCTTTTCTGAAGGCTATAAATGCTTTTAGTCATATATCAGTCATTTTACTCAAAGCTGTCCAAGAGACTGAGTTTTTCCTATCTGACTTTATCCTGCGCAAGAATGTTTTCCCAGCAACATTCCAGAATTTTCATCTTGTGTCCAAAATTTCCAGACATGTAAAAATTCTTGAAATGGCTACAGAGCTCCCTGGAAGCATCAAACTTCTTATGCTTCCTGGGTAACCACAGGCAGTAATCAGTAGCTTTAGCTGCCAACTGCTGTGAATATTCACTTAAGTCAGGTAGGAACTTTGACTATAACTGTAAAACTCAATAAGAAAAATGCCACTCCAAAGTACACATATGATGAAGAGCCACATGCAAGAAACAGAGGTTTAGGCTTTTAGGTTTTATCTGTGTAATTAGTACCTGAGCACTAATTGGAAGAACACCAAATCTCATGGTCTGAGTACCAGGGAGCGTGCTGACATCTGTCCTGAACGTCCAGTCATGAGGCAGTACTCACACTCTGTGGGGTTTATTAATGCAGAGCTACACTAAGCAACTCAAGGGTTGAATTTACTGGGCATTTTAGACAGAAACCTTGCCTATCTCTTTTTCCAAAGATTTTTAATTTATGGACAAATTGAAAAGGACTCAGTTTGCATGGAGTGAAAACATTTGGAAATAACAAGAAATGTGTTAATATATGTGTATTTACATGTTGACACTGATGGCTTTCAGCCTATATGTGTCTTGTTGAGGAAGGTATCAGCACCTGACATTTCTCAGGCTCCACTTCCAGAGACAGAAATAAAACAGAAGCTGGTAAACAAGAATAGAGATTTTAAAGGGATAAGAGTTTTGCTGGAGATTAAAAGACCATCACTTCTGTCTGGAGAGGAGCCAGAAATTTACAGGATCATACCCACCAGTCACAGGAAAAAAGGTGGGAGAAGACCTCAACGTATTGCACTGACTGCCAGTGACCGGAGAAAAAACTAATAAGCAGGCTTATTAGCCTTAGTTTTATGGTGGAAAATTAATAGAACACGAATCCTTGGATGAGTGGAATAAAATTACTATCTCTCTCTTTCGGTTTTACACACACTCATGGGCACATACCTTCACTCTTTTTTCTTCTTCTCAAGATGTAACTGCTCTGGGAAAAGGATGATTGCATTTCTTCAACAACTGCATTGTTTATAAGAAGCTGTCGGTATTGATCAGTGGTTAAGGCTGGCAGAAAGAAAACCGTTTACACTTTCCATTTTAAATGTGTGAAGACTAAATAATCTAACAACCACTGTTGGATAGCAGCTCCATCTCACCAGCAGTTCCTTTGTTGCCTCATACGTGGTTGAGTACTATACACGGCTGTCCTGGTTTCACAGGAACAGAATCACAGGCCAGGCATGGAAGACAGGGTATCAGTAGACATAAGTTGTCTGGGACCTTCACTCAGGGCAGCTGACCAGGCTGACCCACAGGGATGTCCCACACTACTCACCTGAGCTCATTACAAAGGGGGAAGTGGGCTGAGGGGGAAAGCGCTCTTTCCTGGGAATCCTCCTTCCCAGACTGTTGTTTTCTCTGCTGCTTTCAAAGACCAAGCTGAGTATAAACTTATATACTTTATGTTGGTCTTTGTATTAGGCTTGTTATGTTGTATATATTTATATTTCATATAAATTTCATATAAAATCCTTGGGACAGTCTCCCAAGGGATCTCCAAATCACACTGGGAGTTAACTTCTTTTCTTTCCCATTGCCTCCCTAGCCTCACAATTATATCTCCGCAATAACAATAATACTATGAAGAAAAAACCCCAAAAAACTAAACCCAGAACATATTGTATTTCCTTAAAAGTTTGTATTATATGAAATGTGGACAGGATTGGGAAAAGAATGTGCATAGGAAGTATCTGTGAAGGAGAAATTCCACATTTTATTTTATTTGTTTTTACTAGCTGAAGAAAAACAGAGTACTGAGTAAAGTCTGTTTCTATTCCCTCAATTTAAAAACAAATTTCTCCTTATTTTTTTATTTAGTTCAATTAGTTAGAAGTTAGATTTACAAACTTTCAGTCAAAGATCAATATTTTGACCTGGAAGTACTTAATGTTTTTTCTTTGCCAGGGAAAAAACAGGGTTGTTTTGTTTTTGTTTTTGTTTTCGTTTTGTTTTGTTTTGTTTTCTTTACTCTAAACTTAGGTTTTCAGTTGTCTTGGGCCATAATGCCTAAAGGGGATTTTCTGGTATGCTAGTGTTGTTGTCTAAGGGAAACCATCGACAACTAAAGATCACATGTTTAAGAACTGCAAACTTCATTTAACCTGTATATATTTTTGGAGCACCAAATTTTGCAGAACAGTGTTTCAGCTGCTCAATTGAATTTGTGTGCATGAAATCTAGTGTATACTTTTTGATTTTTGTGGCTTATTCTTATTACAACTGATCCAAAATTGGAACTTTTTGAATGACTGAATGCACTGGGGATCACATAAATGTGGCTAAAGTAAAGATTTGCTAGCCATAGCAATTCCAGACTGAGGTAGAATTTGAGAGCATAATTTATCTGTTGATTCTCCATAGGTTTTTTTAAAGTATTTCAGTGTAAAAGGAACAAAAAGAAAGAAGTTTCTGAAACTAAATACCTGCAGCAGGCAGGTATTTATATTCATATATATATATTCATATGTGAAATTCTGTGGAAATAAAAAATAAAGGTATTCTCCAAAGGTTAATATGCCACTGGCCTTTTCCCCAGACAATAAGAGAGACCTTTTAATATTTGCAAATGCATAGAGAAGATGGGGAGAAGGAAGAAAAAAGGAAAACTATGTTAAACAAAGCCACTGCTAAGAAGGAGAAGAGTATGCCAAGTAAATGATGGGTATAGATGGTATCTGCCAACCAGTCAAGCTGTTTGATAGCACTCCTCTATAGACCCAAGAGGGGAATCAGTAACACAAGAAAGAAGGGTTAGCAATGCCTTCTACAGCTTTTATGAGACTTAATATCGATCACAAACCTTTATTGTCAAGGAAAAAGGTAAAAGAATATCTAGAGAAATTGGAATTGACAAAGCTAGGCGACTTAGAGAGAGAAATCTCTTGAGTCGCTTGTAACCAAAGAAGAGATACTGTAAGTGATACAATCAATGTAGCCCTGGAAGACTCTGGGGAAAAATTACTTTATCCATCAAGTATCCATAGTTGGAGAAGCATGGTATCAGTTTGTTTTGGATGATTCAGAACATAGGCCCAGATTTGCCCTGAGTTGTAATGATACTCCCTTCCTATAGATTAAATATAGTTTTCAAAAGAATGTTAATTTATCATTCAGTCTTAAGCATGGACTGAATATAATATGTCATCCTTTTTTAACAAGATACGAACTTTGCCTCCTGCCAGATAAAGGATTGTATGCAAACATTCTTAGTTTGAAAAGTCAGTAATGGCAATGGGTCCCACCATCTTCTGGGAATACTTTGAAATGGACCAGAGGAATTGACATCTATCAAAAAAATTTTCAGTGATCCTACAACTCTTGTATAAATTACTCCATTTGCTGATACCTGTTGTTCATGTAGAACCAAACCCCGACAAGAAAAGTCTTCATTGTTGTCTGTTGGCCAAGGAGAGAAAATGGCTCAGTGGTCAAGGACTTATCTGTATATTAGTTCTTGCCTATATACTCTGTATATTAGTTCTTTGCCTATGTTGGTTTTAGCACCATTGATGATATACTAAAACCTTTTATTTGTGGGGTTCAAAATAAGAACTTATCTCCTAATAGCAGCAGTTTTGCTATGTTTATGTCAGTTCTGCAGAACATGAGGACGGGCATGTCTTGCTGATTTAAATTCTCCTGAATACAAGCATTACGGAGCTGTAAATAAAGAGAAGTTAAGGCCAGATCTTCCAGCTCAGATGAAGATGCTTCATTGTTTATTATGGTTCAGTTACAATCAAATTATTGATGTTCATAACACTGCTGGGGCTACCGCATGATGCAAGTCACAGGAATGAGATAGTGGAAACAAAGAAGAGGAAAAATATAATGTAGAGAAGAATCTAGGTTTTAGCACTTGCATACACAATTATATAGGAAATAAAGCTTATCATGGTACGGCAAAACTTTTTTTTTTTTTTTTTTTTTTTTTTTAGTTCATGCATGATTTGAAAACCCTCTGCATGGAAGAAGACAAAAAAAGATAAATATTTTCAGGAATGCTGGGATGTCAAAATGCAGCATTTTTTCCCTTAAGAATATAAAATATTAAGAATGCTCAGCAAAAACCAATAGGGAAGCTGCTTAGATAGAAGATGAAAAATTAATTTTAATGCACAGAGGAATAGGTAATACAGTTATTTCACAACCTCAATAAATTTTAATATTTTAGTATTTAAAAGTAGTGTCTTTCCAATAATATATTTAAAGTTGCTTGTGTCTCTTTTTACTAACACTCTAAGTTATTCTATTTCTCTCCTTGCCTCTCTTGGTCTCATTCTTCCCAATATCTATAAAAGACTACTTTAGATGCATTTTCTTCTTGGTAATTATCGGTATGGAGTGATTAATGGATTTGTTTCTTTCATCATATGGTATTTCTTCTCTACTCCCCTCACGTCTGAGAACAGAGGGTTCTTCTTACAAAAACACAGAGGCCAAAATCAGTGCACTGAAAACAGCCCAGATAAGTTGCAGTGGAAGATTGCATAGACACAGAGTACTTCTCAATTAATTACTTTGAAAAAGTAACCCATAGGAGACAGGGTTTCGGTGCAGACTGTAAAAATACAGCTAGGAACTCAAATGAAGATAAATGCGTTTAGGCCATGCATCTCATCTTTGTAACCATATTATTGTCATTGTTTGAATTGTGTAGCTTCAGCCTATTTAATGTATATCTGCATGGGTGAGTTGTCCCACTAGAATACAATACAGACATTCTTGGAGATTATCTGCCAATGAAAATAAATTTTAAAAAATAAAAACCAAAGAAGAATAAAAAAGAAAAGATTCAAATTAATACTTGATTTACACATTGGTAATCATGTCCTGAAATGGCTGCAGGAAAAAGGAAAAAAAGAAAAAATGGGTTTTAAAATACACGTAAAAAAACAGGTTCAGTGCTGATTTCCAGGTGGATCCCTGAAGATCAAGGAATCTTCTTATATTTCTAATATCACTTTTACTGGTTGTCTGTGAAAATGTACTTATTATAGTCATTAACTGCTCAGCTATCAGTGAAAGAGATTGTCTGTCTTGTACCTCCATTTAGGCATTTATCTCCACCATCACATACCTGACTCTCATTTTGTTCCCCTGCATTTCCCCTGTCATTTTATTTGAAAGCAGCACAGATTGATTTCTTTCTTTCTTTCTTTCTTTCTTTCTTTCTTTCTTTCTTTCTTTCTTCCTTCCTTCCTTCCTTCCTTCCTTTCTTTCTTTCTTTCTTTCTTTCTTTCTTTCTTTCTTTCTTTCTTTCTTTCTTTCTTTCTTTCTTTCTTTCTTTCTTTCTTTCTTTCTTTCTTTCTTTCTTTCTTTCTTTCTTTCTTTCTTTCTTTCTTTCTTCCTTCCTTCCTTCCTTCCTTCCTTCCTTCCTCCCTTCCCTTCCCTTCCCTTCCCTTCCCTTCCCTTCCCTTCCCTTCCCTTCCCTTCCCTTCCCTTCCCTTCCCTTCCCTTCCCTTCCCTTCCCTTCCCTTCCCTTCCCTTCCCTTCCCTTCCCTTCCCTTCCCTTCCCTTCCCTTCCCTTCCCTTCCCTTCCCTTCCCTTCCCTTCCCTTCCCTTCCCTTCCCTTCCCTTCCCTTCCCTTCCCTTCCCTTCCCTTCCCTTCCCTTCCCTTCCCTTCCCTTCCCTTCCCTTCCCTTCCCTTCCCTTCCCTTCCCTTCCCTTCCCTTCCCTTCCCTTCCCTTCCCTTCCCTTCCCTTCCCTTCCCTTCCCTTCCCTTCCCTTCCCTTCCCTTCCCTTCCCTTCCCTTCCCTTCCCTTCCCTTCCCTTCCCTTCCCTTCCCTTCCCTTCCCTTCCTTCCCTTCCCTTCCCTTCCCTATTATTTTTCCTGATATTAAGCTGTCTGACCCTGTTTGTAGCCTTTGAAGGAGAATTTCATTAACAAAGCATCTGTTGATGAAAGACAGCTCTCCGGAATGTTACTATCATATGAAGTCTGCTAAAAATGTACCTCTTCTCCAGAGAGGATGCACATCCAAGATGGATACCTAAGGAATCAGGCTAGGGATAAAATGCTCTGGTGAAAAATGTTTGTTTGCTTTTATATTTTTCCTTTGAAAAATGAGTTTTCAGTAGATTCAAATTTGTATATAAAGCCTGACCATTTTGATGATCTTTCTCACTTTAGAAAGCAATGATTTGGATCAGAATAACATATTTCTTTTAAAATCTCAGTTTAGACAAAATCACATCCTTTTGAACTGCCATTTGAATAAAAGTAAAATCTGAGTGACATTTCAATTTATGATGCCAATTTCATGCAAAATTTATTCTTATGCTTTTCAAAATTAAATATTTCATTTCAAATCAATGTTTTGATTCAATGTTTCATTTTAACCTGTCAAAAGCATTTGTTTTAATTGAAAAAAAAAAAGAAGCTACTTTGTTCTTCTCTATGAATTTCTTTCTGAAACTTAGTTTTTTTGACATTATTTAGGAGTATTTATCAAAACTAATTTTAACAGAAATTTCAATTGCATAATAATACTATTTTATCTAATATAATTTAGTTTTAAAATTAAATAAATGACATTGTTATAAAGTTCTGAAAAGAAAACTCAAAGGTTCAAAAAACATGAATATATCAACTCCTAAAGTAATCTGTAAATTCCATCTGATGAACACTGAATAAATTGGACAGGTTTATACACATGATGTATCATGAAATGGATTTTAGGTACCTATATGATCTTAAAACATTAGGAAAGAATCTTTTAAAATATTTCTAAAAGTAGTAAGCTTTCAAATAAGCATAATTATTGTAATGAAATTTATTATTTAAATATTTTAGAAATCAGAACAAAAAAATTAATTTGGATTGACTCGCAAGCAAAAACACTCTACATTTCAGTATTTTTTATCTAACTAATTAAGTCTGAAGGACATTACAATTGGTATCTTTTAAAATTCCCTCCTGATCTAGTTAGAGTTTGGACTAGGTTTTTCAGAAAGATGGAAAAGATATTTTTCTAACTTTTTCATTTAGACATAATTTTTTTCCACTTTGTAATAGATTTTTTAAAGAGCTGTTTCCTGAAAGAGTATCTCCACAAAACAAAAAGTTGAAAATTACAAGTAAAAAAGAAAACCATCATTATCAAACATACTTCTCTGAGCAGGGGCAATAGGAATTGGTTTTTATTATTAGACAAATCAATTTTTCTGATATTCCAACAGCAGTATTTCTAAACCAGGATTAAATTTAGGTCACAGTCTTATTTGCAAACTATGTAACTAGAAAAATTATGTATCATATAATACAGAAAAATATAAACAAAACAACCCTTGTTCCTGTTTATCCTTTTTTCCAACTGTTTTGCTTACATTCTTCCTAAGAGGGCCTAATACTACCCTACACAAATATTGTGGACTCTATTTTTTGCATATGAACTATAGTAATTGATAACTAAATATTGCCCAGTTAAAACCCAAGCCTGTTAAAATATTTACACTTCTTAGCAGAAATAATTATGCATAATAGACTTCATCCTGTTCTGACTGCCATTTTGAGCAGCTCTTTTCTATTTGCACAATGAATTAAAGAAACTATTGTTCATTCTACTGAAAGCCCCAGAGGCTACATTATGTTACATAGTCTACAAGGATACATAGAACTACAGTGCTCATCCTCAAAACTTTACGGTCTGCATAGGGAGTAAAAAAAAAAAAAAATTAAGACCACTGAAAAACATACAAAAGCCAACAGATATTCTCACAGCTGCATGGATGGACCTTAGTACCACAAGAGAAAGAAAGTAAGAAAGGCTTACTTTCCTCAATGCAGTCTTGAGGTCCAAAATCACAGTGCAGTAGTGTCAAGTAAACAAAGAAATGAGATTTCATTAGCATTTTCTTTGTCTCTAAACTATACAGAGAGAGTGATTTACTTTCCAGTCATGGTGAGGTGTGTGATGTTGCACGCTGTTGTTGCAGCATGTTAGTTCTGGCTTTGACACTATGACACTAGCCTTTGACAGTCCTATGAGCAGGTTTAGCACTCAAGAAAAACTAATTCTCTGCAGACCCCATCTTTAGAATGAGCTGACATAAACATGTGATGAGGACCCTGGGTAGCCCAGGAGTGAACTGACTTGATCACCTAAGCCCACCCTGGAGGCTTTCATTTTCTCCACCAAAGATTTTTACATATGTAGCTGCTGTAAAATACATGTTCAACAAATACAGGCATCACTGGATGGTAATTTAGCCCTCTACAAAGTCTTATTTGCTAGAATAAAATGCCATTCCTGGAATGTAAAACTGCATGTGAAATCTAGAGAGAAAGGTGCAAACAGGCTGGATACAGATAAGTTTAGCAACAAATTAAATTACTCTAGTTTGGTGCAACTTGTTATTGTTGAAAGATGTGGTAGATCTCCAGTGATACTAACATGGATTTGGTTTATCTTTTATGAAAAAGAGAACATTTTTATATCTAGGCACAAATACATTAAAAATTAATACTAGGTATTTTTCTCATGCAAAATTTCTGTTGATATCAAAATATACAGAAGGATGTGATTCTGAAGTGCTTCAATAAGCTCAAAATTTATTTCAAAATATGAAATTTAAGATGAGATTTTCTTAAGGGTTTTTGTGTTATTCATTCAAAGACAAAAGTTAAATGCAAAAGCAAAAATTTTTTTTCTGAATCAAACCAGAATATTGAGTTTAACTGTAGACTGTATTTTTGAAAATAACTCAGGAAAAATGCTTAAAATAAAACCTCCATTTTCTAATCTAGATCAAGTAGAAATATGTGAATATAGTATTTCTTGAAAAAAAATTAAATTCTGATCTTATTTCAGTCTTGTCTCAGTATATGTGAAACTTATTATTTCCAGGTTACATTTCTTTGAATTGTTTTTTTTTTTTTGGCTACTATTGTAGCCTCTTATGAAACCTGCAACACTAGTTTTTATTAAGCATTTATTACAATCTAAATTAATCACTGTCTGCAAGTCATCAGTTCTCTTCCTCTAGATTTTCACCAGATTGAAAAAAAATAAACGGAGAAAGTTTTATGTTGTCATTTTGTTTTGCTGCTTTCCTTTTTTTCCATCTCTTATTTTCATACCTCTGACTGGCAAAAGAGAAAAATTCTTCAGTTATGGTGGTCTTTAAATCATATCTTCTTTATTTTAACTGGTATAATTTTCAGTGTGTTCTCAAAGTAAAAATGAGAGGATTTATTTTTTTTCCATTTATTTTATAGAATGGGGCTTGAGAAGGTCAGAACATTCAATTACAGCAAAGGCTGGTAAAGCCTCCATGGACAGGGCATCTTTACTGGAGTTTTTACTGCAATTCAACCATCAGTTCCTGAGTATAATTTCCTCCTTTCTTATACATTCAGAGAATCCTTGAAGATAGAAGAATATTTTAAAAACATTATCTTATCATTATACTCTGGGAATCAATACTCCTCAGCCTGGTTGCATTTCACAGTGAGGAAGCTTTACTCTTCCTTTCTGCCCCATGCAACACATTATGGGGCTTGACCCATTGAATGGCATGTGATCAGAATGGGCTCCTATAGCCAGCTGGATAAAATCAGACTCAATAATCCCTAACTGTAGCACTCCAGTTTGTTTCTGATGTTCTTTATTTAGCACACAAGATAAAGAATTGAGAAATTTACGCATTGTTGACCTGGCCTTGTAAAAGTGCAAGAACTGGAAATAAATATTTAAAATTCTTTCTCGAGTAAGATTTAACTTACATTAGGTAAAAAACTGTTCTCCATTGTGAGATTATGCTTCCAGACTAAAACATCCAAGTTCAGTTTTCTAAGTGAAAAGTATGTGTTTAAGCTTTGCTAGCAGTCTCTGGAAGACCCAGTCAGTACAGGCTCAATGTTTTTTACTACACATGTATCCAGTATCCTTTGAAATGTGTTTAAGTATCAGAGCTATCCACATGGGACTGGCAGATATGATGGGGGATTATGGTGTACTTTTGACTTTCCAGACCATTGGTTGGAGACCCAATAAAGGTACCTTAAGGCATAGAGGCTGTTTAGCTGTCCTGTGTTTTAAAAGCTGATACAAGCTCCATTGAGGGTACTATTTAAAGCCCCACTGAAAACTGTAGCTCACATCTGGGAACTTACATGGTGTCCTAATTTGTTTTACATTGTACATTGAATCCTATAAAACAAAGATGCCATGTTTTTAATCGCTGGGAATTTACATATCTTTCAATGATGAGTCAAAATGAAGACTAAAAAATAATTCCCTGGAAGTGATGTTCTCCAGGAATCTACCTGATAAATAGGCTATATTTTGAGATGTCTTCAGCTTAGAAGAATGAAGATAGATGGTTGTGGATGGCAAAAAAAATTACAATTAAACAGGAACTTGTTAGTTCAGAGATTGCTTCCATTGCTATATGTGCTTGTGCTATCTGACCGTAAAGTATGTGCCAAGACCAGTGAGTACAGCAGCTCAGGCTCTGAAATGAAGCCGAGTCCATTTTGATAGCTGCCCATTTGAGTCAAGCTGAGCTGAACTGGAATATAACATAACCTAGCATCTGGTGGTGCTTTATGGAAAGTAGATCTCACACAGATTTCAGACTTCCAAAGTTCAGGAAAGCTATGTATTAGGATGAGGGTATGAAACACAAAAATACAGTGTTCCACCAGGTAAAACTCTGTTGTTAATCAAATCTTTCTGAGATAATCTCTACAAGTCTGTCAGTACTCCCATTCTTTCCAATGGCATCTTATTTTTAAATATATTGGTGCAAAAGTCTTTAATGCACCGTTATCAGAGATGCAAAAGAAAACTAGACTGTTTGTGTGGCCATTTTTCTAGTTGATAGTTTGTAACACAAAGTTGCAACCTTGGGTTTGACACCTTCTTTTTTGTTAAGCATTTTCCTCTTATCTTCCATTCCTTATTTCTTCCATCTCTTTCAGATATGACAAAAGTTAATGAATTGTCAATGGCCAGGAGGACTGATGATTATGAAAGACTTAATTATTACTCCAGAAATATCAAGTCCTTACACTTATAGTGGTTGAAATCACACAATGTCCTTCTGGACATGAGTACACTTCCTACCTTCTCCAACCAACCTATATAAAAGAAATAATTATGTAAGAAAAATATGAAATCACTGAATTTCTACTAGGCACTAATGTAGTACAAACTATCCATGCAAATAGATATTTGGAAAAATTGTCTGCTGGTCCAGCTTCATTTGCTTTAATCAGTAAAAACTCAGCTGAGGTTCCCAAGAGAAGATGTTGGATTTTGAATTGATGCTATGTTTGATTTTGACCAAGAAGCCATGATGAATTAAATCTATACTCAAATACTTGGAGGATTTTCTTAGTTATATAGATGACTGTGCTTTTCAATCCATTGCCCTTAAATAAAAAAAAAAAAAAATATATATATATAACAAAGTATTTTTACGTCCCCATTTTCACACCATTTCCCCTAAAAAACAAATTACTGCAAAACATTTTTACTTCCCTATTTCTACACCTTATATTCATTTAAATGCCCATTTCTTAATGCTTAAATAAAATTATTTGGAATCAGATGCTCGGTAATGGGGAAATATAATGTTGGGAGGAAAGAATGTGAATTATAAAACTATCTTCTCCTTCCCCATGAATAAAAAGCTTTGTGCTGCCTCTCAATTCCTTCTTCATGCCCCCCAAAAGAAAATGAAACAAAACAAAAAACTATTTATATATATATATAATTTTCCTTCTCTAATGATATTCAATTGTTCTAAGAAGAAAAAAATGGTACTAAGTATAATGAGATGCCAAATACAAAAAATCCATGCTGCTCATCTCTAAGCCCTTCTGTTCCTTGAAGTGAAAACTCATTTTAAGAAGATTATGCTGCATATATTAGAAGATGGGCTGATATTCTGCATTCATACTCTACTGGGGCCTTGGCAGTAAAAGAGAGAGAGGAAGAGAAGGAAAACAACGAAGCTAAAAAACAACATTTGTTCCTAATTACCTAATGCACTAATATAAGGCATAAGTCTCTTTTCATTCATTTAGGCTTGAATATATATAATCTGATGGCTTCGGTTGAAAAGGAGTCACATAGTATTTATGATTAGCAAGGAAGCTACAGAGGGGAATAAGGTGGTATTTGAATGAATTCCAAATTCAACATGAGCTACACAATTTTCCTAGTTTCAGGGAAACAAAAACTGAAAAAAATTCCTTTGATTAGAGGAGCAGGGCTCAGATTCCCCACAAAATACTTCTAGAGTTGTAAAATTGTAAGAAGGTTTAATTCCTTTACTGCATGAGGGGCAGAGAATATATCTCCAAAGAATGAGTAGCTGAATATGAGTTCCTTAATGAATCTGTAATGAACAAAGCCTTTTCAATTCATACCCAAGGAAGATATTGCTGGGGTTGGTGCTGAAATTTTAAATAAGAAATTATGTGTCTATTCTCTACCTTAATTATCTCTTAGCAATATTTTTACCATGGGAATTGACTATAGGTTTTTAATCTAATGATTTGTTTAAGGTAGAAATCTGTACAAATAAGAATCTTGGTTAATTTTTGAATGCTTATTATGTAAATTTAAGACGAACTCTCTGTGGTTGCAAATGTAAGACTTGCTCTGACCAGATCTCTTTCCCAAACCATCTGATTTATTTTTCATAAAGAATTAATACAAAACTATGTTACTGACCTCACATTATATTGAACTCATATTATGTTAAGGTCCTGCTGTGAGTGAAGATTTGGGTCAGATGACCTCCCACCCCTCTAACATGAATTACTCTGCTTGTTTGGCAGATTTTTCATGCAAATACTCATCACCTGTTTTATATAATTTTATTATTTCTTTTTTCTTTCATTTCAATAATGCCAGTAGTATCATTCTGGGAAGAAATAAGGGCCTGATTCCAGGTCATTATATATTGAATGATTTTTCTATTGTGGGTGAGAGGAATTAATTTGAGTTGCAACTAGATAAAAATAAATTGTATGTTCTTTCTGTTACATTTTCTACCTTTGTAAAGCTAAAGCTAACTTAACATTTTGCATTTTCTCATAAAAAAATGTGTATAATACATTTACACATACCCACATCCCCTTATGTTTATATGCTATATATATTTATACACACACAGATACATAGATACAGAAAACTTGAGATACAACAAACACATTTTAGGGATAAATAAGGTATACACTTGAAAAGGCAAGTACTGAAATACTTTAGGGGTCAATTAAATTTTTGTTTATGTTTTTCGTGCTTAAAAGTCTTATTTTAACTAAAATGCAAGAGATTTCAACTTCTGTCCTCTAGAATAACACTGAAAATTTGGGCTCCTAAATCGCTTATGCATTTGAAAAAACAAATCAAACACCTTGATCCTTAAAAGTGTATATGTTTATATAAATTAAAAATATTTCAAATGAAGCTTTTCCATTATTAAACTTAAATGTTCTCACTATATCTGTTTAATAAAATGAGAGGAAAAACCTTAAACATTTTACATGTTAAGCTGGTGAAAACACATTGTTTTTTAAAAGATAAGGTTTAGATTCAGTTTTTTTAACTGCTATCTAAAAAGTTAATTGAAATAACTGTTCAGTTTATAATGTGTTGAAACAAGAGAGAATATGTATATTTATTTGTTTTTGCAGAGTTAATTCTGTCCATGGTACTCCTCTACCCACTGTAAACCTATGTTGTTAGAGCTAAGGCAACTGATCAGAGTAACTTGAAATGCAGTTCATGAAAGTTGAGCAGTCCAGAAAACATACGATCCATCTAATGTTTTATGCATACCTATAGGTCAATAATGTTATTTATCATTACAGCATACTGGCATGTAGACAGAGTCTGAGAGGGGACCACAGGGCTACAAGCCGAAGGGATGTACAAACAAATGACAGGCCAGCATTGCAGTGCATCTATTTGGTAGCAATTACCAATCTGTGAGTGACTACTGGAAAAGCTGTGGAAGAAATGACCTGATGACCATAGGTGAAATTTAGAAACATCTTCAAGATTTGTGGAATAATACTGGAAGAAAACTGCTAGCTATGGGACAGAGTATATTATTCTTAAAAAAAATAATAAATTAAAGATTAAAAAAAATCACAACAAAACAAACAAAAAAACAAACAACACAGAAAATAAAAAAAACACAACACCAAAAAACCTGTTTCAAAGATAGCATATGATACTTGCAATGATATTAAACAATGTCAAGAAATGCTTTAAAATTACCACAAGAAACAGGTGTGAGACTTTGCTTAGTATTTTAATTTTTTATGACTGCCACCTCAAATTTTAATTAGGTAAATCAGTTGATGTTTTGTCATGGAATCAATAATAAAATTACTCAGGCTATAGCACCTAAAGTACCACACATTTGAAAAAATGAATCATTGCAAACTCCCCTGAAGTGAAATACTGTATCTACTTCTTGCAAACAGTATTGCACACAGAGGCTAAATTTCAGTGAATATCAGCCATATGGATCACAGTCCAGGGCTGGACTCAGGTTTTCCTGTCTGAAAAGTTGAGAGGAAGAAGAAATACTTTCCAAAGTCTTTCCCACTCCTTGACTACAGATGGAAGAGAATCTATGTTCTGCAAACTGAGCCCTAGGGAATTAAGAAGAGGGAAGATGTGAAATAAACCCACCAGTAGAGGAGGAGTTACTGTAGGCCATACAGTGAGTTGGTATCAGAGCTCACTGGTTTAATAATTGCTTTCCTTTGAGGCTTCCCTCAAACCATTGCTTTGTAAATGTTAATCCAAAGATTGCCCTTAGGTTTTCCCCAGAGACATTTCTTTCAAAATAGCAAGCTTAATATCATAATTCTTGAGCTGAAATTCCCTGCTTCTTGCAACCCAGCTTATTGCCCCTTAAGAATAGCCTGGGAGGTTATCCTGGATTTCTCTTGGGTAGGTATTTCTTCAGCAGGATTGTGATTACAATTTCTTATGGAGAAGTTTTCATATTTGAAGGAGAGTCTACAAAAAAGAAAAAGCTCTTAAATTGACTTACTGGAGAAATGAAAGATTAAAGCAATCAAGAAGTCTTTCTTTCAGGAGGATCAAGATAGATAAAAATGAGGGCTTGTAATTAGCAAATTTAGAAAATGTTCACTTTTTTAAAGTTTCCTAGGTCATGGCAACATATAATCCAGTTTTTACACACAAGATATGAAAATAAGCTCATATCCATCTCAAGAAACACTACTGTTCACCCTTGTCTTATGGGCTATCTAAACTAAATTTCTGAATGAAGAAGCAATCTGCTCCTGCACGCTCATGAAAACAGAATGTTACCTCTCTCACCTTCATGATGACCAAATCAGTGTTGCTTCACTTTGACTATCTTGTCCACCTAACCAGTAAGAATTTAACTCCAGATTTGACTAAGGTTCAAATTTGGCTAAGGTCTGAAAGTATACCTGCCTTCAGCTTTTTTAAATGACTTGAAGAGACCACAGAGAAAGACTAATTTAGATGCCTAAATTAATTGCCTAAATTAGGATGCAATGAATCTGGTCCTTAAATATTCTGTGTTGAACAGTAGCTAGCAGAATAAACAGAGATAACTAAAATTGTAATATAATAATTCAATAACAATTGTACTATAAAGTAGTAAATTTCATAACGATAAGTGAATTTGTTTATTAAAAATCAAGCCAAGTGACATCTCTCAGCCAAGAAGCTTGATTTATTTCCTCTTTGCTGGCATGGATTATGGGATGTGTTAGCACTGTTATCCATGCATTATAAATATTTATTTATGTATTTATATTCTATGCTTTCACATGCTGGTAAAAACAAATAACTGAGCAAGTTTACAGGCAGTTACCTTGGTGTTTAATGGAAATAATAGTCTGCAAATGTCCTGCTTTGCAAGACACTGAATTTAACTTCTCCAGGGACATATTTATAGAAACTGAGATTTTTATCTCTGGGTGCTACGAACCCTGCCTTTAAGTTCTCTTTTTATTCTTTGTAAAACAATGAAAACAACAAAGTTCTGTCAATGACACTGAAAGTTCTCAGCAGCTCTCCTCTCAAGGATCTAATTGGTGTATCATGGTAAGAAAAAGAAATTACAGCAGTTTTCCATCATAATCTGTGAAGAAGTTATTTACTCTCTGTCCTGACTGATAAAGAATATTAATGAAAATTTTGGCTCTTGGAATTTTAAAATTAAAATATTTTTCATTTTTGAAAAAAAAAACAAAAAGCAAACAAATAAAAATTACATTTAAAACTATTTACTTTCCCCATTAAAAGAATTATTACAGAACAATAAAGGGGAGGTGAGGGAAAGAAATGCAAAGATAAGCAAGAGAATGTACTTCCAGAAAATATAACTGAAGAAATTTCAGTGACCCTTTTTTGCTTATGTTCTTCAGTTTCTAATGGTTTTCTGAAAACGAGAACACTTGATTATTATATGGGAAAACCTATCTTTAAAAAATTAGCCAGTCACATTTCTTCAAACCTTTACATGCAAAACCCATGCTTTTTTTTTGCTTTTTTTTTTTTTTTTTCCTTGTTTTCTTTCAGTTCTCATTTGGTCCAGCTGCCTCGTCGTTACAATTTCTCCTCCAGAAAGCCTTACTTCACAGAAAGATCACATATTATATGGGAAAATTCCCCATTTAGCTTAGAGGAAAATTCATCTATACAGTGTGGCCTGGGAGGCACAGACAAGAAGGGATAGTTGAGAACAACAGCCTTATGGGTTTCTGCCTGTGCTGCAGGCCAAGTGTCTTGTTCAAACCTTGACTAGGTTCATCACTTTTTCATCAAAAATGATGAAAATACTAGTCTCTTCCTCATTCCTGTTCTGAGGAGTATAAATGATCACTAAATCCCCTCTGAGGGAAATCTGTACAGCAAGTTTCCAGCTACTGCAGTCATCCACTCATCCTAGAATACGCAATTTTATCATGAATCTTCATCAGAAAAGTCTTCTATTGTTGTGCAGAAACTTTTTTATTGTCATAAAAAAGTCCTTGTGTTTGGTCTTTTTGGTTTCTCTGGGTTAAATTTTGGGGTCTTTTGGAGTTAAGTGTTGGTTTTGTTTTTGGTTTATCTGGGTTAAGTTTTGGGGTCTTTTGGAATTGAGTGTTGGTTTTGGTTTTGGTTTAGTTTGGTTTGGTTTGGTTTGGTTGGGTTAGCTTTGGTTTTGTGTGTTTGGTTTTGATTTGTTATTTTTCTTTTGCTTGTTTTTCATTTCAAGTATACAGGCTGAAGTTATATGCTTTCCATTGTACTAAGGGGGAGGGAAAACTGACTGGTTTGTGGTTTGTTTGTTTGATTTTTTGTTTGTTTGTTTGTGGTTTTTTTTGTGTAGTGGAGCTCAAAATTATGTCCCCTAGCTGGGGACATACAACTGCTTGACTCTCTTTACACAGTGAAAAATCTTCACTCTTGCTGCATCACAAAGCAATTGTGTTGGCTGAACTGGTTAATCTCTTGACCTTACTCCAGAGTGGACTGAAGGAGTTTCAGTTGATTGTGCTTTTACCTTAGATCATGTCTTAAAATCTTAAGATCACATACGCTGAATTTAGGCTACAACTTCAACCTGCTGTCACATACAGGAGTCAAATATAATGAAACCATCTGAATAATCACAGCTTAAGCATGTCACACAAAGGGCTCAGTGGAAGACATATAGCTAAGCACATTCCACAAAGAGCTATATAGCAAAGTCTCATGAATTTCTCTGAAATGTTGATACTCAGTGGAGGGTTATTCCTCTTCAAGGCTGGCTACTCATAACTGTGCTCTTGACCTTAAATCACAGTATTGGCATACCTGAATCATAAAGTACATAGAGAAAGTATTGTAAATTTTTCTTTTTCTCTTATCTTTATTTTGTTTTTGTATTGTTGTGTTGAAGGTGCTCTCCTCAGATCCTTAAAGTCTGAAGAGCAAAGGGTTATAAAGTTTGGACTACAGTGCCTTTACCTGTCACTATTTTAGTTACAGAGTTTAATTCAGTTCCACTTCCCATAGTAAAAAGAAAATACATTAACTCAAGCTTTAACCAAAAACTCGTTAGACTGAAGACTATCTCCATCTATGCTCTTTAAATGCCGAGAGAACGTTGATAAACAGATTAGACAACAAAAGACAGACTGCAGAGTTTTAAGCACTGATTATTAAATGTAACATGGCATCCTGCAAACACTTTTCTTTTTTTCATTTTTCTAAAATCAGACTTATTTTGGAGTGTACCAATTCACAGTCTTGAGCTGCTCAATTACTCTGTGGCATTTGGTTTGCGAATGTCTTAGAAGAGTTTGGTTTACCTGGAATGGTTAAACAAATATTTCATAATTTTCAAGAAGACCTTTTGCCTTGCTTTTTCTTAAGCAGAGATGTAGTTTGAAAACCCTGAATCTTCATAAAACACAGACAAGTCTGTACTGACATGAGATCCTTGAAATTTTTTTTTGTTTTTTTGTTTTTTCTTTTTTTCTTCTTAATGTAGGATTCTTAGCTTTAGTAAAAGTCAAAATTTGATTTTTTATTTTGAAAGAGTAACATAAAATTAACTGCAGAAAGTTAAGCACTAGGAAAATACCTCCCAGATAACTGCAGGAAGCACTGAACACTTTGTTTAGGGATAATAGTGGTCCAACTATCATTTGTATGCATATCTCATTTTTCTTACAAAGTAAAAAGAGAAAGAAAGCCTTCCTATTTCAGTATAGTTGCTATTGTTTATTTAGCTTTGGATGTTTTTTCTTATTTGTTTGAGGAGGTTCCTTTTACCAACCCCCTAATATTTTAAGAATTATAATCAGACCAAGATTTTTAACTTTAAAAAGTTTTTCTGTTGAAAAATATAAACCTTTCTGACCCTTCTGTTTTTTTAAGAAATTGAGCTGGTTTATTACTAATCCTTGAAATCTACACATAATTTGCTTTCTTTCATTCAGAAGAGTGTTTGTGATGAGGAAGATGATAGCCTATAAAAATGGAATAAAGTCAAGCACAACAGCAAGAGCAGAATAAGACAGAGAAATAATTTGAAAAAAATACTTTTTAATAAATATATATGTATGCAAAGTTCTCTATAATGTTTTGGTCAGTCAGGATAGTACAAAAAATGTTCCTTCTCAGTTTTGACTACTTAATTGTGGGCATACGTTATAGCGGTCAAGCCTGGAGGAAGAGCTGTAAAGAAAACGGGCTGTTAAATCACATTGGTTGTCAAAAGAATTTAGACCACTACACTTCTGTAGATTTCTTTAAATTTCTAATCTCTCGCTACAATATATAAACATATCAGACTGTTGAATAAGTATTTGCATCTTAAAACCAAAACTTTCTAAGAAGACACTGGAAGCATTCTTCCTACAAGAATGCTCTTACACCAGGCCTAGGAAGTAGCTTTATCTTATACCCTCTTCTCTCTCGATAGCCACCAGCTTTTCTAGGAAAGATATCATAGTTTATGAGTTTCTTACAGTTTACTGAAATAATTTCTAGTTCTAATGCTAAAGGACTATTCTTTGAACCATATTGAATAGATGGTTTAAGTTCCTTCTGTTGACCAAGTTCCACCCACTTTTTTATACACAACTGCACATTCAGGGCATAACCACTAAGATGGTTGTGGATAAACACATGCTGTTCCTAAAGCTAAGTATTCTTCTCTGTTTGGTAACAAGACTGTAATATTTTTTATTCTTTTGACTTGAACAGCATGTCTCTGCTTTCTTCCCACCGCCCTGCTTTCTATCCCCAAGACAGCCACAAATCCCTGGCTTCAATTACCTATGTAAAAAGATATTTCATGATAAAAATATTTCAGATAAATGCCAAGATCAGGGTATTTCATTAGGACAGAGCAAAATATCTTCTAGCATACCTTTAAAAAATCAAGAAATCAAGGGTGGGACCTCTCATTGTTTTAGAAGCCAAAATATAATTATTGTCCAGATGTAATTTCAGCTTTATTGCCCAGATCACAGGTCATTGGTTAGCAGATGCCGGGCAGGGAATCTAGCCGGTCAGCTAATAGCCTCCCCACTGCTGAAATTAACTAACAGTCAAAGGGTTTAATAACCAAAGGTCACAATAGTCTGTTTGAAGAGTCAGTAGGAATCCAGATGATAAATTATCTTCTTCTGTTCTGGGGGAAATTCTACCTCACCTCCCTCCGTGATATAAAATGAGATTTAGAAAAGTAAACTCTTATACCAGGCCAAAAAGTTGGTTTTCACAGCTTGCTAACATCTTCCAAGGAGTGCAGTTCCTGTCCTAAACTCTTGCTTGTGCTGTTGCTGTTTATCGTGAAAGCAAAACTGATCAAACTAGTAAGTGGAGCAAAAGCACTGATTAATGGGCTAGGAGTAAATGGAGACTTCAAAGTTTATTTTCATAAAAGGATCTGAGAATATCAAAACGAAAGCATACCACACAAGCATGCAGATTCGTTCTAATACTCATTTTTATGTCTGCATTTTGGTTATTCTTACAATCTATCATGATAGAGTAAAAAAAAAAAAAAAAAAAAAAAAACAACAAAAAACCTACCAGTTAGAGTGAGAGTCCTCAAAAAGATTGTGATTGAAGAATTGACCATCAAATTATACCAACCCATCAGTCTTGAGTCTAATTGCTAGAGACACATAGAAATATATTTTGTCACTTCCCCTGTTAACTTCATCATTCCTATCTAAAATGCCAAGAAAATCGCAATCTGCAGCCTTGATAAGTTGCTAGTGTCTTCAGTAAAAAATTGCCATTAGTGAGCAATGGCTATTTCAAGCTTATTAAAATTACTTTTTTTTTTTTTTTTTTCACCTTTAGCTTTTCCCTGAAGTAGTCAGAAGCTTATTTTGTGCATTGCTTAACATGGCCTTGTGAAAAACAATGGTGTCTGAAGCTAGATTGTAGCTAAGTGGGTGTTGGTTTCTTCTCCCAGGTAACAAATGAAAGCACAACAGGAAATCAAGTTGTGCTGGGGCAGTGTTAGACTGGATTTTAGGAGATTTTTCTTCATGAAAGGGGTTGTCAGGCACTGGAACAGGCTTCCCAGGAATGCAGTGGAGTCACCATCACTGAGGGTATCTAAAAGAAACGTAGATATGGTGCTTAGGAACAAAACTTTTCTCTACTTTCTTTTTATTAGCAACATCCCTATGTGCTCCTTATTGATATGAAGGAAGAATTACCAGGTGATTTCAAGCCCTTCTGTCACTTGTATTATGGGGCTTTGCCCACACTGTACAAAAATGGTCTGAAGTGCAACAAGATTAAGGCTATAATGTTAAAGTTGGCAGTGGGTAAATGTACCATGTTCCATCATATTTACCACCCACTTAATCACCACCGTAATGTAGGTCTTTTGCTTAAGCTTGATTTGCAAACTAATTCAACTCTCATTAGTCATGTACATACAGTAGGAAGAGCTTGCATCCAGATACTCAGCAGCCAGTTTTCCTACCTGGTTGATTTTGCTGGTCATTCTAGATGTGAATCAAGTCATCCTCATTGTGAGCTACTGATGATTGTGGTCTAGAAGGTGACTCTGAGTACCAAGAAAGCATAAAAGAAGATCTGCACTACAGCATGCAGACATAATTAAGGAACAGACATGAGTATGCATAACCAGCTTTTAATGGTGATCTAAATTCATTCACTGAATAAAAACCGTAATGGGAGAACTTTAATTCATAGACTGTAGGAACACAGATTGTTCCATAGTTTTCAACTTTTTCTCATATCCTTTTGCTGTACTCAGGCTAAAATAGTCATAGAATTTTCATTTCATTTTCATGCCTTGGACAAGGACTCAGAGGGAAATGAAAAAATATGTGAACCTCAGGACCAATGCTGCAAATACTCATATAAAACAGAGCATGACCACCACTGAAAACAAGCATAAATTGCTGTAGTAAACACAGAACCCCTTATCAAAACACATAGTGAACTCAACACACCCATTTGAGATTGAAGAAGATTTGTGCAGAGAGTGCTGAAAGAGAAAAGAAATTAAAAACAGCTACAGGACAAGGTTTGAGATACTCTAGCAAAGTACTGTTTGCTAGATCTGAAGTTTTCAATGTATCAAGAAGAGTGACCCTGCTCAAAAAGAGAGTGAAAGTCATTGATCCTTACAAACTGTGGCACACATATGAAAAAAAAAGTCCTTTTTCTTACATTTTAGGAGATACTAATGGTTTTCTGTTTTCAGTCCAAGGGTTCCATGTCACTGAAATTCACCTGACACTTACATGTTAGAAGAAAAATGACAAGTTGCTTTGAATGAAGACTAGGAAAGGAGAAAGAGAAGGGATGTAAAAAGAAATAATTAAAAACTATGTTTCTGATGGAACAGTTTGGATTACTAGGTGGCACTCCTTTGTCCAAACATAGATGAACTGATCAATAAATGCTTCTAGGAGTGACTGGCTCACTTTGATATATATAGCAAAGCTAGCTTAATATGAATCAATCTCTGTGAATGTGTGTTTCTCTCTATGCCGGACTCTTATGAAGAAAGTCTCAGGTAATGAGAGTAGACTTAGGCCCCTTAATATTAGAAAACTGAAATTAAGGGAGATGGATCACATCCTCACTTATTTGTGATAAACTAGTGATCAGATAACCCAGCTCAAAGAAGAATGCACAACCCTTTGAGATAATACCACCGTCAAGGATATGGGGATTACTCTGAAAAAAAGAGAAAAAACATCAAGTTGCTTTGCTTCACAACAGAGTACCCAAATAATTAATTACTATCATGGATATTGACTTGATAAGCATAAATCCTACAGAAACCTGGGTGCCTAGCAAGTATCTAAAGTTACTTGTAAACATCCTGTGTGTTTTTTCAAGATTTGAGTTCTGTGGCCTCAGTTTCCCATTCTGGCAACAACTTCACCTACTTCAATGGTGTGAAATATATTGGAAATGAGGAAATGTACAAGTCTCAAGGCAGGTAAAGAGCTATTCCACAGTCAAAGACTTTCTCTGCACTTGCACAGCAATTTTGGCACAAGCTCTCAAGATGAACACTGTATTAGCATCCCTTAAAAACCGTTCTTTTCCTAGTCAGCAGTTTTTCTCTTTTAGTCCTACACTTCCCTTGGCCAATTACATTAATGTGTGTTTGTCAATACTGAATTTCGTTTGCTGAATAACAGCTCAGAGCCCAACAAATCTTGTTGAATTTTCCTTGCCTCTTAAGCCTGAGTTCTTGCATCTCCACAGCTTTGTGTTGTCAGCAAAACTTAACGCATTTACAATCGGTCTCTTGATCTAGGGCAATTACAGAGAGAAGCAATAGCAGATGCAGGAAGCTTAACAAGAGACAGATGTTGTACTATCATTGTGGTCTCCAATCCTGTGTTAGTATCAGGGTTGTCAAATTGGTTCAAATTAAATTGACATGGTGGTAGAGTAGGTATCACACAGTTGTTATAAATCTGAGACTTTCTTGGCTCTAATGCCGTGAGAGGAGACAAGCAGGAAACAAGTATGTGCAGAGACAGCAGAAGAAGGTGAGAGTGAATGAGGGGGAGGGTGGGGGGGGGAAAGGAAAGAAAAGGCTTTAACAGTCTGCCTACTACATCTGTGGGTTGGGAAAATAATTGATGAGGACATGCACAGTTCAGAACACAGGAAAGGCATACATCTTTATTCTATATGTTTTCCTACTTCCAAGACAGTGAATGAACAGACTAGAGTTTATAATGGATTAGAATCTCTGTATCTTCGAGCCACATCAACCAGCTTTTTTTCATCAGGACCCCCTGTACAATGTAGCGCCCTCAACTTAGAGCATATGCAGCACTGTCTTGGGAAGAGACAGCTTCTGGGTCATTATTCTGCTATAAAACTGGCATTCTCTAACTGTATCTGATCACTTTCAGATATTTGATTCTTTTATCATTCAATAGATTCTACAGCAGTACTTTAAATACATCAAACTCTTCAAAGGACTCATGGAAGGGATATTTCTTCTATGAAGTAGGAAAAAGGTAAGAGCCTGTCAGACTAGTACATGTCTGGGTATGCTTAGTGAGAGAAGTCTGATCCCTTAAATGATCCTGATGACATGTAGGATGTCCACAAAAATATTCAAGTTAGAAAGATAGTTACCTTGAAGTCCAGGCAGATAAATATTTTCAGAACATGAAGAAGATGTCATGAGACAGCGTGAAATGTTTAGAGAAGGAAAATGTAAAGTTTTGCTTTTGGAGAAGAATAAGTCAAGGTACTGATATGTTCTGGGGCCAAATTGGCTGAGAAGCATCTTTGGTAGAGAAGGATATAGGAGTCTAGGAGTTTGGGTGAACAATAAACTGAATATGAGCCAGTAATGTGCCCTTCCAGCATAAAAAGCCAAAAACATCCCAGGCTATATTAGAAAGAACATTTCCACCAAGCTGAGGGAGGTGATTCTTCCTTTCTACTAGACACTGGTAAGATGTCTGAAATACTTTGTGCATTTCTGGACTCTGTAGCACAAACAAGATAAGGGCATACTGGATCAAGTCCAGCAAAGTAGTAGAGAAATGCAGACAACATTCATGTTTAGCTTTTCACATAGAAAGTACGCATTTTAATTTCCACAATAGTCAACAGATGTGGTTTAAATACATGTAGTTCAGAGAGCTGCATACTTAGTCCTAATGACTTCATCTAATTTGTAAGCTGAATAGCTCTATATAGGCTTTATTATGTTTGTAAACTAGAAGCCTGATTCAGCGGCCCAAAATGAAACACCTACTGTCACTTGAGGTGATGAAAGAGTATGAAGCATTCACATGGATCTGGCAGGACTACAAAATGCCTATACCACTCTGGACTGAAATTTGAAGGCTAGATACCTAGAACATATGGAAAGGAACCAGCCATGACTTTTTAAACAGCTTAGTCAAATCTCTGCTTTTGACTGTAAAAAAATCTAGTTCATAGGCAGAGCTTTACATATCACTATCTACATTTAGGTTTTTGTGAGTTGATATGATGGCATGAGTGTGTGCAGAGGCAACTTCACTGATAGCAATATGCACTTGTGATAAAATAATGTAACAGCAGGAAAGACAGTAAGAACAGACAACAACCTTATCCTGTGTTCTGCACAAGAATTCTGTTTTCTGTTTTATCCTTTGGTTATCTGGAAAGATCTTTACTCATTCCTTTCAGTCAAAGATCTTTCCTTGAACAAAGTGGTCCTTCAGATATGATTAGTTAAGGTTCTGACCCTGCCTATGGCCTTCAGCTTCTGAACTCTACCTATCCTAAAAATGATTCTGTGATTCTTTGACCAGTCTGTAGTGCTGGTAGACCTCTTAAGTCCCACATTTTCGAGTATCTTCATGTAAGAGGCATTGTTGTTGAAGTTCCTGCTATGAGCAGAACAGCTTCACTCTTTAAGGAAAGAATTAAAGCGGAAATTTTGTCAGTTTAAGAGAATATTTAATCATAAAGGTCATTATCATGACATGGACTTTATTTGCATCTCCATTCATCTCTTTCAAAAAACAAGTCGTTTCCATAGAACTTATTGAAGTGACTACAGATTGAGTGCCAAGAAATCAATATTTATCTTTTTGATAGATTTAATCAGGCCATTTTGTTTAATTTTCTGTAAATTTCACTGCAAACTGATTGTTTTACCACCACCACTTGCCTTTATTTTCGCCTCCTAGTCTGACCCTCTCAGCTTCTAGGTTCTGTATTACACATAATTATTTTATTCAAAAATGTCCATGAAAGTGAGATTATAATCCTGTCTTTTAATCATTGGTTTAGAACTAATAAAGAAACATTACAGGCACATACAAAACTAGATCATATTCATGCTTACTGCATCATAACTACTTCAAAGACTGTAAAACCAGTCTGTGTGTCTATAAGGATGAGAAAACTTTTCAGTCTTTGCAATAGTGTGTTGTTTAGAGTGAATGTTTATTTTTCTAAAATGACATAAAGCATTAGAAATCATAAAAAAATCTGATTTTTTTTACTTCAGTCCAGAATCAGAAGAAAATTATTGCAGAAAATTCCTACCCATACTACTGAAGAAAAAAGTTTTTTTTTCAAAATAAAGGCATTGGCACAAAATTAAAAATATTATAGTAGATAAAGAAGTTTAGTAAAGATGGAAGAGCATTACATACAGCAAATGGTTAGTTGAAATGTATACTGTGGAAAACCTAGGCTGGCTTGTATCATTCTCTCAAGGAACGTTGAGATATTCTCCAGTCGATGTTTCAATGTTCAGACATTGTTCAGATTAGGAAAAGCAATGGAAAAGCAAGTAGAGTGAAAAGTCATTCAAAAAATAGATGAGATTTCCATTGCAACAAATGAACTGATTCAGTCTGCCTTATTAAATATTAAATATTTGATTACTATGATCCTAACATACCCTGTAATTCTTCGTAACATGTTTGTATTTCTTAAAACATTACCAAATAGAATAAACTACAGGAATGTGAATTTAATTCAAATTTATCAGCCAATAGATGACACCTTTCGGGTACTTAACTAAGAGTTATTCAACCAAAACTACAATGAGTTCACTGTCTGGATTCTGACATAGTTCATTGGTGTCAAACATCTTTACTCTGAATGTTTTATAATTATACATAGATATACAAACACTAACTGCAATAGAGGAGTCAGTTTACCTTTTCCCTGCACATTGTTTTTCTTCACATAACATATCCTTACTACATTTACTTCAGCATATCTCTTACTTTTCATGCCCCCATGCAATTTTTGGACTTCTAGAAGACATTATGGTCTCTATTCCAGGAAAAATAGACACACATCAGGTGCCATCAATGAGAAGAAACTCAAGGTAGAGCACTGAAGCGTAAATTATTCTTTCCGAAGAGGATTTGTGTGCATATGTGGGTTTGTGTACTGTGTATGGTGGCATGGGAAAGCTGAAGACTAAGGAGATGAAATGATACTGCACTTGAAAATTAAAATTACAACCCCATCAAATGCAAAACAGAAAAACAACAGAATTTTAAATATATTGTAGATAAAAATCATCTCACTAGCGGTTCTATTACAGCTTACACTGGTTTGTTTTCTCTGAGAAGAAGAAAAAGGTGATATGTTTGTGTCTATGTGTTTGTGTATGGAAGGAAGTAAATTAGGCAACCATAACAAAAGTTATTTTAGGATGGTCTGAAAATTTATATGCATGCTTCAAGACAACTGGAGATGGGAGAAAGGAAGACTGCTGAAGCTGATTTTCCAAAATGTTGATATATACCTGGTGGACTCATGTGTTATGCAAGACTTCTACATGCTCAAACTGAATGCAATCTCTTTGTATTTTAAAAATATGCTGTTCAAAGACCAGTTCCAGAGAAATGGAAGCCGAGGCCTTCCTCCTGCAATTTGTGCCACATCAATCAAGGTCAAGAGGGAGAGGTGAAGCAGAACAACAGAAATAGTATAGAATCTAATTAGTTGACTTTATAAACAAAATTATGTCCATGTTGAGGGGGTTTTTTTGTCTTTTTTTTTTCTTTTTTTCTTTTTTTTTTTTTTTTTTTTTTTTTTGTGGGTTTGTTTGGGTTTTTTTTTCAGATTTACTTAACAGATATGAAATAGCCACAATGATAAATTAGAGACATTACAGCATCAGAGAGAAAAAAAATCCCTCCTACTTTATGACTAAAACTTTCATTTTTGCTAATAGATGCTATCATGAAAGGTCCAAGAACTTTGCGTAAGATCTTATTGCTATTGTCTCTGTGATAACAGGTCAATATGTATTAGCTTAATAAAATGAAGACTGAACAACAGTTGCACGAAAATATTAAAGCAAGATTACCGGGAGACAGAAATTTGATTGTGGACAACAGAAATGTGAACTGAACTTTTGGGAGTTTTTAATGGGATACTAGGAGGAATAAGCAGTGAGTTTTCCATGTTAAGCTCAAATAAAATTATAATTATAGAATAACAAGTAACTTTAACATATTGTTTTCAATTCGTAGGGATGTTTTCTTCAAAGGATGTTCCCATTTTGAGTTTTATAAATCTGGGGTTGATAACTGGGGTTTAATTGCAGTGATCACAAAAAGTTTGATGCATCTCAGAGTACCACAAGTAATTTTCCAGTGAGATCACTCTGACTTCAGTTTTGTTTGTCAGAGCAATATTTCCTTTGGGAAAAAAAAAATAATTAAAAACATGACCCAATATTTCAAAAATTTTTTTGGTATGAACTTCATGTTGAATTAACCTGAACCTAAATTCAGCTCAGGTTGACTGTGGTTCATAAAATCAACCTCTGCTCAAGGTGAGAAAATGAGACAACCTAAAATTAGATACAGATGCTTTAAGCTGAATATGTCCTTACATCTGTTTACCACCAATCTAGTCTTGGCTACTAGATGCTTCCTACTGAATACATGCTGCAGGATGAGTTTCTATGCCTAGGCTAATGTCTTTAATAATAACAACCCCCCCCTACATTTTAGGGTTTGTTTTGTAGTCTTTTATCACCCATGTAAAAGAAACCAGGCAATGAAGCACTCTGGCTGATTCTCACTGTTGAGGACCTATGTAGGTTTTCACCTCCTGTGTCCTGAGACACCAGCATGGATATAGGTGAGCAGATTTAGCCCTGTCTTGATTAGAATACAGGTGAACTCTCAGCAAGTATAAAATGAGACAACTGGACTGTGTTTGGTGGAATGACACTAACTGAAATTGTTTTAAAATCATTATATAACAGGTGCTTTCTTACTAAAAGGAACACTTTTGGCACACTGTAAAATCTCTTCCCATGCCTTTAGGGACATAGGAAAAACAGAGGTATTAAAGGACTTCATCTAGTGTAGGTGGTGAGTTGTATCTGTGTAGATGCATTATGTTTGGTCTGAAATGTCCAGAAGTTGTAATTTATGCCACTGTGTCCAAAAAATTTGTTCTTTCAATGGTGGTTTCAGCTTCAAAGTATTATGTTTTGAGGAAGCACAGATTAATTTTATCATATCAAAATTAGGAACTAGATAAAGCATGTAGGTCAGGACACTCAAGGATCCTGGAGACAGACCAGAGTGGGGTCAGGATTCCTCTACATTTCCTGCCATACCTTTAAAAGCCATAGAGCAAAAAAGTTTGACACTTCTTGCTTCTTTCCTCCCTTTGTCCATCTGGTGGACATCTTGGGCAGATACTCTTGATCTCAGTCTCTAGCTCTCCACTTATTCTGCAGAATCCAACTCTCATCAGCTACTAGAAAGAACCCTGGCCCCTTTGAACAAATTGGCCCTGTTATAGGGGACTTTTAGCCACATATCAGCAACCAATGAAATTGGGTTTTGTATTGATTTTTAATTTTTTAATTTTAATGTGTTATCCTATGTGTTATTAGGATATGCTATGTGTTGTATGTTGCTGTTCCTTTCCTGTTCTTGTACAACTCTTATAGTTTTAACTTCTAATCCTGAACTCTCTTCCTTATTCCTTTTATCTTCCACCGGTGGAGGTGTTGTTAGTTTTGTAACACAAAGTTCTTTTCTCTGGGCTTTGGTGTGCCCTTACCACTAAACTCAGACACAAAGTTGAAGGACACATCATTTGATATGCAACACACTTCTGCCCTTTTTGTGTGATAAAAGCTAATGTGAGTTCACAGGCGAGACTGGATAGGTTTATGAAAAAAAAATCTGAAAGATACAAGAAATATATATATATATATAAAGAGAAAAGAAGAGGAAAAAAAAATGGAGAAGCAGAGATGGCTACTAGGTATCTGAAAACCATTTCTTCCTCAGAAATTCTCTAAGACTGAAGTGTTTGGAAGACAAACACTGAAAGAAATGATTATGTGTACTTCTATGGAATCATAGAATAAAAGACAAAATGGTATGAGCTGGAAGGGATCACCTAGTACCAACCTCCCTGCCATGGGCAGGGAGACCTCCCACCACAGTTTACTGTGAAGAATGCACAGATTCAATTGCACTATTATGAAGACCACAGACACCTCTTTATGGATTGTATTGGACAAGGGAATCTGGAAAAAACGAAAATTAGTTATTACACAGTACATTTCCCTCAGTTATCACATTCAGATATGTCAGCCAATAACAGGCAATTTATATATCCTATGAAAGGTAATTTCAAAGTATAAATTCCTTATTTTTTCCATGAATTACAAGAAGAGTTATGGACAGTTCAAGCTCAAGCTTAATGAAGTAATTTACTGCTACTTATCACTGGAATGTTGCTTAAATCAGGAGTGTTTGTAGCAATTCATAGCAACTGTATGCGAGGACTTACGCTAGGTCTCAGTCCTAGTACAATCTGTATGGAACATCTCCACATCTGGGGTTTATTTCTCCAGAACTGGCCCTTTTCTAGTAGTGAGGAAGGACAAGTACCATGGAATACTTCAAGAGGCAGAGAAAAGCAAACACTGAGAATCCTCACACCTGTTATATATATGTGAAGTCTACTATTCTGTAATTTACCACTGATTTACATGATACGTACACCACAATCTCCTTCCCCCACCAATGCAGACAGAGATACAGAAAAACTTGAGTACATGAAAAGAAAACATAAGATGGTATGTGATGAGTCAGTGCCCCATAGAAAAATCCCTGAGCCTTATCCTTAGGTTGGATATCAGGAAACATTTTGTGAAGGACTTGATGGAGGAAGCCCCTCTTTCATAGAGTTCTAAGCCTAAGAGGGTTCAGGGTTCCCCTTCTTGCAGGGATCTGGTGCCAAGCCACCTTTGCAAACCACCCACCCCAATCCAAACACTCATTAGCATCTCCAAAGGAACTGCTGGAGAGGAAGGAGACAGGTAGGGTCTGCATATTGACTCGGGGTTGGTAGAGATAAGGACTGAAGGGGGAAGGGGGTGAAGATCTGCTCTGGTTGTTCCATCTGATAAGTCTCAGCCACAGTTTCTAAGCTAAACAAGCGTCAAATACAAGGGGCTGCACTGGTGGGCTTGGGGAATCTCATCAACATCAACCCTTCCCCATTGTCTGGCTCAGTGCTTGGATTCAGGACTGGTGGACTCTCTTTCTCTTGCCCCCTTTCCTATTCTGTCTCTGAATGGGACAGTTCCATCCTGCTGCTGGTAATGGACAACTGAGTAACTGATGCTAATGACAGCTCTGTCTGGGTCAGGAAAAGCTGGAAAAATGAGTTTTCCCTCTCCTTGGGCTAACAAAGAAGCAGCGAATCATTTCCCCGGAATAGTGGGAATTTGGGGGTATACCAGAAACACTAAAGTTTCCATTTTGTCTTTGTCCTTCACCAGCCCACCATCCTGCATTGGGCCCTGTCCAAAATGGGAACACAATCTTGAAACCCTCGCTGCACACCTGTGGTGGTGACTTGCTCAAAGTCCCCCCCTTCTCTTCTTTCTTCCTCTTTCTTCTTTCTTCCTCTTTTCTCTCCAGTCTCATTCTTTCTCTCTTTTCTTTGTGTCTTATTTTCTCTCTCTCTCTTTTGCCTTGCAACCTGTGTGCCATATCTTCACAGCATATCACTTTGGTTGTGTTAATTGTCAAATAAAACTTTATGCTTGCTCCCAACCCTTGCTGGTTGGACTTTGTTCTCGCAGATCCAAAAATTTTAACTTACACTCAAGCTGTAACACACTCCCTAACACAAAGGGTGATCAGAAATTGGAACTGGATGTCCCGGGAAGTGCTGGAGTCACCATCCTTGGAGTTGTCTCAGGAAAGGTTGCATGTCACTTAGTGCCATGGCCTAGCCAGTGTGGTGGTGTTAGATCATTGGATGGACTTGATGATCTTAGAGGTCTTTTCCAACCTCAAAAATTCTGGGATTTTGTGATTTGGAAACAGACCCCACCCCCATGCCTCCTCATCCCCCCCAACCCCCCCAAAAAAAGAAAAATGTTTGTTGTACTGCTTCTTGAATTATGTTGTTCCAAACATCTTGCAATTAAAGGCAGATCTCTATTTGAATAAAAAAATGACAGGAGAAAAGGAGACTATGTGGGTAAAATGACCAGGATATTGTCATCTTTTATATGCCCAAAGAGGATCTCTTTCCAAGTAACAGCTACTGGAACATCCTGAATACCAGACTGTGTTCAACAATGAACTCTAATCTTATAGTTTCTGGCATCAAGATATTACTTTCAGTTCAAACAAATTCTTTGAGTAAGTAAGAAAAAACTACCATATTTAGAAATATGTAACTTCTGCTTTATAAAAAAACAAAGCAAAATAGCTTTACAGAGGGCCTTGTAAATAAGTTAAAATAAGCAAAACAAGACATCAAGATGGAAATCAGGAGAAGCTCAGCTTGGAAGGAATCAAAGCAAGGAAGTGATGATAGGAAAAAGAATCCAGGGTAAATTTTCCCTTGCACTTCTCATATATGCATAGAGACTGTTTTCTTGATGAAACACTGCTATTGATTTGGTTATTTTTTTTTTTTTTTTTCAGAGAGAAAAGGGGATATTCACAGAAATACGGATAGGTACTTTGCATGAATTACATTACATACGTTCTTATGTTTCATTTCTGCAGAAACATGACATTGAATGGACCCCTGAGGGTCCAGTAATTCTAGTTTCCTGGTACTCTGAACACAGTAAAATCCCTTTCATAACTTCAATTGCATACCACACCATTGAAATATTTTCCCACAGAACTATTTGCAATTTGTTATTTAAAAACAGAATCTAGATTAATCCAATTTTTAAAACTGCTGAAAAAAATCTTACTCAGAGGAAGACAGAGAAATGTCTTTGATTTCACTGGATCTTTACAGACTCATGTCATCCAGAGGTCTGGCTCTTGAGCCCCTGGTGTCAGAGAGAATAATTTTTTCCTCTGGGTTGGGTTCAAGAGCAAAAGTAGACCCCTTAATACAATGGTCTTGAAAATGTACTGTTGATACTGATAGTGAAAATACCATCTTAAAGCAGTGTTCAGGTATTATTTTTTTCACCACGTACCTGTAACTATCAAAACTCCCTGAACCTGAATTTTTCCTTTTCTTTTCTTTCCTTCATTCTACCTATGTTTCTGAATCCCTATATGTGTAACTACCTTCAAACATTTTTTTGTCCTGAAGAGATATTGCTTTAGATTTTGTCAAAAATTCATTCTTCCTGAGTATCAACTGAGATATTTTCTGTACCTTCTCACATTTAGTTTAATGCTGTAGCATAAAACAGTGTCAATAAAGTAGCCCAACTCATCAGTTTTGAACCAGTGTAAATGAGAGGAGAAACTGGTAGAATGGAATTACACCAACTTTACATGAGGATAGCTGAGTTTAATCTTCTGATTAAGAATTGAAGTTGATAACATACAGATAACTGTTGTAATAGGAAGCAAAATATTTGTTTTATATTTCTGCAGTGTCAAAATGCAGGTAGATAGGGACACTCTGTATGTTCCCAGAATTATAACTGTTTTAACAAGACAAAGAAGTTCAAAAAGTCTGGAGATGTTCTCTCCAGATTTCAGAGACAATAGTTGTGTTTGTCAGTGCTTACACACAAACACAACCTGTGACCTGAATGGTTATGAAGATCAGAGTAGCTAAAATAAATCAGACTAGAAGTCTTCCCAGCTCAGTCTCTAGTTGCTGACAGAGGTGTAAAGCAAATGTCTTGTATAGGGTGAAAGATCTCAGAAAATGTAGATGAAGTAAAGGACACTGTCTTTAAGTCCTTTCTGAGCTTCTTATCTCTTGGGGCTCAAAAATTTCCTTAAATGGGGCAATATCTCAATATTCAGTCATATGAGAAGGATTTATCTGCTAGGAACTTTCCCAGTCTCCCTTGAAAACTTGGACCTTGCTGACATTCAGCATTTAAAACAGCTGCAGCAAAGAATATTGTGCTTTTGTGCTGCTAAGGTGATCAGCATCATTGTCAGAGCCATTGAGAATGAAACAGGCAAATCTATAGAGAAAGAAACTCAAATGCTCAAAAACAGAGCTACCAGTTAAGACCCTCCAATATCTGGTTGCAGATCTGAGAAGCCAAACTTCTGCAGCTCTGGTGAAAAGGGAGATGAAGACTTGTATGTTACTCTGTGTGAAGAAAGAAGTAGTGTTTTCTTCGGTATGAGTGTGGTGACACACTGGAACAGGGTGCCCAAAGAACTTGCAGATGCTCCATCCTGGAAATGTTCAAAGCCAGCTTGTATGGGAGTTTGGGCAACTTGTTCTAGTGGAAGAGGTCCTTGTGTAGGAGAATTGGAACTAGCTGATCCCTAAGATCCCTTCCAATCTAAAGCAGTCTATGGTCCTATGATTCTATTATGTTCAAGCCATAAACTAAAAATTCATAAAGACAGTTGAAAACTGTGTAGGGTACTCTTTAACTAAACTTAGGCACAACAGTATCTTTACATTTCAAACTACCTGTACCATTTAAAAAAAAGAAATGCACAAATAAAGCTAGTAGTTTTGAAAAAAAACTAAAAAACAAAACAAAAAAAAACCAACAACAAAAAAAACCCCAACAAAACAAAACAAAAGCAAAAAAACCAAAAAAACCCAGACACATTCTCTGCAAAAAAAAACCAGTGGCTATCAATGAAATTTGTGAAAAATCCAGCTTGCCCCAGATGGAAAGTTGACCCAGTGATGCCCCTTCAAACAATTTAGCCCAGTGTAGATGCTACACTCAGAACATAGCACAAGCACCAGCTGATTTATCAACATCACAGCTCATCTCAAAATAAAGTAGTGGGAATAAATGGTACTTTTATGACATAACTCATTCCAGTAATTTCAGTCACCCAACACAAAGTTAGAAAACCATCTCTCAGGACTGCTTATTTCCCTCCATTGAATACAAAGAGTTCTCAAGTGATGAGCTCAGCAGAAAACTAAATTTGCTCAGCACTAGGTGTTTTTGTCTTTCAGTGATGGAAAAATGAAAAATGTCAAAGTTTAACAAAGCAAACACACTGCTGGAACACAACACAGCTTGGCAAAACACATCTACTGCTCTACTTCATGCTAGAGAGCTCTGCCCACAGTGTCCTACAAGTCTGGATGCTACTCTGAGACAGGTATATTCTCCATCTTAGGGGTTTTGTTGCTGTTGGGGATTTTTGGTTGTTTTTTCTTTCTTTTCTTTCTACTTTTTTTTTTTTTTTTTTTTTTTGATTGATTTTGTTTTGTTTTGTTTTACTTTCTTTCAAGAATGGCACTGTGAGTTGTACTTTCCATTAACTTTGGGAAACAAGCATCAGTTGTAATAGTGCTTGACATGTTTAACAGCCAATGTAAACTATGCCTTCACATTGATTATATGCACTTTGGACAATTTTATTTCAGTGAGGACTTTATGAGGGGAATAACATGCTTCTCTTTTTTCTCAGTGTGATGCAGTCACATCCTGTAGGGCTTTGTATAATATGTGCACATCAAAATACATTTGGCTTCCTTGACAATAATGTATTTTGGGTTGGAGGAAAAATGAAGCCCTTCATGACTCATTTCAAGTTTGTATTCTGTGTGTATTTCAACCCTTGTAAATTTTCCATAGCAAGGCCCAGAATTAGCTGTAAAATGCCAGAATGTTGGTTTTTTTGTTTCTTTTTTCCCCCTACCACTTGCAGTAATTTTCCCTCTAAGTGGGTCCAGAATTTACTGACTGGAGGCAAGTGCTCTGCTTTCAAGATATTAGATGCTTGCATTGATCTAGAAGACATAACTTGTTTATTTGAAAATTTCCCTCACTGTTATGAGAAAAATGAGTGTTCAGCTTTTTTTTACATGTTTTAATTGCAGGTCTCAGTGTTGCTGCTAGATAAGTACATCCGTCAAAGAATCAGTCATTGCTTCTAACAGTTCTAACAGGGCGACCAGAAACTCAGCACATATGTGCACACAGCTCTTAGAGTATCATAAGAACTCAGTCAGGTTTCCAAGAGTTTGTAAGTCAACATACCTCCTTTGACATAGCTGTCAAAGACAGTCTGAACAGCTAGTGGAACTATAACTATTAGAATGTGGTTTGCCCTTCACTGGATCTCCACCAAGAACTCTTGATTGTAAGGAAACAAGTCCACTGGACCTAAACATCAAGCCTTAGTAACACCGAAAAAAAGAGACCTTAGATAAAGCTTCATGTAGTGTTCAAGTTATTATAGTGTTCTTTCCTGCTATGTATTTCTTTTAAGAACTTCAAGTCATGATCCAAGTGGTAGTGACAGAGGGACAGTGAAGGAAAAAGATCATATGGCTTTTGAGGCATATTAATACTGCAGAATTGTCAAGATTTTATTTTGACTAAATCTTAAAAAATGTAAAGTAGTTGTAACTTGTGTTATAAAGAGGATGAATCACTTTGCACTCCACC
Organism: Phaethornis superciliosus; assembly: GCA_023637945.1. Lineage (NCBI taxonomy): Eukaryota > Metazoa > Chordata > Aves > Apodiformes > Trochilidae > Phaethornis > Phaethornis superciliosus. The sequence goes on from JAJQWJ010000004.1 coordinate 65,339,646, forward strand.
AAACAAATCTATCTCTCCCTGAATAAATTTATGGTACTATAAAGACAGAAGATCATATGGCTATGATTCAGATGCTGAATGATTCAGTAATATTGAAACTGTACTGAGTAGATCCAGTCTTTCTAGTGCAGACTGCTGAGTAACTCCAGAGCTTCAGAATATGTACAGACTTGCACAATAGCTAATGAACTGTCCTCAATGATTTATATAGCATGGGACACATTGGACATTGAAGGAAGACTTAAATGGTAAGCTGTTGAGCACAAAGGAATGTCTTTTTGAGAAAGAATTTGTAGAATGGCCCAGCAGATGGACCTTGGCTAATTGTGATCTGCATATGAGGCCAAGGCAGGGGGGAAAGGGACTAACAATCAAAACCAGAGGAATTTTCCTGATAATAGAAAATAAAAGAACTGAGGCAAGCAGCAGCATGCAAAATTCATGTATATTTGGATCTGCTGTATAATTAGCCACAATAGTTAAATGGAAAAATATAAAAATATGAATGATGTCAAATTAGAGAAAGATTTCTGTAATATTCAATAAAATGGCAGAGTTTAGTGGAGAGAAATTTTAAAAGCTACCGAAGTACTCATAATACGAACAGTAAAAAGTTTTGATATGACTAGAAGAGCATCTGTGACTTTACAGTCAGCACAGGTTGTAGTGTGATAATGAAAAAGCTGATGTACAATATGCTTGCACAGAACAAAACCACCATACAAACATATACTTCAGGGATGGGTTTGAATGACACTCAAAAGAATGTAGTGGTAAGGGAAGGAGTTGTAGCTGTGTGCCCTGCATGCGTCTTTAATTATACTCTAAAGATTAAATGTACCAATGTCTCATCCTGTTTTGGGTGACATTTATGAAAGCTAAGCTCCTTTGAAAATTAAATCAACATACTATAATAGCACTGGCTTTATCTGTCTTTGAGACACATTCTTCCCATGGGCTGAACTGAAGCCCTGGTTTCTGAAAGCTCCTAGATAGAGGAAGTTCTGCATTTTTTTTCTTACGCTCGCATCCAAATTTCCTTCCAAAGAGGAAAGTTTTAATATTTTTTAATAGAAATAGTACTTGGTCAGAATGTAATCCAGGAATGAGGACTGTGTGAAGAACTTAAGACTAATCTTTCATGGAATGAAACCACAAAAATACACACATTTTCAAATTCCCTTTGAAGTAGCAGAGTACTTTTATATAGTACTTTTGCTGTATAACTCCAACACTGGTGACCAAGGATGCTGAATATTCTAAATTTTCTGTGCCACTTTTCCTTTTTATTAAATTTTTGTCCTGTTATGTTAGAGCTATGAACTATGTTTTTATTTTCAGCTGAATAAGCTATGTTGCACTGTTTTTCCACCTGGAATAGTTAAAAGCCAGGCTGAATGAGGCTTTGAACAATCAGATCTAATAGGAAGTGCTCCTGCCCATGCAGGAGGGTTGGAACTAAATGATCTTCAAGGTCTCTTCTAAGCCAAACCATTCTATGGTTCTGCTCATGTGGCCTCACTAAGGCAGAATAGAGAGGTGACTTCCCTCAACCTACTGGCCACACTCTTCCTAATGCATCCCAGAACAGCATTGGACTTCCTTGCCACAGGGTCACATTGTTGGCTCATGGTTAACTTGGATCTACTAGGACTGGAAGATCCTTCTCTTCAGGGCTGCTTTCCAGCAGCTGAGCCCCTAACCTATCCCGATGCAGAGGGTTGTTCCCAGGTGCAGAAACTTACATTTGCCCTTGTTGAACCTGATAAGGTTTGTCTCTGCCCAGATCCCTTATAATAAAGAGAGGTCAGAAAGGCCTCAAGCAGATAAACACTGCCGCACTACTTGGTGTCATCTGCAAGCTTACTGAAGAAGCACGCTGTCCCCTCCTCAAGAGCAGTGATGAAGACATTAAATACAACCTGCCCCAAAACTGAGCCCTGGGGAAAACCACTAGTGACAAGTTGCCAAACAGATTTAAATCCACTGACTACAGCTCTCTGTACCCAAGCATGCTGGCAGTTCTTAACTCAGTGAAGAGTGTACATGTGTCTACCATGAGCTACCTTCTTCTCAAGGAGAATGCTGTGGGACACGGTGCCAAAGGTTTAATTAAAGCCCAGGTAGACAACATACACAGCCTTTCTTTGGTCTACTATATAGGCCATCTGGTCATAGAGAGAGACCAGGATAGTTAAGCAGGACCCTTCTTTACTGAACACATGGTGACTGGGCCTGATCCTCTGGGTGGACTGCACTTGCACTTTTGAAGAGATGATAGACTTTTCTTTTAGACAACTCTGATAATCAGAATTTTGGTAACTAATGCTGTCCTTAGAAAAGCACTTTTCACAGAGTTGGCCATAACCAGCTGAAAGTCAGAAGGCAAAACAATTTCTCATTTTTCTGCCAGTAATTTTTAAATTAAGCTAGTTTTTCTTAAATATTAATCAATTATTAAGGTCCATCAAGTGAACAACCCTTCATTTGGGATCATGGCTAGCCCTTCTTTTCCAATTATAATATACTATAGAATTTCACAGTATAATTAAGGAGCTGTCCCTTCCCTGTGCTGATCCTGTGTATTTCCGTTCCTAAAATTTAACAGAACTACACTTCTCTTCATGACTAAAGTATTTGATGGAGGGTATAAAAGAGAAAGAATGAAAACAAATTCAAAAGATTTATCTACAGTAACTATCTTTCAGTATTTTAGTTCATCTATCTAAAATATTCATCTAGTCGTCAGCCTATCCATCAGCCTCTATATCTATATTAACTTTCACTGATATCTATATTAACTTTCACTGTAGAATAGATGAGAAGTTATGAAAGAAAATATCCTGTCAAAATTGAAAGCCCAGACAGTAACTTCAATAAAAAATCAGTTTTTCCACTTATGCAAACACGCAGTTAAGTTGAATAAGATTTATTTCTATTATAAAGCATCAACAAAAGGGTTTGGATGTTGTCAAAGTTAAGAAGCTAGCTTTCAGCCTCAAGAGATACATTCACCTACTTTCTGGTGAATTATTTCATTTCACATTCAGACTGCTATTTAATTAGAAAAAAAAAGAGGGAATGTTGTCAAGTTTTTGGTTTGGGTTGGGTTTTTTTGTCTTTTTTTTTTACCCTCTGCTGCAGGTATGTGTTATATACTTACTAAAAGTAAAAAAGGTTGAAGAAATAGTTCATGTACAATAACATATAATGGACATTCCGTAAATATTTATGGACACGACTAAACAATCAAGAATTTCATGTAATTTGTTTTACATTTCTATATATCTCCTGGTAGCTGAGACTTCTTATTACACTGTATATATTTTTCATCTGTATTATATTTCAGATATGTTTAGCCTGGCTTGAAGTGTCACATTTGTCATTATATGGGCTTACCTGATTCTCTGACAGACTAAAAAGTCCTCTATTTAATTAAGAGTGCAAGTAGGGTAAAAAAAAGGATTCTGTCAGCTGAACTGAATGTAACATTTAAACAAACAAACAAACAAACAACAAAAAAGCCCTCTCCATTTTATCTCCAGAAATAAGATGCTTAAGTAAAAAACCAAAGACGTGAAAATCTTTGAAACATGGTGCTCACATCCTCATCTGTCAAACTTGTCTCTTCCAACTGTGGGCAACTTATTTCTGCTTGTAATTTTTTCTTTTCCCTACACAGAGTGAAACTATATATATATATATTTTTTTTTTTTTAATTTTTTTATAAGATATTTGACTTTGAAAACAGGCCATACACTCAGCTTGTACATATGAAAAAACTGTATTGCCAAGAGTAGTGATGTAACTGCTCATTATTGCCAAAAGTTGGACCATTCTAGATATTGGATTGGTCAATTCATTTTGTCATATCTATATCCAGGTCACTTTATTGTAAGGTCAGAATTGTTATTTTGTCTGAGTGGGTTATTCCCGTTGTCCACCTCTGTTGTGAATGAAAGGTCCAAAAGGTGTTCTGCTTCTTTCCTTTTAAGTCCACTTCTACCATGCCTGCTTCAAAGTAAGCAGAGCAAAAGATCCAGGGAGTCTACTGATGGATTTTTGCAGGACATCCTTTAGCTAATTTGCAAAAACAGTTTTTGATTTAAAATAGAAGGATGGTATATCCCTCCCTGGGAGAAAACTCGCATCCGCTAATGTTCCTGCAGAAGTGAGTTATGAGAAGAAGCCTCAGATGGATTAAAGATGAAGGTTAAATTCCAAGGCACTAATTTGTTGAAAAGGTGAAGGTAGCTAACTAATGAAAAAAAAAATTGACACACCAGGTCTGCAATATCTTTCCTCCTCACTGGGTAGATGTCAAGAAGAACAAATGCCATAAAAGAAAGCAAGGTTTTCCCTTATGAATGGTTCAGAATTAAGTTAAAGGCAAATATGAATATTTTTGACTTCTTAACTTTTTTCTACATGGAATATCAATTTTAATTTAATAAGGTAAGAATATTAATAACAGAGAGATGCCTCTCGTTTTTAAAATCAGATAACGTCTTTTTGCTATTTTATCATTCCTTTGCCTCCCTAACATTTCTCACAGATTTAATGGCCCCATTTCTGGTGTAAATCAACATAGCTCCAATTATGTCACCTATGCTAAGCATATAATATTGGTCCAGTGCTTCACTCATAAGTGTACACAAGGTCAAACTTACTTGGGAGTTGAAAGTCATCAGGCAAATTCCTGACAGGCAGAAAGGATGTGGCTGGGTAGGACAAAGTGGAATGCCAAAGAACTTTAATGGGCCATGCTTAAAACTTACTTTTTTCCAGATAAGACAATTTGATGCACACAACAATGTTTCCAGCAGCAAGAGAGCATATGAGCCTTCAAATCTGAAAAAACATTTTTTTTTCACTGCTTGACAAAAGGGCATCTCTGTCAGTGAAATAGTAGTAGCCTAGCTCAGTCCAGAAGCTATCTGCCTGAACACGGGCAGATAAAAGTTAAGTAGAAGTCTGAAGCAGATTTTCTGCTCCTTTCAAAGTCAATGAGACAGAGATGCTTGCATAGAATCTGAGGCATACTGCTTGAAATTCTGGTCCCAGAAGTTGGTATGAAGCTTTCCTCCATTCTTCCCACTCTCCTCGAAACATCTTTGCCTTTTCTTACTTTCCTATCTTGCCTAAAGAAGATTTGTTTGCTTGGATTCTATGCTTTTCTTATGCCTGGCACTTCCTCTTACTTCTTTCCCTCCATGTTGCAGAATGACCCACAAAGATTCCAGAAAATGCTCCCTTGCTGTTCCTTGAGATTTTTTGCCACCAGTTCTTCAGTCTGCCTCATTGCAGGGAAAGATGTGAGAATGCAAGAGTTGAGTCTTTTTCTGTGTGTCAGCTTCTTTATAAGAGAGGAGGTCTGAGTGTGTATTTGCGGAATCATATTAGCAACATATGATTCCACAAGTCAAAACCTATGGTTTGCTCTGGGTCTTTATTTTAGAGGTCTTGGCAGGGATCTTCAAAGCAGGGGAAATTTCTGAAGATCCCAAAACACAGTAATTGGAAATTTGAATTTTGTTCTCAAGCTTGGTTAGTCAATATTTAGACCACTAAATCATATTAACAGAAACACTGCAGCTTACACTCTTTTTAAGTCTGCAGATTTCCTGGAATAAAGTCACATTAAAAAAAAACCCAAAAACCCCAAAAAAACTGAAATAGAGGAGTGCGAATGCTAATTGCATCAGGGACATGGACAACTTATCTACAACATTGGTGTGTAACCTTAACTTATTTAATTGCCAAAATTGCTTTTAAAAATTTGTCTTTACCTCTGCCTAGACTCTGTATCTTTTTAGATTTGTGTTATCTAAGAGGCTTATCAGCCTTTTAGGCAGCTTCTTAGAGCAGTAGAAGAAAAACAACAACTTTGAGACTTGGTCCTTGTTTAGACCTGCACCATTACAGTCAATACCTACTTCAAGTACATTAAATCCACAACCTGATTATGATCTGAGTAAAATCTCATGTAAAGAGACTATGTAAGCATGTATCAGTCAATTTTTTATATTCTTTGCCATGCTCAAGGCAGATTTACCTGTAAGCATTGTGGATATAGGAGGATCGGAAAGGTTTGTAGGATCAAGCTACCAAAGTTTAATAAATTAGTACACATTGCATCTCTGCTTTTATAAGTCCTTAGCAAAGGTGAGATAATGAAAGGGCTTTAAGATAACTTTCATTTTGACTCATCTGTTACAGCCTCATAAGGTGCACTGAACACAACTGAATCTCAGCTGATGCTTGGTTATCTGATGAGCTGCAGGGACTTGACTGTGTTTACACCATGAGAATGACAAATGTATCCATCTAGGTAAGGTTTGTATGCAAATACAATACGAGAAGCATCAGAAAACAAGATTTGATCAGAAATACTTAGTGGTCTTCATGTCAGTTGGAAGTGTAATGTTAAAAATGTAAGGCACTGTACCAGTAAAAACCTTGACAAGGATGTTGAAAAAGAAGAAAAAAAGTTCTGCTTTTTCTTTTTCTCACATCCCTGCCCACAGGGTTGCTTTTTAGCAAGATATTTAAATTTACCTAATGCAGTACCTAAAGAGTTTAAGTAATACAAGGGCAGAATATCAGTGCTGTGCTATCCTGAATTCAGGCCATCGGTTATGATAATAAAATACAGAATGACAAACTTTTCAGTAAACAGAAGTCTCAGGCTCCAATACATACTTAAGCTTATTGATTACACTGGTTTATGTGATAATAAAAGTGCAAACGTATGCACACACCTTTTGCAAATAAGAAAAATCATTTGTCTTGGGCTATCTCTTTCTTTGTGCTTTCACAGCAATTCAAAAGTCATAATAGATACTGGGAAAACAAAGTGTTTGCATTTCATGAATGACCTTGGAGAAGCTGCCAGATTTCTCTGCATGGAAGTTCTAGCATTGGGTAGGAAACATTCTCCTGTTCTAAACATTTCTGAGATCCTGAAGTTCTGGGTGGGCTGATATAAAAAAGACTTTATTAATTTTACTTCAGTTTTAACTGTTACAAAGTGGTTAAATAGTTGTATTATTGAAATCATATATTCTTTAACAACAACAACAAAAAATTATGATCAATTTGTTTTGCCCAGTTTGAAAAACTGAATACTTTCAATTTTTAATTCTAGTAACATTTCAAATATGTGGAAGTTAAATGTAATATAGATATATAACATTTAGGTACATAACTTCTTTGAATGAAAAATTAATACAAACAGACTTTTATATAAAATGTTTAATTTAATACCTGAGGGTAGTATGTTTTTGTGATAAGTTGAGAAATTATTTCTGAGGACAGCTTCTGAGCCACCCTCTCTATAAATTGAGCTAATTTTAGCTATAAGTTCTTTTTAGTAGTTTGTCCATATGAGATTTGATGGCAGTAAGCATGTGGTTTGTGTTTTACTTGTAAGCAGATCTTTTGTCACATTTGAGATCAGTGTGGTATTTGATATATTTGTATTTAAGTGGTATGTTAAGCTACTTAAGGACTATCGTGTAAAAGATAGTGGTAGGTTTTTTTCAGGAAAAAAAATATAATTTGCCAGTGAAATCACACAGTCCTAGACATTGATCATAATGTACCTATAATAAGGGAAATTTATAACTTGTCTACCCTCAGTGTGTTGTATTAACATGCTGTATGTTTCATTAACCAAAGTGTCAAAGGATAGATAGACTGCCTCTTCTGGCAATGTAATCCACGTCTCTGTTATTACTTTCTACAGGAGAAATGGTGGTACATTTTATCAGAATTGAACACAAATGCCATGGGCATTATGATACCTAAGTTTTGGTCCAGTTAGTGTATCTCATGATCTTCAAGGTGCTCTTCCATCTGCTTAACGTGGTGTCTGCAATGGAGCCACATACACCATCTTCTTCCTCACCACAGATAGATTGCTTATCCCAGTGCAGCCTGAGTGCAGCACCATTTATGCACCTATAGTTATGATTTATGGACTTCTGTGGCAGAGTGAAACACTGAAATACCTTTGGGCAAGTAATGTTTTCTATTTGTGGTTTGGGTTTTTTGTTTAGTTTGGTGGTTTTTTGTTTTTTTTTTTTTTGTTTTGTTTTGTTTTGTTTTTTGTTTTTTTTTTTATCTTCTACAACAGCTCAACTTGTGAACTCAAGCAGGTAGGATCTCAAGAATTTGAGACTTCTGTTTCAGGGAAAAATCTTGAGATTTATTTCGGCTATTTGTAAGTAGTGCCAATGTCTGAGCTCTGAAAAAAAAAGGAATGGAAAATGACCTGATGTGCTTTTTTATTTTTTTTTTATTTTGTTTGAGGTGAGTCAAAATTTCCTTTCCAGGGGCTCTATAAAGCAGAAAGCGACTGGATTATCTTATATATTATTTTTTTCAGTTCATCTGTGTGAAAATAAATAGATTACTCCATATGAATTCCAAATAAAATATATGGCTAGAGTAAATTTTACTTATGGATATTGATTGTATTGACTGAAACCTCCTCTTTACCAGTTCCATTGTTTGTGTAATGCAAGTGTTATCACTCGGCTGAAAAAGGTGTGTATAATGAATTTCAGCATTGCATATTTTATTTAACAGTGAACTGGAAAGCTTTTACTCTTCAGAGATTTGTATTCTGATTCTCAATAAGATGGTGGCAATAGAGGGGATTATTTGCCTTTTTTTTCTTTTTTTCTTTTTTTCTTTTTTTCTTTTTTTTTTTTTTTTTTTTAATAGTAAGACTTAGTATAATCCTGGGCTGGTTTTTTGTAGATTGTCGCTACAATCCTGCTGCATTTTTGCAATCAAATAACCTGCAATATGAAAGGTGGAACAATTGCTGAAGCCTGTTTCTGTTCCTCAGAAGTCTGCAGAAATTTTATTCCTGTTTTTATCCTTACCTAAGGTAGAAAAGAATAACTGTGTTTTTTGCTATTTTTATTTTTGTTTTGAGAATTTTCCTAAATAATGATTGTCTTATGATGATCAAGCACATCAGTATTTGTTAATAATTGAAGGACAAAATGAAGTGCAAAAGAAACTAAACCCCAAAATGCATTAGTCTGCATTCTCATGTGAGTAAAGTTAAATTACTCCCATACCACTCAGCTGAGGTGATGGCATATTGTTTATTTTTCGTCTCTTGCTGCAATCACCTGTCTTCCTCACATACAAGGTTATATATCTCCTCACAGGAGAGCTTCATTACAAGCATAATCATAGTAAGACAGTGATGGCCACTTACAATCTTCAGCACTTGTAAGGCAGCCTTTCTCTCAGTCAACTCCTCAGAGCAGATATTCCTAATTTGTATCCCTACGCAGTCAAATGAAAAGAAGTAGAAGGAATTTGGGTCAGTGTTCCCAGCAAATATTTAGAGAGAGGATTTTAGCCCAGGAAACATACCCCTAGAGACAGAGAGAAGCAGAAGAAGAAACTTTGGGAAGTTTACATGAGGTTCAACTTCAAATAGCAGGTTATGCTCATTAGGTGCAACGTTAATGATAACAGTGTAACAGGTACAACAATTGGTCCACCATAAAGCTTCGAAAATAGAAAGTCACTTTTTAGAAGAGTTAGTTTATGTAGACAAGGAAACTCTGTGGATCGTGGGGAAAAACAAGACATATAACAGCACACATCAAAGTTGATTTCATTTAGCAGAAAGTTAATATATGTCACTGATAATTAAATATGTTTTGTTCACTGGGAGTAGAAATTAGAGCTGAGCGATGCGGGGGCTTTAGCATAAGAGTGTTAATCTGGTTTATTTATGATCCTTTAGTTTAAAGTTCTAGGTTTAAAAGGTAAATTTTAGGAGTAACAATCACCAGTCATATTTCCCCTTATACAAGTACCTAGGTTCAAACTTAATTATATTTCCATCTATTTTTTTGTCTGCAATTCGCAGTATCCAATAGCTCACAATGTTCAGAAACCTTCTGTCTCTCATTTTGCTGTAAATAGACAGAATCAAGAACTTTTTCACATTTTACAGTGTACCTAGAGGACAGGTATTGGATGCAAAGGACTTAGTAGCTCTACAGTGTAGCTGGTAAGTGGGTTTAGGAGCAGTTTTACACACAAGACCATGCCACCTCCCAGTCACATGGCAGACTCATAACTTGCAATCTCCATACTTGCTCAGGCGTGAGTGGGGCACTATTTGCACAAGCATGTAGATTTGTAAATATTCAAGTTTCCTTTGAGGCCATACAAATACATATATGTACTCATATATATGCATATGCTTGTAAATGACATTCTTTGTGGCAACTTCATTTTGCCTTCAAGAACCTGTCTTCAGCACTTAGTGATGGAGTGGAGATCCACTTTTTATAGTGCTGCATACTGAGAGTTTAAAGCACCAGACAAATAATCAAATTCATCAGGATCAGAAATCTTTGGAAGAATCAACAATGTAAAGCCAGCCTCTTCAGCCACAGTTTTTTGGTTGGTTTATTTGTGGGGTTTTTTTTTCTGCCACAAAGTGAATTATTTGAACATTGGACACATCAGGTTGGAAACAATAATATTCATAATATTTGAAACCCCAGATTTGACAGTGAGAAGTTCTTTCTGGACAATTCATTTTAATGCCATTGGTAGGTACCTAATAATGCCACATCTTAGTTTACTGAATTGCAAAATGGAAATAGGCTGAACCTGGCCCTAACTTCAGGAAAAATTCCATCAGCTCCGTTGGCTGCATAAAAACTTAAGGATTTGGCCCTGTGCTGGCAGTCAGTAAGCTGGAGTGCAAATGTTCTACATGTGCTATTTGACCTCTACAGTTGAGGATTTAAAACTTTAATTATAGGAACGAGAAGATGAGAACAGATTCTGAGTTAGCTACTTTTTTTGAATAGATATTCAGACTCCAGGGGGAATAGTGATTTGCAGGCTCATTGAGGGAGAAAAAGGATGTCCTTTCTTTCCTAGGTGTACGGGGGGAGGAACAAAAGGGGGTCTTGATACTGTTCCATTAAAATAAATCACTTCTCAATCCAGGCGAGAATTTTTATCAGAATATTTGATAATCGAAACTTTACCAACAAGCGAAAATCAGAGAGACTGTTTGATTACATGGGCCAGATCCTGCTAAGCCCCCCTCAGAGGTATCTTACTGAATTCAGGAGCAGATCAGTATGCAGAAAGCTACCTGGGTAAGGCCGTTAGATCACTGGAGTCTATGAAAGAGAGCAGTGTCACCTCTTTGTTCTAAGGAGAGTTGGCAGTGGACAAATTACAAGAGTACTAATCATACAGCTCAACCTCCAGCTGCCATTGAAATCAGTGAAAAAAATTTCCTTTGACTCTAACAGAGACAAGACAGGATATTTAGGGTAGGTTAATTAATTAACTACTTTCCAGAAAATATTTTGAAATTCATATGTAGAGATTCCATATAATGGCAAAGTGGCACTGCAATCCAGAAAATGTTTAGAGAACTGTAATTCATCAATACATAAATGAAATAATGATTTATGAAATCTGCTTTTTTCCCCGCATTACTGGAGAGAGGTATTTTGGGGGTTTAAATTCTTTAATCAACAACAGAAACAGTACTCTGACAGCAGAGGAGGCAATGAAAATGGTAAAAATTTGGGTGATGAGTCTGTCTAGAAACAAAATGTGGCATAAATATACTGAGGCAAATACTTTGCTGAGACATTCTCTTATAGAGGGTATGTGTGGAATATCCTTACCTGATCAGTAGATATTTCTTTCTGAAATTGAGCTAAACTTAATGTAGATTTCAAAAGACAAAAACATTCTATCATTGTAAAAAAATATTCCAAAAGATAGTATTTTCTTCCTTCCTTTGTTTGTTTTTTGGTAATGCTTGAAAAGAAAAATAACTGAGTAGCACAAAGCAACTCTCGATAAATAACTGAGTAGCACAAAGCAACTCTCCCCTCCTGACTACCTCACCTACATTTTAAAAGTTATTCCACTAGTACTCCTTTGCATAAATTTATATGCATATCCATGCACTTCTACACATAGATATTATCACAGCTTAACTTTGTGTCATATTCAGATTCTTAGAGAGAAATTACCCCAAAGCACCCCTAAAAATAAACTCATAAGCCTGAATATCTATACATTTTTTAGAAGACATAACGAAATATAAAGTTCCTGCCCCAAATTCTTATTAGCAGTAACAAATGGTCCGTCTGCATTCTCAGTTCATCTATAGATTGCAGTACATCTTATAAGCAGTCATTTAGTTTGTAACACCCTGACAACGTAGTACAATATTACCATTCCCATTTTATAGATGAGAAGAACCAAGGCAGAACGATTAAACAAGTCACCCAAAGTTATACAAGGTCTGGGGCAGAGCCAGGAATAGAATCAAAGTCTCTTGAGTCCCTGACCTTCATATTAAACACAAGATCATCCTCCCTCTGTTTCTAGTTAGAACATTCAATTCACCCCATCTGGTGTGCATGTGTAATTTGTACCGGAGGGGTAATTCATCCCTAGAGGAGGGCAGGCGGGGCTTGCAAGGGGTGTCAGCTGTGAGCTCAAGATTTACATAGCCTGAACATTCATCGAAATGAGAATTTCTCCCAAGGAGCAGCTCTGGCAAACACATAAAAAGGAGCGATGAAAAATTCTGTTTAGGCCTCTCCAAACTTTTATAAGGTGATTTCCCTCAAAGGTTTTATTTCATTGCAAAGGTAAAAATGAAGTTTATCCTTCAATAACCCAAAGCTTCACTTACTATCTTGAAACTGTCATTTTGTGTTTGAGACAGGTGAACATTTAACATCTTCTTAACCCTGCAGGGGACAGGCTGTAGCTGGTGAGTGTGTGCTGATATAACCAATCCTTTACGTGGCCTTCACACGCTTAATTATCCACTGCAAAACAAATGCCCCTCAGATATCAGTGTCATGGTTGGAGCTCAGTAGCATTTCTTCCGAAGGAGTACGAAGGATTGTAGTAGTAACACTAAGAAAAACATTAAATTATGTGTATATGTTCACATATACATGTATTCATAAAAATGTAAATATTGTTTGTTAATTATATAAAAGTTACATCATATTTTAAGAAAGTCTCTCTGGAAACTGAGGAACTGTTTGTTAGTTAATTAACAACTTAAATCATTATTTGTTTTTTTTAATTTAGTTGGTGTTTTTTTGTGCTGCCTTTTAGGACACAAAACTTATCTGAAGTGTTAGGTTGTCCTAGGAAGACTCCCAGTCAGATGGATCAAACTCAGGGAGTTCAAATTAGGATAAGAATCCTGACTTCTTAATTCTTATGTAAAATAAAGTATTATTGTTCAGATTCATCTAGGGCTAGACACTAAAAACATACATTGACAGAACAAGGACCTGTCCACTCTGAATCTGAAATAATTCACCTTCTGTATTATAAAATATTAGTCAAAAGTGATGTAATTGTGCTGTCATCAAGACTTTTCCTCCAGTTTTATGTCACTAATTGAAAATGGGAAGAAAATCAGGCTCAGTATCTGTTCCTAGAGCAAAAAGCAAGATAATTTCATTTGTTGTTTGGCATTGCAGAAAGCAAGGTGTCACTCACTTAAGTCCATAAGTTTTACAGTAATATTGGGCCAATTTCTGCTGAGGTTGAAGTCAATGAGCATTTTCCACATGAATTCAATAGTCAATAGGCTCATACTTGCTTTAATATTTTTTCATTCTCAAGGAGCAAACCACTTCTAGTGACTTCCCTTAAAGGGTCTAATCAAGCAAACTATTATTGATAATGCACTTTGCCAAGCTTGGACCTTATCAGCATGGAGCAGGAGGTTAGGGTGGACAGAGAACAGAGGTGCATCCTCTCACCTGTGGAGAGCTGCCAAGTCCTCAACCCCCCTGCAAGCCAGCAATAGTGTCCACTTGATCCAGGTGTGTGGAGAGGAAGCAAAATATACCTTCAACTTCTTTCAATACTTTGTCAGAGACTTCAAGTTGTTATTCCGTCACCTCTAAAAGGGGCAGTGTCTAAATGAGTGGAGATTTTACAATCACCTCTTTCTTTACCCCCTTTCCCTCTGCAGAGATCTCTGCAGTAAACCCTGCTCGGGCATAGATTTCTTCAGAGGAGATGGAGCTACTCATATGAGTAAAGCTGAGCTGGATTTTACTCAAATTTAGTATCAAATTCTGGCAGTTCCAGAACTGTAGCTTTAGTAAGGCTTATTTGAGATGAAGGCACATTTTTCAGTGCTCATAACAGCAGCAAGATTCTTATTATATAACATTTAAAAGCAATAATTTCTGCAGATTTAACCTCATAGATTTTCTAATACAACAGAATTAAATTTAAAAAACCCTGAATGCAGCAGATATAACCCCTTCATGTGCAATTAGCAAATTTTAAATAGAAACTTTAATATTAACATTATTCTTTATGCCTCAACGAGTGGAATATTATTTAAATTGATATGACATAAGAGGATATAAATAATTCCTAAGTGTAGATCTAAACTAGAATTTCAGACCATATTGAAATGGCAAAAACATTATCAATTCTCTGTTTCCCAATGTATCATTCATTGCAAGCCTGATGACATAAGTTTTTTCAAAGAGATTAAATTAACGTTAGAGTGCTGATAAACATTGTAAATAAACATAAAAAGCTATTCTGAAAACTCAGTATAACAGAAGAAGTGTCTATGCTCCACCAAACTTCATCTTCTTTCTGGTAGCTGAGAAAGTATTTCAAACATACAGTTTGAAAGTGAAGTACTGTTCTCTTCACTGAAAGAAAACAAACAACTAACTAAATACAAAAATTAAACATATTATAACTGGAAATTCAATTTAATTAAGGATGGTTTTTTATCCCCCCAAAGCTATATTTTATAGTGCAGAAAATTATGATACACATTTTTGCTGAGGAAAATGAACTAAATAGGTTCTCTGTGCCCCTTTGTACAACTTAGATGAAATACTCGTTTTCTCTTCCACAAGGCATGAAAGTAAACCTATAAAGTCCTGGTAATCTAGGACTAGAAAAAGGCCTATGATCCATATATTTTTTTTATCAAAGCAGTAAGGTCTGACAGAGAAAATCAGATGTATTGCAATCTGAGTAGTTACTTTTGATTGACTACTTTCCTGCACAATTTCAGTATTTTTTTTGTGTGTTTGGCTTTTGGTTTGTTGGTTGGGCTGAGAGGTTGAGTCTGTTATCTTTTGTTGTTGTTTTGTTTTTTGCTAAGTACTTTATCAAGAAATATACAGCTAATCAATATTGATTATTTATGTGTGATGTCCACACTTTTATTCAAACTTACTGAGGGTTACTGGTCTTTTAGATCCTTTGAGGTGAGTACTTTGGGGTACAAATATAGTAATCCTTGTCAAAATTCCCTGTAAGTTCAGAAGGATTTTGCTTTTTCAGAGTGACATTTTTCTTGTTGCTTCCTATTAAACAGATAGGAAGCAAAATGTGAGTGTTTGGCATTTCATACCTTTCTTCAAGGTCCTTAATAAAGACATTAATTTGAGTGAGGCAAACAGTACCTTGCCTAAAGCTCTCTCTGTTTCCTACAGTGGTCTTGAGAATGTCAGAATACATTTCCCTTCCCAAGACTATCAGGTCAGAATAATTAACCCATGTTACAGTTCAAGATTGTTTGATATCCACAGCTGCAAAATACACACAGCCTAATACTGTATCTAGTATTCTGTCCTAGACAGAACCTCACTTTCCTCATAAACTCAGTTTAAGGTCTGTTCCATTTTTAAGTTTATGTTACAATCCAGTCTCCTGTTTGATATTATATTTAGTGAAAAATCCATTTTCCAAGGTTCCTCAAAACTTGAGTCACCTGAAATAGGCCAGACCCAGGTCACAGCATTGGATGGAAAGTGAGGAAGTACTCTTGATCGATTGTGCCTGCCAGTGTCTGATGGGATGTGTGTCTTGGGAACATGTTTCACCCTTGTGACAGCCTGTAAAGCCAGGAATGCACACAGGTTCTTATATTCCTAATAATTACACTGAAAATTATCCTTCACTTAATCTCTTAATGAAATAATAAATGCCTGTAATGCAATAACCTTGCCATGATAAATTATTACAGGCCCCACGGCCAAGTCTTCACCAGGAGAAAATTACCAGAACTCTAATGAAGATGATAGTATTGAAAGGACAGAGTCAGTGCCTCTCAGAATCTGCAAGCCAAAATAACTAAAGAGAAAAAAAATTGATGTAAAAAGGAATAGTTAGGTTAACACGTGACTTGGAAGAAAAACAGAAGGAAGGGGGATTTATATGGGGCAACACGAGAGACAGAGGGAAGGAGGAAGGGCAAAGGGTCCATGACTGGTATTCCTGAGAATTCAGATTTCCTTGTGGTGGTTCTTAATTAACTGTGAGTGCTAAAACACAAAGCAAAAGAGACAACACCTGCTTCAGTTTAGTTTCTCCAAGACTTAAGTCATGATGCAAAGTTACCTTAATATTCATATGTATGTATATTCATAGGCTGAAGGATGAAGAGAACCCCTCTAAATTTCATAAGAAGTCAGACACTCCACAGTCTGAAGAAAATAACATTCTTTTCTTATTCATATCAAAACTTTCAGGCCTCCCAATCTCATTCTTAAAACAGAGCTGTCCTGAATAGAGTATTTCTCAGTACTACCACTAGTTTTCAGTTTCTGTGGCATGTGAATAATGGAAAAAATAGCAAAAATATCGTAGAACTGACATGAGATCTGGTCTTTCTGCAGCTAAGAGTAAAATGGCAAATACAGGGGAGTGCTTCCAGACACACAAGCTAATCAGCCATATACGCTGAAGCATAAGATTTGATTAACCTTATTGTGAGCAGGTACAAAAGATGCTCTGAAGGTAACTTGATTTTTCTTTCCTTTGAAGTGATAGGGCTGGGTTTTCAGCCTACCTCTGATAACTATTTCCTATGCTATATGATCAAGTATACAGTCTTTGCAATGACATCCACTATTGACAAAGCTCTTTGAAAGCACAAAATAACTCCCCTAAACAATCTAGCTCTTTTAAGGACAGGCACAGTTCTTCGTCTTGACCTAAATGATAGTAAAAGAAATAAACATTAGGGATTCTAAAATGCATATTGCAGCCAAAGGCTGCAACTAGCCCCATAGAATTTTTTACACTGTAGATATGTCAAATACAAGGGAATCCATGAGCTGGACTATTAGGTGTCTGAAGGGAGGTAATAGAGCTTTGTTTGGGCTCATGCAGGGTTTGAAAAACTGAGACTCGTATTACCTATTGTCTGTCTGCAACCACAATCACAACAAAAAACACCAGCAATGCAGAAGGTTACTCACATTAACAGATCAGCAAAAAATTAATCATGTGTAGCAACAAAGATTTTGAAATTCCTATCTTGGATTTCTCCTTTCTCTTGGTTATCTTCAGCATTGCTCAAAATTGTTCCAGACCCAAAAGCCAGCAGCATTATTTTCAGCTGTGCCAAAGCAGGAAGGGTAGCTTTGTATTTCCTCCAAGGCTGGTGTAAGATAACTGGCCCATGTCTTATTATGCACTTTAATGGTTAGATGTTGTCCTAAAGAAAGAAATTCAGCCTTCTGTGGATTTGCCTCTCCTAGTCTTAAGGGAGTCTCATAGTTGGCTCCTGTTGTACTGAATGGATAATACTAAGTGATCATTTAATAAAATATTGAAATGTAAATACTTAGGCACAGTTAGTTGCTCAGATTTCCTGAATAATCACCCCCATGGAGGGAATGAACACAGCTCTACACATAAAGCATTCAAGGGAAAAGCCATCAGAAAAGGTTTCTCTTTTTCAACATAATGCAAATGAGTTACTTGGCTCTGCAGGGAGGAAGCAGAACCAGACTTGCAGTCTGTGTGAGAAGAATAAAACTCCTAAATCCTAAACAATACTTCCCTGTAATATTGGCTGGACTAGTAGATCTAGTTCAGAATTTGAAAAAGAATGAGAGAGCAATTAGATGGAAATGTTATCTAAAAAGGCTTCTAGGCTGGTGAATAAAGAGGATGTAACCTTATCCCAGACTGTTAGAGGGAAATCTGAAAAAATGTCTCCAGTTCAGCATTAAGTGCATTCTGCTATGACAACTAGCACTCCTGTAATGAAGACGTAGCAGCTTATTTTAGACACACACACACACACACACACACCTTGACATGTATTAGCTACATTGTCAGACAGTCCCCAAAAAATTTTGGAACACCCAGTGATACAAACCAGAGAGCACTTCCACAGGCTTTCCTGGTTTTAGGATTATTTTATTTATTTTCATAGTTCATCCAATGTACTTTTGCCCACTGGGATGTTTCTGCCATTGAAATTGGCATTTCATTCAGTGTCTCCTACTGTCTTACTTCATTGCACTGAACCAGCTCCTCTTTTCCTTGTAGTACACAGAACTCTTTCCTTACAACCTTGCACCAGAGTCTCAGGTCTCTGTGTGTCTTTTACTCTCCACTCTTAGATTACCTTTCTTCTATTTTCCTCCTCAGCAAGGGATGTTCTGTGCCTGCCACTCAGACACTTTCAAACTTCTGTTCCTTCATTCCTGCTTTCTTCTCTTATCCTTTACTTCTTCACAGTGAAAATTTACCTATCAGCCTTTCCTCTTTCCACATCCCTGGGAAGAGCAAATATTTCTCTTTGCCAGATTTCTCCCCCCTCACATTAGCAATCCAAATTGCCTCTAAACTATTCCATGTTCAAAGGACCATCTTTTTTCCAGTCCCCACTACAATTTTATATATTTTCAAACTCCACAGGAAGTAATGACCAATTTTAAACAATATGAGGAGGAATAAAACTGAGTCTGTAAGTGTAAATGGAAAAACGGGAAAAATGGAAATAGATGTTTCTTCCACTTAAGAAACACATGACTGAAAAGATACAGTGGCTACTGCTTGAACAATAAAAAATTGAAAGAAAAAAAAAAAACAAAACAATGAAGGATAAAATTATAGTTGCAGTTACAATTCTGTAGAGCTGACAAGTTGAAACGGTATTGTTTCCTTCTCCTTTTTTTTTCCTTCTCCTTCATCCCCTCCTCTTCCTTCTTTTTCTCCTTCTCCTTTTCCTTTAATAGCCATTCTAATTCCATGAAGAATTAACTAGAAACTTCATGAGCTGATTCTGTGCTCTATAGAAGATTACACTGCATGACTACAATAGCCTGCTTACATTATAAACCATATAGAGGGTTTATAACTGGAAGTGATTTTAATGACCTCCATAAATGGTTTCTTTGACTGTTACAAGACTGCTGAAGCTGGAAGACCTACTAAAGCAATGTGAGATTCTTTGTCTCCCTCATCCAAAGTAGAGATTTTCCTCAAAACCCAGTGGCATGCCTCATCAAGTGGAGAAAAAACCAAAACCAAAACCTGAAATAAATCAAACTTCTTTCTCTTTCCTTTTTTTGGTATGGTATATAAGATACCATACTTGCCATTGTATCTTGTTTTTTAAGATATCCCACACTATCGAATCAGTAGGAAAAAAGAATTATTATGCAAAATTATGTTCACAGTTAGTTGTACTAATGTTTTATTAATGTTAATTACTATTGTATTCCAGTATTGCTTGGGAATCTCTGTCATATATCAGAATCAGGTATATGCACATCTGGATTACAGTAAACTAGTCAGTCCATCAGGACTTTTTTGTATGCTGCCCCCACTGAGGCAAAACAAAAAACAAACCACTGGTATTCATAACTAGGAGCAATGTGAGAACCATGTGGAACAATATCCTTTCATCTGGAATATGAAAGGTAATTTCCTGTTAGTAAACTCAATTAGGATTAAAAATAGTTGGACAAAGCTTCTTCATCTAGGGACATCAAAACTGAGGTGGAACAAGCCCAGAGGAACAGCCCAGGGGAAGAGCTACACCCTGATGATGGACTCTCTTCCTCTAGTCTACATGGCTGAGGATTGTCAGTGTTAGCATAAGTTATTTCTGACAGTCTTTTATACCAAGTGGTGAATAGAAGTTTTTCTTGAAGAAATTTTACTTCTCTGTATTTTCTTGCCATTCCTGCTCACTAAGGTGAATCTTATCTTTTAAACTTTATCACTTTTGTAGCACTCTTGCTAAGCTTTCTGTCTCTTCCTTCAAAGGTCCTCTTCAGTTTTATCATTGTAGATACTGCTTTTCCTTAAAAAGTATCTTCTATGACTTGGCTTTAATACCTAAACAATTTTTAAAAACTGCAACTTCAGGCCCTTTGCAATCAGTTAAGGATTTACCAAGATCTAAAGGCTCTAGAACCAAAGCATTCATACGAGGTTATGTCAAATGCTCAGAAACTGGTATTCCCTTTGCTTCAAAGGGCAATGATACAAACCTGTCCAATTTATTAAGGCTTCTTGGACGTAGTAGTCTTTTCTGTTTCTACAGCATGGATTTTTTTGTAATCTGATGAGAATATAGGTTATCAGGCACAGCAAACAACTCAGGAACTTAAATGAATCCAAGGAATATTAGTCTTCAGTTATTTGTTAGTTACACTTTCTAATGTGTTTTGAAATCAATCAATGTCCAAATCTCACAACTGTTATGTCTCCCAGCATCAAGAATTTTGCTTAAGGGTTAAACTTAAAAATTATACTTGTTATCAATAATATACAGAGAGTAATCTCTAATATGAAAAACACAGCTGGAAGATATTCTGAGAAGCCATCCTCAAGTCTACTTCCTCAAGAAAAGATCAATTCTACACACATCATTCTTGATAGACGTTAATAATTTTTTGAAGACTTCCAGCAATGAAGAGCCTACAGCTTTTTCACTTTGCTAATAGACCCAGAATTCACTATCATTATTTCAGGGATTTCTCTTCATTTTTGTTTTCCTAAAGTGTCTCTGTCATCTTGTGTTCTCTCTGTGATAAGCAGGTAATTTACATCCTTTTTAATGTTTAAACTTACAGCTAAACATTTACTACTTATGAGTGCCTTCTAAGACTAAGTGTATGTTCATACAAAGTGAAGCCAGAAAGACTGCAAGCCAAAATCATTTCAGAAAAAGCTTTTGAATTCAATTGTATATTCTGAGTCTTCTCTTTTTCTCAACCAGATTTTTTTGAAAAAAAAACAAAAAACAAAAAAACAACTTTTGGTCATGAAGGATGTAATATAACATCCATCCCATTTTCCTATTTTTTCTTCCTTTCCAGATTTTTGTATAGTAAATAAAAACTTCTCAATAAATAATTAACAAAAAATGACTTATTTATAATCAGAAATGTTTGGCTACCAGATGGTCCAGAGTATATCTTCATATAATAGGATCTCAAGTATGGTTTTAACTCTGTGGGAGCAAACAGCAGAATATTAATAAAATGTCAATTAGTTTAGTTTAGTCTCATATCTATTGAATATATACATTGGCACCTACGCGGTTTTAATTTCATTTTGGGATTCCAGCTGCTATTGAAGGCAGAAAACTTTTAAACAAGTAAATTAAAAAAAAAATGCAAAGACAAATAAATATGTCAAAGGATGGAAATAAATAATTTTAAATGAAGCTGACAAGATACTTCAATAGGAATATAAGAACTTCTTGTGCATCTGCATTGTTAATGTCCTTGATTGTTTTCTTTCTGATACTGAAGTGTTTTTGTAATTCAAAACACTTTTCTTTACCAGAGTGATCTTGAAATATTCCTAAACTCAGTGTTTCTCCCTCTCCCAATTTGCTGTTTTCAGACTTGTAAAGTTTTTGATGCATGGGTAGATTTTTTTATGATTTATGCAATTTTATTTTCTTCATATTTTGTTGACTCCTCTGAAATTCATTCTTAGATCTTATATTGAAAGTCACTGTTTTATGCATATTCCAGAAGTAGACTTGTATTAAAGGCATCTCAAAGAAATTTAACAACTATAATAAACTCACTGTGAGTCAGTCGCAAGATTGCATTTGACCCTGTCTCAAACACAAGGTATTTGAAAAGTTATGCTGAGATTGAGTGTTGAGGGCAGATATATCAAACTGAAATTTAACTTCAGAAGATGTAATGAATCTGGCTGGGATGGAAATAACTTTCTTCACATCATCCTGTTCAGTGCTGTGTTTCGGATTTGTCACTAAAACAATGTTGGTAACACACAAATGTTTTAGTTGTTGCTGAATAGTGTTTGCTGTGTTAATGTTTGCTCTGTTTCTCACTGTGCATCTGGAGTTGCACAAGAAGCTGGGAGGAACACAGCTGGAACAGCTGATTTGAACTAACCAAAAAGACCATATAACATTATGCTCAACAATAAACACTGGAGTGTGTGTACAAGTTGTCTTCTCAGTTAGCTGTATCTTGGAGACTGGCAGAACATAAAACTGGCCATGCAAGATGGGAATTGCCTTTTTATCCTTTGAGTTTTACCTTCTTTTAAGGTTTGAGATAATCAAGTTCCAAAACTTATATTGAGGTGTTCCTTCTCTCACTGACGTAAGAAAAATTACTGTGTCAACGGTGATTGAACTGTGAATTAAGAATAAGCTCAGATTTGTGCTTAAATTACAATATAGTCCTAACCTTTAAAACTAGAAATGTCTACACAAGTAGATGTCAGAAGTAACTTCATTTAATAAAAAACCTTAAGAAGGTATTTCAGGATTACTTAACATTCTATCTATTCTGCAGCGTATAGCTCAAGCCCTGTACTTCTCCAAGAGTTCTGCAGAGAACATCCACAAATATGTCTGATGTAGGAAATCTCCCACATTTCAACTTAAAGTGCTGTGCCAGAAGAGTCTAACCTCCTGTCCCTGTAGTGATGGATGTTAGAATTATGTAGATAGCTCTCTCTTTCCAGGCTCCACCTTCTTTGTTTCTTACCTTTTCCTGTGAGGATAAAATACAAAATTTCATACTCCCTGGCTATAGTTGCTTCCTTTAGGGAAGGATGAAGTAGTAGGGTGAACACAGCTACCACTGCATTATCTGAGGTAAAACCATGAGTATTATATAGGGAGGTGCTAGCAGTAGGGAGATTGGTTGCCTCCTTCCATCCAAATCTTTTCCTGAGAAGAAGCTAGTTCCTGTTATTCATGCATACTGTGCTTCTTTGAGCAGGCACCTCTTATTATTTTTTGTTTGCTTGTTTGTCTGGTTGGTTTTGTTATTATTTTATTTGTTTGTTTTGTTTTGTTGTTTTGTATTTTACCTCTAGATAAAAGCCCATGTATATGTACTATTATTAAAGCCTATAGTGATATTTTTTTTCCAGCACCCATTTTTTTCCATTGTTGCGTTGCATTGGAATTGCTAAATCCTGTTGCCAGGTGAGAGTTTTGTTTATTTCTGTGGTCTAGATACTGCATATAACCTAGAAACTTTTGCAGCCACACTGGATGTACAACGGTAGATTAGCATTATCTTTGACGTATGGATCTTAGAGGTTTGTTTGTATTGTTATTTGGAGGATATTCCAAAAAAGAGCAGAGCCCTTGGGGCTTGCACTTGGGGTTGTATAAACATGCAGAGAAGGAAGATACTTACTCTGAAGAGTCTACAATATTAATAGACAACAGGGTGGAGAGAGAAAGCCTGCTCAGATTAAAGTCACACTGCAGGGAAGAGTTGGGAAGAGCTGGGTCTATAGGCCTCCTGATCCCCTCTAGTCTGTTTCCTTATTCACTATGACATTGTGTCTCCCTCAATTTAACTCTTTTCTCCTTTTCTTTATTTGACTGTATTAAATTAATCAGTACAGGTGCTAATATGCAAATAGACTTTCAGTTAGGGGGGAAAAACCTCTCTGGAAAAACATCCCTCCTGAAGATTTGTACAGTGTTCTTTGAATAGAGCAGCAGCAACATTCATGATTTTGCCTATGGGATATTTATATAGGGAATTTGAATGTGTTTTTATTTATAGTCTTTGAAGGAGTAGTATGTTTAAGATGACATGAAGCTTGGCCTGTATTGTATGCCTATGCATATTTACTAGGAAATTGTCATTTGTGGGATAAAGGAAGAGTGGCACTCTAGTGATAGGAGGAGAAAAATAAATATCTTTTGATATTTCCCATACCCAACATCAATTAAAAGAATTTCTCTTAAGTTCAGAGCTAATTGGCATGGTGTCCCCAGACATCTCCTAGTATTGCTCTTAAACTCTGTTGGAAGATTTTTTTTTTTAATTTATTTACTGATTTTCAAAACAAGATGAAGACTCAGACAGCTGTAAATAAGATTTCTGGGTCACATGACACATGCTTTACTATTGGGCATTCCTCACAAATCCCATGCCTTTTGTACTTATTTAGTGATCTACATAAGTGTAAATAAAAATCACATCAATGCATAGGTTGTTGTATAAACTGAGGGTCTTGTTCAGTAGTGAGCACAGAGGTCTGTAAATCAAATTTCTTGGATTCCCCTGAGTGGAAAAGGTTTTGTTGGTGATCTTTGCAGAGGATGTTTACAGTGGTATTTTTAATATGTACAGTAGACACAACATCCCTTTGTGACATTTTTCTTCATTTCTTCTGAATTCTGAATTCAAGCAGAAGCCTGAATGTGAGTAGAGCCACTTCAGTGTGCACTTTCCTAGGAGCTGCTGAGCACATCTGTAAGGAGGGCTGTGCTGGGATCAATTCTAGAAATGAGCTCCCTTCCCTTTTGACAAAGTCCCACAGTTAGCAAAAGAGGGTCCATAGACCCCCCTGAACGCTATATCCCTAAGTTGCTTTTGAATGATATATGCCAGACAGGATTGAAATCTTCCTCTGGGCTCAGGGATATATGTATGAGAAAATACTTCAGGCAATTACTACGGTAGGAAAATTTACTTATTGATCAGAAAGATGGTTTTGCAGCCAGATCATTTGACATCTTAGTTCAGTTCTGACTCTTCCTACAGATTAGTTGTATTACTTGGGACAAGTCAGCTTCTAAATCATGTGGCATCTCTGTTCCCCCTGTTGCAAAATAAGGAATAACAGCTACCCTTTGCCTTGTTTGATTAAACAGCAAGTTCTGCAGACAAGACAAGATTCTTTATTATGCATATGAACAACATCTGGCCTAGTGTGCCGGGTGCACAAATCATTTATTTATGTAATTAGTTAAAACGTGAGATAAAATGTGATAACAAATCTATATAGACACTCTTACTCTAGGTTGAATATCAGGTAAATAAAGGAAATTCTCTTTCTTTTAAAAGCTTTGTGCATATTACCTTATATTTCCCACAGGCTAAATATATGGGACTTGTTCCAGAGGGACTGACACAGAATCATTTATTACTCCTTTTTGTTCACATATTTGAACCTTTACACAAATAACAATAATTCTCTTAATAAAGAATTTTTACAATGTTAGATGTACTAGACTTGACTTTTGAGGATAATTAAAGCTCCTCACCCTTGCTTAAGCAATGTCTGTTGTTGCCCCTGGGATACTTCAGGGATAAGTAACTTGCAGGACACTCGGTTCCTCCAGAGGAGCTTTTGCTCTCTGATCAATTAAATGCTGATGAAATAGGCAGAAATTTAGGGAAGAGCTGAAAATCCATGCAATGACTACTTTTTTGCCCTGGTAAAGGAATGTGTGTTTGTTTATCTTCTGATTCAGAGCAAAGTCTAGCAGGTTATCTCAAACTATCTGTGCTTTGCATTAATTTGTTTGTCTTCAAATTAGAACGGGACAGGAGAGACAAGCTTTTACATCCAGCTACAGTGCTTAGCTGAGATTTAGAAAGCAAAACTATAGTTTTTCAGAGATTATGATGTCTGCTGTATTTCAGATCAGAGGTATGTAGGCTATAGATATACCATGTAATAAAACTACTTAGACCAAGGACCAGGCAAGCCCAGGACAAACATAAAATGTGTAGAACTGCTATTGTTTTCCAGATAATTAGCAGAAAAAGTACCCCTACCATCTCAGATACCTCTACATCAAATTCTGCTCTTGAGTAGGTGATAAATATATGCAGAAGTGCACTAATTTTTACTGGATTCATACCAGTACAATTGTTAACTGTGTAGTGTCAACCACAAATGTCTAACGAGAACAGTAAATGCTTGCTTTGATTCTAGAAAGGTGGTAAAAGTAGAATCTTGCTGTGTGCATAATTTCTTCCCCTATATCTTGTCTAATTCAGGTGAAATATACCTCCCCCAAAATTAAATCATTATTTTTAACTTGCACTTTCTTCTTCCCACCTGCACTAAGTTGTAATATGATGTGGGGGGGTTTTGTGTGTTTGTTTTAGTTGTTTTGACTTTTTCAATTGACATTAAATGAAACTGGCTCTTCTTTGTATCTTTACTGAAAATTCTATATTAATAACAATATCAATATTGTATTAAATTCGAAGTATGGCAATAATTAGTAATCACACTGAAATTAGTAATATTGCATAGCACATGGCGAGTCATAGAGTATGAGAAGTAGAAATACTATTAGCATGGGTTATTATCACCTTATTATGGCCATTTAAATAGGCTGTAATTCTGGGACTTTAAAGGTCATTTTGATTCATTCAGTTTAGTTTGTTATGTGTTTAGAAAACTAATTAAAGAACAAACAACATAGTTATATAATTTTTAATGGCAAATATCTGCAAAGGGGTTTCTCATTCTGAAAACAAACAGAATAATGAACATTGTTATAATTTTTAACATTCAACATTACTTCCTCTCAAAAATGATTATTTTTCCCTTACATTAAAATGGTTTCATGTACTTTTGTTCTTAATATTTTGAAAGGGCTGTCCTATGCATATTTCCCCCCAGGCTTGGAAGACTAAATGATCTCTGGTTAGTTTGAGCTTTCAGAAAAATGACAAAAATAAATAAATGCAGAGAAAAATAATAATCTCTGAAATAGCCTTTAATCCCCATGACGGTCCTACAATTTGTTTACAAAGTAGAGACTGTCAATTGTTTAATGTTTCCACAAAGCCTACACTGTGATGACAATTCTTCTGCACTGCCTGTTCAGTGAAGTACCTAGGCTTATATCCACACTTAAAAAAATTCTGGTGTGCCTTTACCTTCAAGAGTGCTGAAGCCAGGTTACATGCTTTGTTGATTAGAGGATGACGTTTACTCTGTCTTGAGTACTTTGCACAACTGGACCACAATGAATAATGCTGCTTAACCCAGCTCTGATTTAAGAAAATTGACGTTTTGATTTTCTTTTACCACCAATGGCAAAATATGCTTATTTGTCCTGTTCAAGTCTTATATTGCAATGCTTTATTTCCACCTCTATTTACAGCATCACATATATTCTACTTTCTTTATCACATCAGCATTAAATTCTTTCTATCTGTAGTTTCCTAAGAAGTAGCATTTTGGACAATGTAAATATTTTCATTTTGTGATTTTGGTTTAAAATTAATATACCCGTTTGGAAATGTTTCTTCAGAGGTGGAATTCAAAGGCTGTATACCTTTGTCAGATAGAACAAGGAAAAAATTATAATTTAAGATCTTATATTTTCTTTCAAAAATGTATAATAATCCAGTGATATTTGAGTTGTGCCAGTCTTGAGTCAATTATACTTCTATTTAACAGTAAGAGGTCTTCTAGAATCATCTCTATTAAGGCTGCAAATGATCTGTCATGTCAATCTAATCCATCTCCCTGCAAATGTACAGTCAATATCCAATATGAGCACATTACACA
This sequence comes from Phaethornis superciliosus, assembly GCA_023637945.1. Classification (NCBI taxonomy): domain Eukaryota; kingdom Metazoa; phylum Chordata; class Aves; order Apodiformes; family Trochilidae; genus Phaethornis; species Phaethornis superciliosus. The sequence continues at coordinate 65,367,288 of JAJQWJ010000004.1, forward strand.
GCACCTGATGCAAACTCAAGTCAAATACTCATGTGACATTACATTTGTTTCTGGAAAAGGAGTCACAAATGCAGCCTCTAAAGTGAGAGATATGGAATATGTGGCAAAGATTCCAAGTCAGTTTTGCACCCAGATGGAATTCAAGAGGCTGGCCCAGTGCTTAACTTCATTCCACTTTTGCTGGAGCCAGAAGACCTGTTGATAGCAAAAAAAAAAAAAAAAAAAAAAAAAAAAAAAAAAAGTCTTATCTAAAAGGTGGCACTTCTTCAGAGAGAAAGGAAAACTAATCTAGCCCCCATCTGGCATCTTTAACAAAATTGGAGTACAGGTATAGGTCTTGTTCCTCATCAGGTGACCTTGCTGTACATAGATATTTTGGTCTTTTTCATTCCTTTCCTCACATGTTAAAAAGAAAATAAAAAATAAGAAAATACCCCACTCACCAATCAAACAATAAAAAACCAACAGCAACAAACAACAAAAACCCACAGCAAACCAACCAACCAACCAAAAAAGCCCACAACAAAACCCAAACTAAAATCCAAACAAAAACTGATGTTAGAACAAGGACTGGAATCAGTGGACCACTGCTACCTTTAACTAAGGTAATTCAATATGACACGATGAGAGGTGCATTCAGAAGATTGTACTCTGACTGACTTCTCTTCTTTTTCTGACACAAAGCTCTGGAGTATATATGTTGATCCTTGCCTGTCTAGAACCTCGTCTTGATTACTCTTCTGCACCAGAACAAGGGCTCATGACTCTTCTGACTATAGCTGAATGATATCATGACATCCCATCACACAGTATACCAGGGCTGTTTCACTGATTCTTTAAGCTATACCTCTGGATATAGTTTTGATTTACATTTATTTTCTTCTGTGGATGGAAGTGAAAAAAACAGCGCCTTCAGTATGAGTTGACCAAGCCCAAGCCAGCTCCAGGTGATGGGTTGCCAGGCTGTTCTACATTGTCATTACACTTTAAGCACTGAAGAATAGCTAATAAGCTGTGTTAATGCATCTCCACCTCATCCAGGAAGCTCAGAGGACAGAGAGGGTAAGCTCCCATCTGTCTGCAAAAGACTGTATAGACTTCCACTGAGTCATGAGCTGGACTTTTTTAATGCATAATGAAATTAATTAAAACCTCTTCCTTCCCCCAATACTGGTTAAATATTATGACTCACCTGTTTGCCTACTAAGCGTAATAAAACTTGACAGGATTGAAGAAGGGGGGAGATGTGCAAGAAGGAGGGAATGTGAGATGTTTCTTCCTCTTTGTGTCTTTTTGGCTTTTCAGTGCAAAGTCACATTCTGTCATGTTACATGCACACCAAAATATTTAGAAACACACAGGGTAAAGATCATCTTGGAAGCATGAGTTCATGAACTCTGCCAGCGTGCAGATCTCTCTTCCAGAGCAGCATAGCATCCCAAAGGCAAGTCAGATGAAAACAGTCAGAATAATACACTCAGGTAACAGAAAAGGCAATTGTACAGCCAGGACCAATCCTGAACAAAATACATTTCAGCATGTATTGAGACCTTGACAAAAGGAAGCCTCCAAGGTTACCAACAGAGTTGACTTGTTTTTTTATCTACCTTTTTATTATTTTTTTTTAAAGGAGAAGGAGTGTTTAATTATCAGTTCTCAAGCAAACGGTGGTTCGGCAAAATGTCAGATCTCCAGCTGAGACGCCACCAGTTTGTGCTTGGGATTGTGTGCCAGGCGGCTGTATGGACAGGCGAAGACCTCCAACTGTTCTCTGAATGAATTTCCACTCGTGCTTCCCGACATTGATTGAAAGCGAAGGCTGCTGTTGGAGCCCTCAAGCTGTCTTAAGAAATCCATCCCTCCCCATGCTAGATTCTTGATGAGTGTAACTTCAGCTTCAAGAGCAACGGGGCGAAGTGGGAGGAATTTAATTCTTCTGGCCTCCGTAAGCAAAGCACTATCATTGGTTTGGGCTGATACTCACAGCAGAAGAAAAGAAAAGAAAGAGAATAATCAAACACCAAGAGTCCCAGAAATATGTTTTTGTTTGTTTTCTTTTTTTTTTTTTTCCCCGGGAAAGCATAGAAGACATCGCTACAGAATCCTTCCTAAGGTAGTGGTGTTCTTTTTGTAAGTTTAAGGTAGAACTTCTCTAAATCTATTTTAATATCAGAACAACAACAAAAAAGACCAAACAGAAAACAAACAAGAAAAAAAAATCTAAACCCATAAATTTGGATTGGAGAATTAATGAGAGTCTGATAAAGGAAGACAGTCTGGACTAGACTGATGAAAATCCATCACAGTACCCACTGAAAATAAAATTTATATGATTCACTAGCAATACAGCTCTGATTGTCAATTGTCAAACACTAATTTTGAATTAAATAGAAGGTCACTATTAATATATGTTTTATAAAGTTAACATATATGTTAATCTATGTTCTCAAGGAAACACCTGACAACCTGATCTAACTGAGATATAAATGGGTAGAATCCCATTAGTGCCACATCTATCCAATCTCTGCAGAAACATATCCCATGAAATGTAGCAAAGGGGTTCATTCATTTGATTTTCTTGCATTATGCTCTGTATCATTTCTCCTCTAAGTTTTCCTCTTACATTATATTTTTATTACTGGAAATTAATTTCTATAAAATCCAAAGAAGATCACAGTCTATCGTATCAAAAAATTAATGCTGTATGCCGTTTTTTTGTTTGGGATTGGTTTGGGATTTTTTTTTTTTTCTTTCTTTCTTTTTGTGCTCCCCTCCCTGTGTTCTCCTTCCTTATATTTCAGAGGCCATATTTTGATTCAATAGTTGTACATCATGTAGCACAGTGGGGTTCTGATACGTCACTTGGAAATATTACACCAACAGCACTAACAGCTGCAGACAAACCAAGAAAGTCACTGCCACTTCAGACCACAGATATGTCAGGTTGAAAAAAGCATGAAACATTAAGTATATATTCCCCCAGATAGTGAAGACAAAAAAACAACTGTTCATTAACAAACATTTTAAAAAGAAAAAAGAAATAATATTTTTCACTGCTAAAGCTAATTGAAACCACTGTTGATTATCAAGGGATTTTGTTTAAAATTTGCTTAAATTCCTGACATAAGCATTCCCTTCTAAATCCAACTGTATAAAGGCCTTTTCCTTTGTGCCTTTGGATATTGGCAAAAATGCATCATATAAAAAAACCCCATTTTACTTTCATCTTGACCTCAAGTACAAATAGTATACAGCAGTTTCTGCTCGTAAATTAAAGCCGATTAGCTTCACCAAAATAGAGAAACTCCTGCATACAGATGGAGAATCATTGGTGCTGTTATCCAGTGGTAAAATTCTGTCTTCAAAAGCATAAAATCACTGAACTTTCCCATCTGACCAGAAAGTTCACCCATAGCTGTACTCTCCTCTGCCACAACAGACACAGCCATGATATTAAGCAGACAGATTGTTCATTCTCCTGAAGCAAAGCTGGAAATATCTGACATCCCAAATCCCACCCTCCTACAAGGACACAGCTGTAGTGCTGTCACTCTCCCACTGCATGCATAAATCCATGTGGTGATTTCTGGCTCTAGTCTTTACCCCAGAGTTGCCTTGGTTTCCCATTCAAATTGTAAATTATGTGTGCAGGCTTAGGCACCAGATCTCTCCCCTCAGAGGCACCCCACACACCTCATATGCCTCCCACCTGGGGACACTCATGGCCCTCCCAGAACACCTCAAAGAGCAGGGAGATACACTCTGTCAGGGTACAGGAAAGGAGATTTTAGGCTCTGAGAGAATGTCAGAGCTAGTAAGAAAGCAGAAGAGATGTGTGTAAGCAGAAGAGATGTGTGTGTTTGTGTAGAACAGCATTTGTTTCCCTTAAAAGTGAGCCATATCCATTTAATGCAAAGAAGAGATGTGTGACCCCTGACCAGGGGTCTTAGCTTCCAGATACCAGAGGATTGAGGGAACCTACCTGCATTCTCCATCAGGACTCTGAACTCAGAACATGGACAAATTTTTCTGATAAACACTGGTATTCGGTGTGGGTTTTTTTCTTTTCATATCCCTTGACTTTCCTTTGTGAAAACACTCCTTGAGGAGCTTTATCCTTTTACTTCATCACACAGAAGAGCTGAAGTGCCATAGAGGTTCTGTAGTCTAATCTTTGAGGCAAGAACTGTTAAGATACCACCTCTTTTTATCCAGCATCTTCCACATCAAGAGATTTAAATGGCAGGTAAAGGACACTGTCATCAGGCTAGTATCTGAGTATAAGTACAAACAAGTAATCTGATTTGTTTAAGGAAATAACACACACATTTCTTAGGCTAGTTCAGTGCTGTTTTGGAGTCTGGGAGGGAGGTGGGAATCCAGGCCCCTTCTGTGGCCAAGGCTGAGCAAATATGGGAAGCTAGATGAGCCTCTACCAGTAACATTCAAGAAAGGGAAAATGAAACTGCAAAAATATAGGAAAAAAGGACCATCACAGCAGAGTGGAGGATGGAGAGAGAAATGCCAGAGAAAAGACACAAAGGTTAGTGAAGGAGAGGGAAAAGTGCCTAAGAAGAGGTTTCCCCACAGCCCGTGGTGAGATGGCAGCTGTGCCCCTGCAGCCCATGGAGGAGCATAGTGGGGCAGTTCCCAAAGGAGGACAGTGGGGTAAATATGGATTTGCAGCCCCTGAAGTGTCACGGGAGGGCAGATGTGAAGCTGCAGCCCGTGCAGGATTGAAGAGAGGGTCAGATGTGGATCTGCATCCCTGGAGGAGCCCGTGCCAGAGGAGGTGACTGTTCCTACAGCAGCTGTGACTGTAGGCAGCCCGGGATGGAGCAGTTCCTGAGGGACTGCACCCCATGGGAGGGACTCATGTCCCAGGGGTTCCTGAAGGACTCTCCCATCAGAGGGACCCCGCTTTGGAGTGAGGGAAGAATGTGAGGAGTCCTCCCCTGAAGAGGAAGGAGCAGCAGAAACATCGTGTGGGGAACTGACTATGAACACCCCATCCGTCCCCTGTGCCCTGAGGGGAGAAGGCAGGGAAGTGAACCAGGCCTGGGCAGAAGGGAGGAGAGTGTGTGTGTGAAGGTATTAAGATTTCTCCTTGTGGATTCAATGAGGTCTTTTTCCTTCCCAAGTTGAACCTCTCTGATTTTTGCTCTTACTGGGGAATACAAATCTCCCTATCCTTGTCTCAAACCAGGAGTCTCTGGGTGTATTTTCTCCTTCCTTGTTTCACAGTGAGGATGGAGGGTGAGGGAGTAGAGGCCCGGTTGGTACCAGCTGGGCCTCAACTGTGACAGCATCATAACTGAAACTCACACTTTCTACTTTTTTTCTCTCCGTAGCTGCCAAATATAAGAGGCTCACACTTGTAGAAAGCACAAGAGTACCTCTTTCAAAAGGGTGCTTCATTAATTTTGTCAGATAAATGAACATATCTGCCTAAAAAAAAAAAAAAAACAAACAAAAAAAAAAAACCCCAAACAAAACAAAACAAAACAACAAAAAAAACCCAAACAAAAAAAACACCAGTAAGTGCAGTAAATTCATTGTGGATATTTGTTTGCACTCTTAGGAAAACAGACTATTTTCATTACAAACATTAGTCTCTGTATTTGGTCACTGTGACCATCTGAACCACTGGACCCTCCAGAACAGGTGAAAGAATATCTTCCACTGTCAGATACTTTCGTTCATGCATAAATTTTAGTGTATGAATTTTCTTCTGATGAAAACAGGGTTTTGCAATGTTGATGAGAAAAAACTACATACAAAGTCTGCTTCTATATTTAATGCAGAATATAATGAAGCACCTTGTCTAGTTGAATTGGGACATCTATGAATCATAGTTTTATACATACAATGGTCTGCTGGAAGTTACAGACAAGCGAGGAGAGACTGCAGGATGTTGTTTAAGCATTCACACTTCTGAGCTGAAGTTTGTAAGGCTTTTATAGTACTGTTAGAGCAAAGATAGCTCCTTTTCCCCTGTCTTAGAGATGGCCTGTGCTCTCTGGCTCAAATATGATTTCCAAAGTACTATGAAGGATTATCACTAGAAGTAGTCTTGCAAATGCAAACTCCTTTTATACGTTTACTCAGATGAGCAGCATAATTCCTACAAATAGCCATAGATAAGGCAACTATGGTTTCAGCATAGTATAAAATGTTTCTGAAAGTTCACTTAACTGAGTTCTTCTATAACACAGATTTGTTGGGAAATAAAGGCACAAGTTTTCTTCCTCAGCCTGAATGGCTGACCCCACAGTATTCATGCTGGGAAAAAAAGGGATTTTAGCAATTTCAGAAGTTTGACACAGTAATGTTCAGTAAAATGTCCTGTCCTGCCTGCTTTTGAGAGAGACTTTTTCTTATAGGACGGCAGGAATATTTCAGTTATCTCATAACTAAGGTATCTTGAAGCTTCCACTGTAAATAAGTCATATTGTTGTGCATAAAATAGTATCAGAAAGACTATTGTATCCAGAAGCAAGCTGTTGCTAGTGGTGCCTGCACAAAAGAAATTTTTGTCCCGGAAGTCTTATCTAGAACACAAGGAATTGTAGGAGACAAAGTGCTAGACAGACTGAAGAAACCACATGGCTAACTTTGCATTTCGTAGAATCATAGAATCAAAGAACAGTTAGGGCTGGAACAGACCTTAAAGATCATCAAGATTCAACACCCCTGCATAGGCAGGGACACCTCCCAGTAAACCAGGTTGCACAAGGCCTTATCCAACCTGGCCTTGAACACTTCCAGGGGAAAAGCATCAACAGCCTCCCTAGGCAACCTGTTCCAGTATCTTATTACCTTCGTGCTGAAGAATTTCTTCCTAATATCTGACCTAAGTTTACCCTTTAGCAGTTTCAAACCATTACCCCTTGTCCTTGTAGTACCTTCTCTTCCTAGTTTGAAGACTTTCTTTAGCTACTGACAGTTGTCTTCCCTATTTATCTCATCAGTTATTCAGCACAAAGAAAGGAAACTAAAGTAAAGAAGAATACCGAACATTACCCTCATGAGGAAACTGAAATGGTGTTGTTGTCCCTGTTATATCTTATTTTTTATTGGACACCTCCAAGAACAATCTTACTCTAGATTTTTGTAAGTACCTGTGAGGTAGTCAAAGGTGAACCAAAAATATTCCCTCGGTCATGTCTCCAGGGTGAACAGATTGATCTTCACTAATGTCTTATTCTCCAGATCCTTGACTGTATGTACTGCTGGTCTTTTCCTGGAATCTCTCTCCAATGTATTCACTTCTCAGGTTGTGGGAAGAAGATAACTTCAGTTGCATCTCACCAGTGCTGAGCAGAGGGGAAGGCTCATCTCCCTCAACCTTCATACAATGATCTGCCTAATGTAGCCCAGAAAGCTCTTGGCCACCTTTACTGCAAGGGCATATTACTGCCTCATGGTCAACCAGACAATCTGGACCCCCCTCAGGTCCTTTTTTTTTTTTTTTTTTTGGCAAACTTGCTTTCTACCTCCTACTCTAAGAAAACAGCATTATAATCATAGGAAGAGCATACAGACAACTGTAATTAGCAAAGTTGTATCAATATTTCCTCTCCCAGTCAGGAAGCCAGGCACAGGAAGGGCAATTCAGCAGGGGAGATACATTCCCCTGGGGGCTTGGGGGCCAGCACTGCCAGCCAGAGCAGGGTGGCTGCCTCCTGTGTTTGTTTTCCATAAGGGGAAGGGAGTGTTTGCTGATCTGCTGTGCCTCTGTTTAAACTGACTTTAAGAGTCTTAATTGCCTGGTGTTTTCTGGAGTGTATTTGTTTGCTGTCTTGACTTGGTTTGGGTTGGAGTGTGTTTGTTCTAAGTGATTTTGGAGTTTGTTTTATGGGAAAGTGGGGATTTATCTAGACTGAAAATTGTGGTGTGCCTCTGCCAGCTGCTTCACACTGGAGTTTCTTTTCCCTAAGGGCACCAAAGTAGTTTTGTCCTTTTTATTCCTCTATGCAAGCAGGGAGATCTCATGTAGAAAGGCGTCACCACGTTTTTCACTGCTTCAGGTCCACTGAGCAGCAATCCTTAAGGATGAGAATACTCCTTTTAAAATGGTTTTTAAACAAGTACTTCATTTATTTTTTTTCCCAAAATAATAAACTCAATACCTCTATTTGCTACTTTTAGATATAAATGCAATACCTCTAAAACTGAACAAATTTCTTTCCAGAAAATTATAACTGACAGAGTGACAGAGTATATATGATTACTTACATATAGTCCAAAAGTCTATATTGGTAATTAGTCTTCTAAAGGTAAGCTAGACCCTAGTTCTTAATAAGCATATTTCTTTAGAAACAAAAGAAAACCTGGACAGACAAGTTGGACAATTTTTGGTGGGGCGAGGGGAAGAAGAGGTGAGGAATATGAAAAGGAAGAAAAAGAAGAAAAAAAAAAATCTCACTGTTTCTATTTGCACTTTTCATTTGCATTAAAAAGATAGAGCAGTTTCAATGTAATAGAAATAAAAGAGTAGGAAACCAAAGATACTGTTATGGGACTAAGTTTGTCCTTTTACTTTTACACAGTGAGAAACTTCCACTGTTTTTTTTTGGGGTCAGAGGACATAAGAGTAAACAGTTTCAGTGTAATCTTGTTATTTTTAATTGTTTGAGTGACTAGACAGGAATGAAGCAAAGCATAGACAGATGAGGCAAAAGAATAGCCCTAAACTTTTTTCAGGAATGGAGCTCTGAAGTATCACCTGTCGTTTGGTGAGTGGGGAAAGATTTCTTTCACTGAGGTGAATTCCTACTACCCCACTTGAAAGGACTGGGAGAAAGACATCCTTAAAATGTCAAGACAGCTGAAGCTGTTTATGTCTTGTGCACCTAGAGAAAGACTGAAAATAGTTGTATGTTTATTTGCAATTTATCAGACAGCCACTAGATGTCTCTGATTATTGCACACAGTTTAAGGCCAATTCTGATCTAGTAAACAAAGGAGAAAAAAAAGGGATATAAAGAGGTGTGGAAGGCTTTTTGTGTAGATCTAGACTTATATTTGTTGTGTTAGATAAATAGCCACCTTTCAAAATGCCGATGATCTTATACTACAACAATATTAATTTTTCATAAATATAATTGTCATTCTATCATAAAAGGTCCAGGTGGGTTTTTCCTTTTTGTGACTTCCTAATTGTGTAAATGAGTAATTTTATTTTTGTTATTTTTTTAGTAAATAAAGACAACTCTAAGAGTCCAAAAGTTAGCTATTGTATTAACTTAATAGAATACCAAACTCTATTGCCCCCAAACCACACTATTTATTTGAAATATGTGATAGCTTATTAATGAAATGTCTGTGATAAATACTAATTGTGTTCACTGAAAATGCCTAAGTAGTTTTCATGTGTGTGTAACAAAAAGTTGAGAAGGGCATACTGTCCAATTTCAGAGGAGGGTGTATCGTGCATCACCCATCTGAAATCTCCTGGAACTTTTGATTGAAAATACAATATACAATATATTTTTCCTTCATGGTGTTTTAGGAAAAGTCTTTCCAATCCAGAGTGCTAGAGAAACAGGCATATTCTGCTATTGATGGCCAAAAGAAAAATGACATTTTTTAATTGAAATATCATGATGTCAATTTTCCTGTCACAGGTAGAGTAATTTCTTTATTTATAAATCTCACCTATAACTTATACACACATGCATGCAGATTTGTAAATGTTTATTCTTTCTGTAATTGTATAAGCATGAGGATCAGCTCTTTGCTGCGTTCTTCTTGCAAAAAAACCACATGCATTGTGAGATACAGATTGTGTATAATATGGAATTACTCTGGACTTGAGCAAGGTACAGCAGTATAATTTAAAAGAAGTGGGAAACCTAAATAATGTACTGAATATAATGGCATGTTTACTTCAGGAGCTATTCAATCTGTAGCTGTCTTTTTGCACTCCCTGTGGGCCCAAACAGGAAGCAATATCTGAAAAAAGAAGGAGATGGGGTTGGCACTTTGTAGAAATCTGCAGGTTTAGTTGTTAACTTTTTTAAAGAAATTCCCTCAAGAGCAGAAAGAACCTGAGTCTGACAACCCAAGTGCCACCTCCAATTTTGCCAGTTCCTTAATAATGTTCTGAAGTGTGTTAAAGCCTCTGGGATGTGTTAAATATATCACTTCATCATGATAATGATCACTGGAAGGGTTTATTCATTGCCACTGTTGGCAACAAATTTTTCTCCGTGTTGTGCCAACCAAGCTGAAGGAAGGCGTCTCCCTATTCCACGTTGTGATTGAGTGTGCTGCGATGTCAAACTAGAGAAGGACTTCTTCATAGAGAGCAAAAGTGATAGAAGTAGGAACTGAGATTCTCAGTGAGATAAATGAGTAGGAGAGATTTATTGATGAAGCATAGATAAGTTAAAATAGCAGAAAATACGGTGCAGGGGAGTAAAATGAGGAAAAAGATTTGTACTACAGGGACAAGCAGCAAATGGCAAGTGTGTAGCCATGATAAAAGAACATGAAAAACATGAGCAGGAAGTAGAGGAGAAACTATAAACATCTCTTGGTCCTCCCATGTGAGTAACCCATTTTAGCAAGCTACCTGCAGTGTCATTACTGGAAATGAAATTTGGTATTTACATGATCGCTTTGAAAGGTGGTGGGCCACATGTATTGCTGCTGTAATCCCACTGGTGCCACCCCAGACTATGAAGAACCTCTGGGGAGACCACTCTTGGATGTTACACCTGCAGTTAATAAACCTAAACACATCTCAGCCCCTCTTTTCTGATCAAAGGCAGTGGTTCATGATAAAACAGACAGAACAGCTGGCTTGAGGCTTGTGGTCTCTTCTTAGGAACCAGGTTCACTGGAAAGGTTGGCTCCATTATTTAGCTAGTGTAATTCTTACCCTACTCCTCAATTGTGCCTACAATAGATTTGACCCAGAGCTGTAAAAACTTAGCTTGAATAGCTTCTGCTTGAGTTACTCAGTACAATAATAATTATTTATTGTGGTTTTAATTTAGAGTATTAGAAGCATAGGTGATCACATTTGTTTTGAGGTGTCTGCAGATAAGGTTTGTAACACAATTGTAATGCGCTTTAACAGAGATAGTTTTAACTAATCCTTCTCTATTGAAAGAAAATAATGCAGTGCAGAAACAAAGGCATCAGATGAGAATGATGTCAATTGAACTGTAAATGTAAAGAGTACTGACTCTTGTAAGAATAAAGTCAGATGGAAAGACTTGGTTTACATGAAAAAAAAATTATGTGACTATTTCTGCTTAGCCACACAGTAGTTCTCTTTTCAAGCCAAGGACTCAATACCCTATGTCAGTAATTTCAAACTAGTACAGTACTGCAGTAGCTAGCAAGGCAACATGGTTTATCATGACTGACCCAATAGAATTAGGGTGCCTGCCCTTTTTAGTGGAAGTACAGCCCAGAGCCACGATCTCAGATATTGTATCTAGCAAGGAAAACTAAGTACTTCCAGCACCCAGAATAATAAAACTTACAAATACCTGAAACACTGCCAAGGACAGAGGTCCAGCCAACCATGACTTAAATGCCTTTGTCTTTGCTGTAAGCAGGCAGGTAAAGCACCAATATTTCTGTTTCTAATTCAGAATGGGGAAATCTGTTTATTCAGAAGTGAACCCTAATAGGCTGCATTTCCTTCCATTGCAGTGGTTAGACCTGCATGGCTTCAAGCATACTTCCATCTTCAGATGACACTTTCAAAACAAATCCTACCTGTATGAAGAAGTACATCCTATCAGTCAATTTGCTATCACACGGTTGACAGTGTTTACCAGATTAATAAGTACTTCACTATTCTTCGTTAAGGCACGGTATGTTGGAGAAAGATGAAAACTAAACATAAATATTCAACCTGGTATCAATGTCATCCACTCAGGAAAAAATTATCTTGTCAGCCACATAAAGCAGTATATTGGATCTTGACTTCTGTTGTCCATGATCTCCAGTCATTTGTGTTATGTAGGAGAAATTAAGAAGTTAGTCTTCTATCTGAGAGTCATGGCAATAATAACATGAAAGGTCCCCCTATTAAAATCTTGCCTGACAAGTGAGTTCTTTTAAATTACTTTGTTTTTCTAGGATGGCCAATGCTTTTAGCCAAACTGCATCCTAAGAAAAGTGCAAAATTCAACTCTACCTCAATTTCTTCACATAAGTGCCTACAGAGAAGCATCCACAGCCACAGCTCCACAGATCAAGCAATTTCCCTCCTCTGGGAAAGGAGAAAAAGAAAAAGATTATAGCTGTCCTGTCTAATCTGAAATATTTGAGACACACTGAATTACTGCACTGATGAGACCTATGATTTCCACGAGAAAATGAGACATGTAGGCTCCCTCTGGGAAGGTGTTTGACTTTAACAGGAACATGCATGTTCCCCCAGGCTGGGATGCAACTGGCAATGTACCATCGATCCGTAAACCAACTGATTTCTTATCCTGCTTGCCATGCACAGCGTTATCACTGAAGGAGCTGTTCCGCATTTAGAGCAAGAAACCACTGCAGACCAGCTCTGGAGGGGGGTCATGAGTGTATCTGATATCCTAGATGCCATATTTTAAGGCAAAGCAAGAAGATTAATGCCTTTCAAAAACTTTCAGCTGTTTCTGCTGTGCTCATTTCAACATTTTTGTGGGTGTCCATCAATGCTATGCACTCTTCCAGATATTTATTTGCTATGAGGAGAGGTCAGAGAAAGAAAGGAATTCAAAGTAAACTTTCCTGAAAGCATACAGTCAACACTGTTAGATATCCTTTACAGGTATGTTCAGAGATTATGAAATCACAAATTATGAATCAGAGATTATTATTATGAAATCTCTGATGCAGAGCACAAAAATGGGGTACAATCATTCCTGTTTGCCTGTTATTTGACCATTTAACACCAGTCAATACACTCCTTGTCTCTGACTGTTAGATTCATCAGCAAAAGGAAAATCACAGCCCCAAAACTAGACAGGTCATAAATCTCAAATCCCATTATTGGAATTATTTGTGAAATGCTTAAACATCTATTGACAAGATTTTATTAGGGGCTGGTAGATTAGTAACAACCCAGGTATGAACTGCATGTTTTAATCTGAAAACCTAGAGAGAGTGGGTTTGAGGTGGAGAGAAAATACACTTGAGGAACAAATGAAGGAATGGTGAGACAGACAGACAGTGGACAGGTAAGTAGGAGGAACAGACTTTCATCACTGGAGATATATAGAGTGTTCCCTTTAACTTCAGATCAACAACAAGTGATGTGTATGGGTTAAGGAAAGACAAGAAGTGTGAAATGAAGGGACTTGTCTTCCAGCTCATTGTTCAGGTGACAAATGACTTTGTAAATGTCACACAACTTTTTCCCTCCCATATGAAAAAAAAAAAAAAAAAGAATCTGATCAATGTCTCCTCACTCCCTCCTGCTTCCCCAGGCAACTTCTGCAACCAATGCAAAGTATAGCATTCAGTGTCAAAGCCTGTTACATGCTGCTGTCTCCTAATAATATTAGAATGAAAATGAAAGTAGCTCCCAAACAATCTTTAAATCAATCCTAATGTGATCAAATTGAATCTCTCTCTCTTATTTTCCCCCTACCCTCTACCTTCCCTGTCTCTTGAACTTTTACTACAGCATTTTGTTTCCAGCAATGCATTCAATTGTCACATTGCTGATTGGTGTCCAGTCTCTCAGGTTTGACATAATTGTTCTGTTCAAAGGGTTGATGTACCCATATTTTTAATGGGATTTTTTCGCCCCCTGACCTATAGATGCAGTGTGGTTTTGGTGTAAGGAGATAAGAATTATAACAGTGACAGGGGAGGAAGTAACTTCTGCCTCTTCTGGTCTAAGGATGGCATATTTTTTCCAGACCTTGTGTTTGTATGGGATACTATTGATGCTTATGACAACTATTGTTTCTGGTTACTCCCTCCCTGTATATTGCTGCTGATATTAAATAGCAAGGATAAATGTGTTCTTTGACACATGTATTTGAAGAAAGCTGAAAAAGTCTGTATAATAGTTTCCAAATTAATTCTTTACATGATTTTTGGTTTTTTTCTTTTTCTTTTTTTTCCCCATGGTGAGGAAGACTAAATTCATTTAGTGCACCAGTTGTTATGTCTTGGGAATATTACAATGTTATGATATGCAAAAGAAACCTTCAACATCCTAACCAAGAATTATAAAACATGAAATGAAACAAGAAGTTAGAGCAGTTCTCCAACAGGAAGAGGAAAAGAGAGTTGGTAGTACTGGTTTTAATAATTAATGTATCTTACTTTTCACACATGAAAAATATACAGAGTATTGGATCCCAAAATACCACATAAAATGTATAATCAGACCTCAAAAGCTCCTTTCGGTGGAATTCCACAGTGGTCATGGTTCACACCTATTATTATTAAATAGATTTAACAAGGACCTGGGGAAAAAAATAAACAGAAAATCATTACTGAGGGTATTTTCAGATGGCATAAATTTGAGCTGTAAATAACAGCAGTAAATAATGAGCAAAATAGATGACTGACTTGGAGCTCTCTAGATTGCTTGGTAAGCTAGGTATAAGCAAACAACTGGGACTAAATGTGCCTTTATAGATCCAAGGAAGAAAAAGAATTAGAGCTGACTATACAAACAAAAGGATAATGCAAGGAGGTACTGACCCAATTTTTAAACATGGCTATAACTGCTGCTCTTTCAGATTCCCTTTGTAAAAAACTTCTTCACATCAGGGTTCAGACATATTTTTTTCCTGTTTCCCCATATGAATTCACTATTTCATTTGATTTGATTTGACAGAGGTAAAACACATGTGGAAATTTGATTAATCTGTAAGTATCTACGTGAAGAACATTATGGATAAAGTTATAGCAACATTTAAAGGGTGGTTGTTAACTACAGAAATTCAAACTGAAAATAAAGCATAGATTTAAACAGTAAGATGATTAACCACAGGAACTATTTACCAAAGATGATGATAGATTTTCCATCTCTGTGTGTTCTCAAAATGGGCTTACTATTCTTTTCCTATGCCAAACATAGATTTTGGACTCAGTGCAGGAATTAATATAAGCAACTCCCAGGGTTTTCATTGTGGAAAAAAGGTTTCCTTTTGTCCAGAGAGCTAAAGAAATTACACTGTCAGTAATTCCTTGTTTGGCCCAAGACTTAACCAGCTAGAAAAGTGACCATAAGGTGTTCACCCACATGTATTATAGACCAAGCCCAATTCATCTGGCTCTGCAGTTGTGGCCCAGAGGACTAAGGGTGCACTATTAATTATCTGTTTGCCTTTGGGTAGCACCTATTTTCCCTGATACACTCAATCTTTTCAACTCAATCCTGAATTTGGCACTGTTTCAAGCTATTTATTATGATTTAGAAATAAATCCTCAAGTCTCATGACACAGCTGCTTTTGTCACAATAATCACCTGAGCACAACATGTTCCTGTTGATAGGTTAATCGAGCTTCACAAAGCTTGCAACACGGTTTGAGATGCTTGGATAAAAGTGAAAAGTATTGAGTGAAATCACTGTTAATATTCTTTAAAATCTCTCAGGTATAGAGGCATCCAGTTAGACATGCTGAGAACATTAGCAGAGTATTAGCCAAGATATACATCCACACCTTTCTGTCCTCAGACTTCTTTTCTGTAAGAACTAAGAATTCATTTTTTTCCTCCGTAGATTCAGTACTGAATTATTAGGGTTGGAATAGGGACCCTAGTGGGTGGAATATCTTGTGCTTGTGCTTCACAGCAAGACTGAATTCATTTTCCTTAAGCCATTACTGTTACACTGATTATAAGTCTGCCCTTGAAAGCTTCTAAGTGAAAGTGGTTCTGTGACCTCCCTTGGCAGTTTGTTCCATGGCTCTAGCTATCCTAATAGTTATAAAGTTTGTCTTAATCATTAACTTAAATTTCCCCTTTGTTGAAGCTTCATCCCATTACTTCTTGTTCTGACCTTGGTGACTAATTAGAATAATTGGCCCCTGACCTCCTTGTATGATTCTTTATGTATTTGGAATAGAGATGGGTGCAGACCAGAAAATGTGGAACTGTATCCTAATGCCCTGAAAGCCTCAGGAAAACATACAGCCTTGGGACTTCTGTTCGACGTCCAGTAAGGTTAAAAACTAAGTCTAAATGTTAGAACAGCATTCCAGCTTCAAAGCAGCTCACTTGTGCTAGAGTTGTGTTGTTACATAGGCTGACATTTCTAGTTAAGAGCAGTAGAGTTTTTCATCAGAGGAACTTACCTGGAATTTGCTGATATAGCATCTGCATATTGCCAGATCTTAGCAGATCCATCAAAGGGAACTGGAATTTTTCACCATAATTGATTTGTAGATGAAGAACAGTGATCGGGTTAGCTACTCATAGATATTTGAGGAGATATTCTTACTCCTTTGGGCAGAGAAACTGAATCTATGGCTCTCTAAGATACAAAACTTTAGATTAATCACACCCTGTTAGCTGTTGAGTTTAGGTGTCTGAATCTTCTCCACAGTCACAGGTTTAAAGTTTGGGAGTTTTTTGTGGTTTTTTTTTTTGTTTGTTTGTTTGTTTTTTTTTTTGTTTGTTTGTTTTGGTTTTTTGTGGGCTTGTTTTGGTTTTTTTATTGACGCCTTTTATTTCTGATATTAAGGTTTGTTTCAGATTCAAAATACTTATCTTTTCTATGGCAGTCATTGGTCTAGGTAGTGAAAACTAAGTATTTTAAAATGTCATTTTTAATGAAATAATTTTATATTTTTACTATATATATTTACTCACTAAGGTGGATCTGGGAAAATTATCAGAGGAGTACATTTCTTTCCCACAGATTTTATAATTCTGTCCCATATGAATGGTACATACTTAACACTATTTTCCAATGCCATAAAGTGAGCCAAGGAACTTCTATTCAAAAGATACTCATGACCCTGAGATCATAGATACCTTGCTAATCTCTAAATACAGAACATTTTTGTGCCCTGTACTTCCAGTCTTCTCATCCAGCAAATCTGATGTTTTCAGAAGAAAAAGAGCTTCTGTCTTCTTCGTATCAGAATAGCATTCAATGGTTAGATCAGCCACTGGCATTGTCTGAAATCACCTTGAAAAGCTGTAGAAATTAGGTCTTGTTAGTAGGACTTCAAATGATATTTATCATCAATTTATCCACAAGTTTATTTTTAGAAATACATAAAGTTATTTTGTAGCAAATATATACTTTTGTTTCTATTACAGTCTGTGGCAAAGAGTTACACAAGATTGTTATATTACTCATGGTAAGACTTCTGATTGTTCTCTTATCTTTGGAGAAGTACTATTATTATACTTGATTGTATCTCTTTTTCACATTGACAGTGTTTTTTCAGTGAGATCTGTAACTCACTGATTTCAAGAGAAGTATAGAGGAGGAGAGATTGCTCTAAAAAACATATTTTTGTTCTAAATGATGAAGGAAAACAATTTTGTGCATATAACAACACACTCAAATAGCTAAATTCACGAGTGACGTGTACAGAAATTGAACATATTCTCAACTTCTGCTCTATTAATTTGCTACTTCCCTGGGATAGTACAGCAACGGTATACTGAAGTCTTGGTGCTAAATTAAGTAGGTAGATAAAGAAATTTTATCAGTGGGACCAGATTTCATGTCCTGCTTGACAGTTGTGACAGAAGGTAACTTCTGAATTACAGTACCTTATCATGGCATGTCACAAAATATTAGCAACCTTGAGTATGACTAAGTGACACCTCATAATAACTTCATATCATAGGCTCATAGAATCAGCTGGGTTGGAAGTGACCTCTGAGATCATCAAGTCCAACCCTTGATCCACTACCACTGTGATATGTCTTGAAGTTAGTTGGAAGTCAGTGCTGGCCTGGTCATGATCTCAGCTCCTAACAAGTATGAAAATAAATAAAAATTATACACTGTCTGCAAGCATCTCACTCAGACATCCAGTGAAAGTCTTCTAGAGTAATAATTAAAATGAAATGGAAATAGTTCTAACAAAGGCAGTGAAGAACCATTTAGTAGTCAACAGAATTATTGTTTACAAAGTGCACATTGCAAAGATAAGTTTTACATACCAGTTACTTAACCTGGGGATAGAAGAGGGCACAATAGAGTCAAAATGGTTGATGACCACTGATGTGCCATGGAAAGAAAGTTGTCAAACTGACCTATGATTATGTAAATATTTTTTAGAATCCTTGTTTTTGTTTTTTTGTTTTTTTTGTTTGTTTTGTTTTTTTTTTTTTAATTTTCCTCTATTGAGAATATTTGTTAGTGCTATTAAGATATATTCATTAAAAAAGAAAATCCCTTTCTGTCAGAATTTTTTTCTAAAAAATTAAAATTCTGAAAATGTTACTTGGAAGTTCAATACTTATAAAAAGAACACTAGTTCTTTTTTTTTATCAAAATAATGTTTTTGATAGTTAAAAAAACAAACAAACAAACAAAAACAACTAAATTTACCTCTTCAGTTCCTGAAAATGCAAAAAGACTGAAAGTTTATGTATTTTTTCCATAATATGCTTCAGACAACAATTGTGAAGAAAATTTTTGATGAAAATTATAATAAAGTACCTATTTTTCTAGTGATACCCACAAGCTTTTATCTATGTTCATTTGAAACCTTCAAAGGGAGGTATCAAGCAGCCTTAAGAGTGTATTTTTTATCATTCATATTAGTTACTTTGCAATTCCATATTTCATTATTCTATGCTGCTTGAAATAGGCGTCCTGAGATTCTTTCTCTTTGTATTATAGATTGTCTTGATCACAGTTCATCTAAGGTAGAGGATCACTTAGCTTTTCTTCACAGGACTGCAGCTGAGATCCACATTTCCCAGGAGACCATCTCTGATACAAGGTAAGTGACTCCCAGGAGGAAGCACGCAAATTTACATTGATTAATATGTTCAGACACCAGAAATATCTGATAGATAACCCTTTCTCAAGATTCATTAATGTCCTCTTTGAATTACCCTGCAGGAGTATGAAGTTCTAATGGAAAACCATGACCATGAAAGAGACAGTACTGCTGTCTTTGAGTGTCTCTGATGCCACTAAGGCATATTTCCATACTTCTAGTTCAGGGTTCATATATTTAGACAAAAAGAAGGAAAAGAAGTGTACTCTTACCTTTCCAAGGCTAACAACCCTCCCAAGATTTAAAAAACCCTTGTGCCAAAATAAAGTGCATGAGGGCATCAAACTTTAGGAGAGGGAGTGTAACATCCCAAGGTCATACAAAAGTAATCCTTTTTTTTTTTTTTTTTTTTTTTTTTTTTAATTTTCGGCTTAGTTTTGTTTTGCTGTTCTCAATGAGTCTTCCAGTATCATATTTGATATGGTCTCCACAGTGAGCAGTCAGATGTTACTCATCATAAACTATGATATGAGTTAGAGATATCCTCTCTGCAGGCAGTGGAAAAGGAAGAGAAAGAATAAGTCTGCAAAAGGAAAATCAAATTACACATATTGCTTAGAAGTGCAATGGTCATTGCTGGTTCTATAAAGAAGTCTTAAATTGAATGTCCCTGTGGCTCATGTACCCTCCTAGACCATTTCATACCACTTCCCTCAAAGGTAGTTAAGTACCATAATGTTTTTGCTAAAAAAGAAACTAAAAGCAGAGAGAACAGGTGGCATAGTCGTGACTGTACAGAAGATACCTGGCAAATCAGAGACCTGAATGAGGACATTTTCATTACAGCATTAGTGATCTAACTACTTCTATTTTCCAAAACACCAAGCCGGCAGGTATCAGCCAAGAAAACTAAAAACACAATGCATTAAGAGGAGTCTGCATAGGCTCAAAATGAGGAAATCAATTACTTAAACTGTTGACTGCAGATGGATTGGATAAGTATAGGTAAATTCTTCACATTCATTATTAACAGCTTTCAGCTTTTTATTGTATCAGCAGAATGGAGGAAAGGGGAGAAAAAAGAGAAAAAGATGTGTCTGTTTTAGGAGTAATGAAAACCTTCTTTTTTTTTTTTTTTTTTCCTAAGGAGAGCTGTAACAGGGCTTCATCAATTATAAAACAAAAAAGACAGGGGCAAGAATAACATTTGGCAGGTTGCTTTTTTTTCTTTCCTTGGGGGGGGGGTGTGTGCTATTTTTTTTTTTGTTTGTTTGTCTGTTTGCTTGTTTGTTTTCCCTTCTCTTTATTCTTCCTTTACTTTCTTTGCTCTTGTGCTCCTTCTTCAACCAGGAGAAGCTCTGCCACAGCGAATGCACATCTGATGTACAACACTGGTTCATGGTTAGAAAATTTTGACAGCTACTCTCTGCAGGTTTCTTGGGTGAGGTGTGAGAGGGGAAGAAAGTAAGTAGGATCTCTATGCTCTGTTTGAGTGTAAGATATTGTGCTTCAGTGGCCTTTTGCCTCTGACTGCACAGTCCTACATCCAGCCTGGAACCATCAAAATCACATGTGCAAAGAGACAATCTAATATTGACATTTAGTGGCAAATATTAATATATTCAGGGAAAGGTGTGTAAAAAAAAACAAAATTCTTTCAAGATCTGAAGATAAGTTCTCTTCCTTCTGCCTGCACCATGACTGCTTTCAATTCTGCTGAGGAACTAGTTTGCTCTTTTTCAATCCAACCCCCCCTTTTCTTCTCTTTTCTATTTCCCCCCTCCTCTTCCCCCCCTCACTTCTTTCTTTTCTTTTCCTTTTAGGTTCTCAATTTTTCTTTTTTATCTTCTACCTCTTTGTTACTCTTCTCTGTGGACCCCTCTGCTGAGATCAGATTTCTTTTGTTTTTGCCAGTTTCATTTTCACTTTCTAAAACTCATTATTTCTTTTGATGACCAGCATTCATCCTTCTAATAATTCAGATATAAAGAAAGACAGTAGTATGTAAAGAGAATAGCTAATAACTTCCCCTGTTAATGTTTCAGCCTGCAACAGAAACTGACATCCTCAGGAGGACATGGTAACAAGTTTTGGAGAAACTTGTGAGAGATCTGCCATGGAAATTAACAGGAGAGACCCTAGTCACAAAGAAAGAAAACTGAATTCTTCCCCGGGCTGGTGACAGCCCCTTAACTCATTTGTGTTTTCTTCTCAGAGGCATGGCAGAAAAAACCTACGGATGGGAAAAAGGGATGCAAAGATTGATTTTCAAATATCATGAAAATGGACCAGATCCTCAGCTGGCATAAATCAACACAGACCCACAGGAATCAATGCTGCAATGCCAATTTACACCAGATGAACACCTGGCCCAATAAATCTATCATGCTCTGTATAACAGGGTGAGTGGGGAGGGGGAATGTGTTGTGAATTAGTGCCTGGTCAAAGAGGCAGTGAAACTGAAACACAGCTCCTTCCCTTGTTGCAGAGAGCTAGCTGCAGAAACTGCATTCTTTGGGGAGAAAGGCTGTCCCTGGGGTGTTCTTGTGCCCTTTGCTCCAGCTCCTACAAAGGAGACCATGGACAAGGTAGCACAGGCAGTGCTTCCTTGAGGATTCAAGGGAGACTGAGGCATTGATTCCAAATTACAAAAAAGAGGATATTAAGAGGGAGCTGTTTAAATGTTAAAGAGCCCTCCTGTGAGGGCATTTCCTCACACCTATCCACTCTCTGCCCAGAAAACCCTGTCAGCGTGTCTTAAGCTGGAGCTGATAATGTGGTATGTCTCCATACCTACCTACCTCTCCAGTGTTTAAGCATTTTGGCATGATTAAATGAAATATTGCATCTGATATTTTACCTTTGGTGTCTCTTTTGTACATAATAAAATGGCTTGGGGCTCGCTAGTGGTTTTGAGCTATGTGATGTGCGAAGTGTGACATCTCTGAGGTGTTGCCGAAAGACAAAGAAACAAGGATATGAGCCACTTTCCTTTATTTCTTTCAGTGAGTGCTTTCCCAATATTTACCCTTCCTCACTCCATCCCTCAGAGAATCATAGTTAAGAAGAAAGTAGGAAAAAGGAAGAAAAAGATTATAAGAAAGCACAGAATGTTTTTTTTTTCCATTTGAGGACTGAAATTCTCAATTAAAAATATCACAAAAAAACCCCACAAACCCACAAGCAGCTCAAGCTGAAGGTAAGATGAACAAGTTTTGCTCAGTTCTCAATGTTCTACCCTGACATTTGCTTTTTGAGAGCAAAAGTTAACAGCTTAAAAAGAGACTATGATTAACTCTCAGATATTGTCAATCATGCCATGCAGTATTGCAACCCTTCTTTATAATTTGCTGGAAAGTTTTCTGGGGAACTTTTTGCCCTCTTTTTTATTTCCTTTCTTTGTTTTAAAAGCAATTCAATTTTAAATAAAGCAAAAGGAATACAGTGCATATCATCCAAAACTAAATACCAGCTAGCTGTCAGAAACTGACAGAGAGGCAGTTACTTTCCCAGTGACACAAGTGAAACAAAATTTCACTTAACATAAAAAGGAAAGGAAGATATGTTTATAATGTAGAGGAAGAAGAATGAAAAGTGATATACATAAAATGGGAAAATTATATCCATATTCAAAATGAAAATATTCTGTTTCTGCTCATCTGTGAAAAGCTCAAAGGGTGAAGTAAAAAAGTAACAACTCCATTTATTTTATTGGGAAATCTTGAAAAAGTAGTAAGGATCAAAAATTAACAATATCAACCCATCAAAGCAGGAAAATTGTGTCACCATTAGACCAGCATTGCAAACAAGCACAGACACAACCATGTGCCATGACAATTTTTAACAATTTAATTAAAGAACTCAGAAAGGATAGCAAGGACTTCATCTTGGTAGACAAGGAGATCCACTCCAATTTTATGGCTTTAATGAATAAAAACCTGCATTTTCTTGAAGTAGTTTTAGGCAAGTTTTTCAATGTCCACTGTTCGGAGACAGATATAGCAGGGACGAGAACTTTACCACTTAGAGGCTGTCACTTGATTTTCTTTCAAAGCTGTATAAGGTAGAGAAAGAAACCATATGTGTTCACCCGCATTAGGCCTCTGCAGGTTACTGAACTACTCTATAGACAGAAACCCATACATCTGTCCTCTGCAAATTCACAATAATATGTGTGGAAAGGAATAGAGTGTGTCTGAATCTTGTGTAACTTCAGAAAGGAAAATTAATAACGTTACATTTTTTTTTTTTATATATATATTGACTTGAACACGTTCACAAGCTTGGCTTCTGAACACAGGGAGATTTGAGTCACAGTTAAAACTTTTCTAGGTCTTCTATTTCACCAGTGCATGGTCATATGCTTCCTCTCTCTTCTGTCTTTGTCTCCTCTTTTTCTCTTAGCCCGATTTTCAGGCCGTTTTTGGCTCTCCAGCATTTCTCTATTACTTCTATTTCTGTGTGTGCCCCTTCCCCTTTTTCTATCCACCCCTTCTCTTCACAGCTGCAAACAAATCTGCTTTCCCTTCCTTCCTCACCACTGTTATGTTCTGATTTAGACCACTGTGAATTTTTACACCCACATAGTCCAGATCTCTGATTTATTTTATGTGTGATCTGTACTTGGGGCAGTGCCTCCCATTTTTTCAGCTGCTTCTAAACAAAGAGCCATTTAATTGTTCCCTCATTCAGCTTCAAGAGGAGGTGGCTTCTAGACACACCCGCTTCCCCGAGGTTTCCCCCACTACAATTGAGCTATTTTGTTATTTTCTTCAAATTTAAAATTCAAGAGAACAGCAGACTAAATCTTTTGGGGCAGATGAAACTTCACAGAGGGGATGAAATATCAAGCATTTAAAAAGGAGAGAGAAAGTGAGAGAAAAAGATTACAGGATAAAAATGTAAAGATAAATACAGATTTAAGATTTTAAAATGTTCTAAAATGTCTCCAAGCAGAGATACAAGACTTTATTCAGAAGAAGACAGTCTTACAGGGGATACTGTGTATATATATATATATATATATATATATATATATATATGGAAAAGCTCTCTAACAGGTTTGCTAGGTTAGGTATCAGCATATTCTTTTCAAGATCAAACTTCCAGAAAATTGAGTGTGAAAAGAAGGTGGAAAAAAATGAAGAAAGAGAAAGAAAGAGAGGAGAACTGGTTGACAGAAGGCCTTCACTTTTTTTTCCTTCTCATTCAGCCATACTGCATAAAAATGCACTTAAATATCTGTGAAATGTGTTGCTCATACTAGTTCCTACAACTTCTGTCTTGGACTATGATTTTCCCAGAAACCTTCCTCTTTCACTTCTGTAAGAGAGGAAAAAGTCAATAACACCTCTATGAAATCTCAAAGGACAGCACTTCTTGCACCTATGCTTTTCCTCCAAAAGTTTCCATCTTCCTGTAATGCATCTCTATTTTAAGCTTTAAAGTCATGTGACTTAAATCCACATAAGTGTTGATTGTACATGATTGCCTTTATTGATTCTTCCTGAGACAGAATTTGCCTCTATCCAACTTCTTACATAGTTTTGTACTGTACTTTTTTTCCATTCTTTCTCTAGTACTTTCTTTTTTGCTATCTTTCCATTTATATGATTATTCTTTTTGCTGTGGTAAATCTTCAGATTTCCAGGAAGTTACAAAAAGTCCTGTTATGCTACACGTGCCATAGGTGTTTCTCTTAGTGTTTATAGAATATCTCTCTCTTCTCTGAGGAGTGCCTTACAGTGTAATAACAGCTAGTAAATTTGAAAAAAAAAAACAAACCACCAAAAAACAAACAAACAAAAGCCCCCCAAACAAACAAAAAACCCAAAACACAACAAAACACAATAAGCAAAAACCACCTGAGTAATCTAAATTTAGGGGAAAAAAAAAAGAAAATATTGTAGTGAGGAAAAGTGAATATACTAAAGGGTAGTGTGCTGCTGTGCTTCTGGTGAGGATAAGTAAGACTCATAGACCCTTTTATTTTAGATCATTATGTTGCAGTAGAAACTAAGTATTCCTGCTCTTTCTAGCTCTCTTTAGTGGGGTAAGATGAATCGTCTCTTGATTACCTTATGATACTTAATTGATGCATTTAGACCAGTGGACATGCCTCTAGGTTTATTTTTCCAATCAGAAGAATTTACCAAAAACTACTCAGTTATTTCTCTGATTTGCCTTTGTCCTTCCTGTAGCAAGAGAAGAGGGCATGGTCTCAAGTTGTGCCAAGGGAGGTTTAGGTTGGATATTAGAAAGAATTTCTTCACGGAGAGGGTGATCAGACATGGGAATGGGCTGCCCAGGGAAGTAGTGGATTCTCCATCCCTGGAGATATTTAAAAAGAGACTGGATGTGGCACTCAGTGCCATGGTCTGGGAACCACAGGGGTAGTAGGTCAAGGGTTGGACTTGATGATCTCTGAGGTCCCTTCCAACCCAGATGATTCTATGATTCTATGATTCCTTACCTCTAATAAATTCAAGGGTGATACTGCTTTTGGTATTAATGCTATTTTGGGTATCTCTACATGGATCTGATTTTGGAATATAAAATCATTCACAGCTCCCTTCAGATTTTCTTAAAACTGTGGCATCACTAATGATTGTTCCACTGCTTACAATTTGCACCCATTTTCCACACAGGGATTGAACAGGTATCCTGGGTGCCAGAGCAACCATGATGAAATCAGTGTGTGACTCATATGCTTAGAATTGGGCACCTGGTTACACTGAATGAGAGAATCTGAGAACATATGTCCAGATTTATCTCCAAAAATAGCTTTTAAGGCTTAAAAAATATAATTTCCCTGTATTTATACAGGAGGGAGTGTGACTCCTCTTAAGTAGGATTCAATTTCAGAAAACAGACAATTGAGATGAAAAATCCAGAATGTTACTCTTTTTTTTTCCCCTTCTTTTCTTTAAATGATGGACTTGAGCTCAGATCATTTGCAAGACTTTTGGATACAGATCAGCAACTGTACACAGAGAGTATGAATCTTGAATCTTCCATTTCACACTCTGCCTGAACAGGGTAATAGCTTGAGGACCCTCATCTGCAAAAAATGATGAGAGTAGCAAACTTTCTGTGACTACACAGCTGGGGAACAGACCACAGGATCTTAGGATGACTGAATGAAGGAGAACTAAAAAAGCATTTGATTTTTACTGATGCTTAGATGTATGCACACTGGAGCTGATAAATGAAAGGAAGAACTCTATATTCCTCCTCTGCACAGGGGAGAGAAGAGAAAATAAAATACAGGACTGAAATTCAGCTAATTTGGAGAATGACATTGCTGTACACAGCTTAGCAGTCTTGTTTGAGGATGTAGTAATCAGTGACCCTGGATGAAGCTGTGGGAGGATGGGGAGAGAAAAAGAAAAAGGGCTGTTGAGAACATGATTCCCAGGTTTATCAGATGGAATATATCCCAGAGGGGTAGCCAGGAGCTGGGAGTGATGCATGTTTACAGATTCTTCCTCTGTCTGGGAATTGTCCCAAAATCTTTATATAAAGGTTACATAAAATCATTATATTTTGCTTTTTTCACCAAAGGATTTTATAGAGATCTTTACTCAGTCTTTTGTCATGGCTTAACTTTAAGAAAACCAAACATCTCACATACTAAGTGAAGAGATGCTGTGGAGTTAAAATGTGGAAGACAAATCATGCACAGAGCTCAAGTTGATTGTCTACAAAAGATGCTTTCCCCCCAGATTTTTTCAGTTGATACTACCAAAATACTCTTTATGTGTAGGTAGCAAGCAGCCATATGTATCAAAATTAGATGAAGAGGAAAAAAGAAGCTAGCTAAAAGAACAGTCAGTTCAACATGAATGCTGCAGCAACTAGGAATAACATTTTTATTTTGTCTTGAGAAGCATTAACAAGTTCAATTCATTCACTGGTTTCAAGAGGAGCCTCTGAATCATCTGCCTTTGATTCTTTATGTAGCATTAGGAATGTGATTGCAGAAAGTAGCCTGGGACAGACCCAGACAATACCATACTTGTGAGCTAACTCATTATGGGCATTTTTTCCTTTTCTTTTTGTTGTTGTAATTTAGAAGAATGCAATTAAAACTGAACTTGATAATTCATTCTGAACTGGTGAGAAACAGTTCCAGAGACTGTGACTATGCTAGGTAACTATTGATATAAACATTAATGAGGTTTCATTGGTTTATGTTCTTTTATGAAGCATATAATTTATCTGAACAAGTAAAATTAAAGTACTATTATTTAACATTACAGTGTAAATAAGATTGTAGAGACAGAAAAATATGTATGCACAGTAAAATGTAACATACATATTCTATGATTATGCTCATGGCTAATTTTGCATTTAAATCTGTTATACACTGCATTATGTACTTCTCTATATTATGTACAGACATTGTGTATCTGGATTATTAGATGCTCTTTTACAAGTATATGCAGTCACAAGTTTTGAAACTGTTGCACTCAAAAGCACATATACCCATATTTTCACAATCTCCATCATCCTTAAATGCAAGAGAGAATTAGAACAGACTAAACAGGTTTAGATCTCAGTCTGGACTATACCCCGTGACTGAAATTCATTGAAATCAACTTATTCTACTCTTACTCTATTCAGCAAAAATCAATCAATGTATAAAACTAATCATGTAGTTGATGACAGAGTAAGAAAATTGTCTATCTTATTCCATTCTCAGCTCAAGAGGTTTATCATAGCTGCCTTCAAAGTGCAGTCCATTTTAAACTTGGAATCTTCAAAAATCCCAGAAAAACAAAAAAACGCAAAACACTGACAGAGCCTAAAGGGAACAAACAGCTAGAGCAAAGCTCAATACCTGGCCAGATTGAAATAAGGAAGGAAGTAACTGAGAAGAAAAGAAAAATAAGCTTACAGGAAGTTCGAGATTCAGTTTACTGTTTTGCTAATTTTTTATTTTTTATTTTTTATTTTGAGTAGAGATGGAGTTGATTAAACCAAATTGTCAGAGACCTGGGGAAGATGACTGTAGCTCTGGCCCTGCAGTAAGAGAACACCATATTCAAATTGGAACAAGATTTAAATCTCCTTCACTGATATGTTCAGTTCATTTATTGTGAGGCACTGAAAAGTCAAATTTGGTATTATGTGATTAAGCTACATCTGTCTCAGCACAAGCAGTAACCATATTTCTTTAAGTTCAGCAGGTGTTTTGCAAAGAATCTAAAGGATTTTGTACAAAAATAATGCCTACAATAAAGCACCAGTGATGAAAAGACAGCTCTTTATATCACTGATATATTATAGTTTCGTTCTAATAAATGTCATTGCCAAATATTTCAAAACCTAAAACAGGTTTGCTGACTGAACTGTTTTGCAAGCATATTTGCTGTGCCTTATTGCAAAGATGTTCTTTTATAGACATACAGTTTAGAAATTTTATTTGACACTGCTGAGTACTAAATTAGCAGCTTTTCAACTTTGCCAGACTCATGCAACACAATTGAGATAAAAGGTAAAATACATAACTTCTGCATTAATTCTTGTTGGCAGTGTCATAAGAATCCTCAAGATGTGTTAATTGAGCCTACAGTATGTGAAACAAATTATGAAGTCCCTGCTCCCACCTTGAGATCCATTCTCCCTTCCCCCCACCTCTCTCACTTTGCTTCTTCATTCTGCACTAAGATTATCATTACAATATATGAATGCATATGTGAATGCAGCCTCAGACTTACACCAGGACACGTAGCTCTTCACAAAGAAAACAAGGCTTTGGTGTATTCTGCTTGTGAGAAAAGGAGTGACATTTCCAACTTTCTGGTTCTCATTTCTTGCATTTTATGCTGGGGAGTTACTTCAGGCTATGATTTTAAACATCTAAGTGTACTGCGTCCTAAGCCATCAGGTTCAGGGGTACACCTCTGCAGACACAATCCTGTTGAATTGCCAGTAGAAGAGACTCACAGAGTTCCCACAGAAGTTTGCAGAAGTTTCAAGATACAGAATTGAATGGCGTTTATTTAAAGTCAGATTTTTAATATGAGTATACATCTTTTTGTTATTTTTATATTTATATACAAGTAAAAAATCTCTTAAAATGTAATTTTCAATGATTTGTTTTGGGTTTTTTTTGTTTATCCTTTTTAATAAAAAGAGAGAATTAGCAAACAAATAGAATCAAAATTGTCTAACTTTTATAAAAATCAAAAGTTTGGGAAGGACAAATAAAGGATATTTTTTCTGTGGAGATTTTATTTACTTTTTTTCCTCCAAGAATCCTGGAGCAAAATTTTTGGAAAAATATTTTTGATCACTCGTGACATAGTTTTTCAGCAATGTCCAAAAGTTTGAGGAAGGTTGGGTCTGTATGATAATAAGTATAAAACAAGAAAAGTAAAACATTGTGTTAGTTTCTATTTCCAGCGTATTCTTGGCCAGCAAAAACCTGAGGAAGTCACATGGAGTCCTGTAGGTTCATATTGAATTTTTTTTTTTTTTTTTCAAATGTGGAGTTTGAGTCAGGGAGTTTCATCAGCTCTCATTTCTCTCCTAACAAGTGCTAGACCAGATAAATCAAGCCATCAGACTCAGGGAGAGGTTGGTCACAACAGTTTTATAGCTTTTAATTTCAATTGATGTACAAATACAATTTAACAAGTAGTCCAATCTTTTATTTAAGCTATGAGGGAACAGCAAAAATTTAATTATTTCTGAGTGAGAAACATAACATGCAATAAAAAAAAATTCAGCTCACAACTCTGCTGTTCTGTATTAAAATACTCTCCAAGCAGTTTTGAACTTTATTTAGATCATCATATTTTGCTGTCTGGGCAACTTGTATATCAAGACTCCAAGCTGATTGACAGAAAGTATCTGAGGTGTTTAGACAAGGAATGCAATTTCTTCAGGTTCTTCCCACTGTTGCTGGAGAGAAATAAATGTTTCTCTGTTCCTGGCTGAGGCAGTTCATTCTCATAGGCACTTATTTCTTTCCATCAGTTATGAAGGGACCCTACCATGACTGTGCTTCCAACTTAGGCATATCGGTTAGGTGTGAATAGCTATTTAAGGAAAATCCAAACCAAAATCAATAGAAATATCAAAATCTGTGCCAGACTCCTTTCTCCAGTCTCTCCCTCTCTCTGCCCTTCCTCTGACAACCACTAGACCAGGTGTCTTCCTTCAGTGTGCACTTTTTGTGTAACACTCCATCTGCTCTGCCTGGAGGATGATGAAAACAAGGAGCACAAAATGTAGTTCTAGAAATAACCTCTGCAATGTGGCCCTGGAGTGCAGCTTCCTCTGTGGAGAGCCTTTCTGGGATCAATGGACCAGCTCTGCAATGCATGGAGACTGATGGAGAAGACTACAAAATCTAGAGTACACTTAATGGTCTTGGTGTGAATGGTTGCCTGGAATTTACTTTTGAATTAATTTATCTGCTGTGACCCTGAACTGATGCACAAGAACTTCCTTGAAAACCCACTTGACTCACAGAGTTTTATTAAATACCAAGTTAAGCATTTTGTCTGTTATGAGGTAAGTATTACCAGTTTTAGCTTTAAAGAGCCAGAATTAATGTTATCAGTGACCCACTATTTCTGGTAAGAAAAAAAGGAAAAAAAAAACCAACACAGTGAAACAAAACGTAAATGTTTCCATCCTCTCCATCTACCTAAATGTTGTGCTTTGACAAAATTTAACAATGGGATTTGATTGCATCATTTTTTTTGTCTTCTTAATAGAAAGTCAATATACTCAATGAGTTTCATGTAGAAAAATACACTCCGTTTTTAGTTAGTACTCTGCAAATAATTCTATGACATGAAAAACAAAACTATTAAAAAAAAAAAAAGGGAAATATATTAGAATTAATGCCTGTGTCAGTGCTGTGAATAAAGGAATATATGAATCTCATGATTTTCACACCTGCTTACAATGCAATGCGTCAGGGAGACATCAGGTAGGTAGATGATTTTCTCTTTATAAGGACAAAGTTTGCAGTTTAGATGAATCTTTCACCTTGTTTTCAGTAACATACTACAGGAAATATGTTCACCATCTGTAGAGATTTTGGAAAAAGAAATTATTGGAGAGCTCAGAAATGTGTCTTTGGGGTGCGATAGCACTGTCATGTTCTACAAAAGATGAAATAATCCCTTCTTGCTGTTTTGACAGACAGTATAAGAAGTTGCTCATTTACATTGCTGCAACAGAGATACCAATTCCGAGTTAAGAAACTTCCAATGTTGAGGCTACTTAGGAGCCAGAATATAATTTTCATAGGGAAATAGTGGATTTTCCAATTTGGGAAGACTTTCAAAATTGTTTAGGTGTCCTTGTTTGGGCCAGGATAAAGGTTATTTTCTGTCTTGTACTTTTTCTTTCAGCTAATTGTCTTGTAAGTGTCTGCATTTGCTGAAATTAACAGCAAGGTTTTCAGACAGTGTCTGCTTCTGATAATGGTCAATGTTTATAGTTACTGCTAGAGACTGGCATGCAGAACCAAGGACACTGTTTGGTTCTGAGGAACATTTTGCCTTCCAGAAGGAGAAAAGGAGTAAAAAGGTCACACCTGCAACCCTCCTTTGGGGAGTAATGAACAAGATGCCAAAATTGACCAAACAGAGTATTCCATCCCATACACTTCATACTCAGTATCAATTGGAGGGATCACCAGGGTCAAACCCCTTCCTGCTTCCCCTTCTTCCCCTGTCCCTGTTTGCTTCAGCATCCTGGGAAGATCCCATCCATTCCTCTGCCTGTGGTCCTGATCCATTCCAGCCTGAATCTGTGTGTTCCTGCCTCCAGGTCCCAGATGCTGCTGAATCCAGGATTCCAGCCTGGGCTTTCCCAGGGCTGCCCTGCAGCCTCAGTGGTGACGTGAAAATTATTGGGGGGAAAGAGGGAGGAATGTGGTATCAAATTTTCTGTATATTTATATAAAAATATTATAAATTATTTATATATGCTTACTTATATATTTATATATACTTATATTTTTTTCCTTTTTATCATTACTGTTTCATTAAATCTGTGTAGTTTAGTTTCCAACCCACAAGTCTCTCTTCCTTATTCTCTCCTTTCTTTATCAGGGAGGAGAGGGAGATTAATAGAGAGCATCTGTGATACAATTTAGTGTTAAACTGTATCATTAGGCAACTGCTAAGACAAAAC
Organism: Phaethornis superciliosus; assembly: GCA_023637945.1. NCBI lineage: Eukaryota > Metazoa > Chordata > Aves > Apodiformes > Trochilidae > Phaethornis > Phaethornis superciliosus. The sequence continues at coordinate 65,399,349 of JAJQWJ010000004.1, forward strand.
AATAGGAGCAGTTTCAAATTTGGTACAAGCCTAGGCCTTTGAGTCAGCCTACTATCTCTTTGAGCCATGTTCTTTTGTGCTTCTATGAAGAACCATTTGAGGATAAAGGTACAAAGATGAGAATTGATAATAGGAACTCAGTTTCCATCTCTTTCTAGACTTTGTGTATCCTGCAACAATTGTCTTCTATATTTTCATACCTCCCTGTCTTGTCAGGTCATAAAGATGCTGTTGAAATAGCCTCTGGTCACTACTAGTGACTGAAGCTGCAGAAGAATGAAGAAATACAAAATAGTCACAATTATTATCTAGTCACCCTAAAAATAGGCCGTATTTACATATCCATATAAAGATCTATCTGTGCAAAGAAATACTATCAATACTAGTTTACAGATAAGAAACTATAGGTCCTTTAAAAATGGAAAAAAAAAATATTATAGGGATTTTGAGAATATATTCAACTAAATATGATGGGTTAATTTAAATGATCTTGTCCATAACTTCTATGAGACAGACTGGATGGAATGCATAAATAGAATAGATATTCATAGAGTCACAGAATCAAAGAATGGATAAGGTTGGAAGGAACCTTAGAGATCATCTAGTTCCAACTCCTCTGCATAGGCAGATACAACTTCCATTAGACTAAGTTGCTCAAGGCCAGGGATGGGGTAGCCACAGCTTCCTTGGGCAACTTGTTCCAGCATCTCACCACCCTCACAATAAAGAATTTTTTTTCCTAATGTCCAATCTAAATCTTCCTTCTTCAAGTTTGAAAACATCTCTCCTTGTCCTCTAGCCATATAATCTTGTAAAAAACCCTACTCCAGGTTTCTTTTAGGCACCCTTAAGTTATTAGAAGGTTGTTATAAGGTCACCTATGAGGCTGTCTAGGCTGATCATACCCAATTTCCTCATCCTGTCTTCACAGGGAGGTGTTCCAGCCTTCTGCTCATTTTAGTGTCTCTCCCCTGTACACGTTCCAGGAGCTCTATATCCTTCTTATGCCGGGGACTTCAGAACTGGTTGCAATATTCTAGATGGGGTCTCACTAAAGCAGTGTATAGGGGAAGAATCGCATTCCTGGACAGGATGTCTGTGCTTCTTTTGGTGCAGCCCAGGACACAGTTGGCTTTCTGTGCTTCAGGCAAACACTGACAGCTCATGTTGAACTTCTGGTCCACCATCACCCCCAAGTCCTTCTCCAAAGGGTTGTCCTCAATCCTTTCTCCTCCCAGTCTGTATTCATGCATGGGACTGCCTCCTGTCAGGTTCCTTCTGAATGGCAGGGATTGATACAAGTAGTTGTATTTCCCTTACTTCAAAAGGTAAATAACTATAACTGTACTGTTAGATTTCTCTTTGACCAATATCTTTATTAAAAATTCTGGATTTGAACTCTTGGGGTCCATTGGCAGCCTCTGTGAACTACTCCTAGGCAGTATTACCTATGTTTCATTCCTTCGAAGTTGTGTTTGCATCCTTTCATAATCTCTTCAGTCTGGAAAATAAAAGACATCATCATGGAAGTTCAGAGCTAGCATGCAGCCCTGTGCCTTAATGACTACAAAAGGGTGAGGATGCTTTCTGAATGTTTATTTTTATTTTCTTATTTTTTTCGAGCTATGATTAATCTGTTATTTATGGAATAATGGCTACATAAAGGGCATATGAAAATTTAATGATTCGGGCTTCCAAAACCAGAAAAAAATTACAAATGGAAACCAGCCCCTTTCCACAGTATCACAGATACAGGCATATTCATTATTTATCAATAAAAAATATAACCCAGACATTGAGTCACCACATTAGGATGGAGATAAAGTAGTGACTCCACTATCAAAGTGGAACTAGTGGTACATTATTAAACTAATTCTGAATGAGTCCATGACTCCACCTCTTCTCCCCAAACACACATAGGAAACGACTTGCTAACAGCTTGTTTTTGCTTTAAAATTGTTTTACAAGTTTTGATGCTGAGGAATCAGAACCAAATTTTGTTTTGCCAACTTTTCATTTTATCAAACAGTTCACTCAGAAACATAAGAGAGGAGCCTGAGACTTTTTTTTTTTTAGCTACACGTGTCTTAGTCTTTTTGGAAAGAACACCAAGGATCAAAAATGACCCTATCCTGTGTCAGCAAATGGATTATATTTAACTGCCTCCAAGAACAAAAAAAACACAATGACTTGGACTCTTTTCAAGAAAAGAAACTGAAACTTTTTTAATTTCCTGTGGAAGAACCAATAGACGATTCTGAAATTGCTGTCCATTACCAAGCTCATAGACATGGGTCTTCAGTGAAATCAATTTCTTCCTTGGAGCCATGTATAATCACAGTACTGTATTTAAATTCTGAATCAATGCAAGGTAGTGGGTCACACAAATAAAATAAACATAAGCACAGCTTTTCCAAGTCAGAGGACTCAATGCAGTAGTAAATCCACAATTTTATACCCTGAAATATATTTTTCTTTTATAAATGTATTTGGGGTTTTTTTGAAACTATGAAAAAATTAAACACTCGCTAATTTCCTTTTACATATATATTATATGAATAAAAATTCTCATTTTCGTATTATCTACAAATTCTTTATGTCACCCACGTTTTTGTTAAGTCTATCTCATATGTACTGGTACCACAGTGGCACTACCACAGTGGCAACTTCTTGTTCTGTCCAACATACACAAGCTTAGCTGCCTATATTAACAGACACTAATTTACAGTTTAGCATTCAGACTGAAAAAAAAACCAAACTTTTGTATTTAAGAGATACTGGAAAACTGGACATAACCTGCATCAAACACCACTGGAAATGTCAAAGCTGAAGATAACATTAATCTAAAAAATCTTCCCAACAGCCAGAAAACTGAAACACATCTATGTTTGTAAAGTCGGTTAATAGTAGAACTAAATAGAACCAGAACACCAAATCACTTAGAGCTTCAGGGCTTAAAATTAGTAAAAACAACCTAAAAAAGCTTAAACATCTCAACCCAGATAATCTATACTGAAGGGCAAACACTTTACAATTTTGAGTGCACATACTCTTTTCAGGAAAACTCTTCAGGCTGAAATGTGTAGATAGCTCAGCATCATTCTTTTGCTCTATGGTGTAATATTTTACTGAAGTCATGCCTTTCTAGGTCTTATGCCCACTTAAATTCATTTAAATGAGGTCAGCAACATGATGTACTGGAAAAGGCTTTGGGAAGAGAAGCTACAGCCATTTAATTAAGAATATTTGCATTGATTTGGACGAAACTTATCTTGTGTCTTGCAGTGGCCAGTGCTGAGACAGAATTTATCAGAAATTAAAGGGGCAGTTAGACAGAAACACACATTCACAGAGGGATAAAGGTATGAGTATATATGTTTCATGATCATGTACCTGAAACTGTTCTAATGATTGACAGAGACAACTTGCCTGAGAGGTTGTATACAGAGACTGATATTTTGTTTAATATTGCTACGTGATCTTTAAGTGTTCTCTATTAAATGATTTCACTTCCTTCCCTATTAACTCCCTCCATTTTATGAGACTGCATAAGGATATAATTTTTGAGATTTGATTTTTTGTTTTATGTTCCTGTTCTCTTCTTATCTTCCTTTCAACCACTGCAGGATACTCACTCATTGTCTGCTACCCCATCATATGCTGCATCTAGCATGATGGAGATGTGGAATTATCAGAGGATTCTAGACATTACTGAAACACAAATTATGATAATTTCAGTACAGCAGATCCTTCCTTCCTTCCTTCCTTCCTTCCTTCCTTCCTTCCTTCCTTCCTTCCTTCCTTCCTTCCTTCCTTCCTTCCTTCCTTCCTTCCTTCCTTCCTTCCTTCCTTCCTTCCTTCCTTCCTTCCTTCCTTCCTTCCTTCCTTCCTTCCTTCCTTCCTTCCTTCCTTCCTTCCTTCCTTCCTTCCTTCCTTCCTTCCTTCCTTTGGAAGGGACTACTTTTCTTAAAATAAAGATCTCTTGAATCAGTACTTGATTTCACAGTCAGTTTTTGTTTCTTTTCAGAAGGGGATATACTTGTTAGGGTGGGGGGGGACAAGCTGTAGGGCAGAGGAGGGGAAAGCAGAAGAAAAGAGGTTGATAGCTTTGCAACTAAAAATTATGTCTTCAAAAGTTTGAAGGCCTTGAACATAAGATGTTCACAGCCATGAATACCAAACCAGCAATCCTCTTACTTTTTAGGAAGCTCTAACGATGTCAGAGATTTCAACATTATTCATGTAAGGAAGCAGAATTAAATTCCTCGGCTCCTGGCAGAGCAAAGGGGAGGCTAGAATTTACCTACCGTTGTTCAAGCATAGGGTGATAGCAAGGCTGCAGCTGCTTGTCTCACTCTTAAACAAACCTCCTAACCAGCCACCATGGAGCATCTTTTGCTCTGTTCCCATGGCAACACCTCTATCCTCTGGTGCCCATGGTGTCTCTAATGCTTTTGACTAGTTGGATTCCTTGGCACCTGCCTCCAGTGCCAGGTCTTGTCAAACCTTATTAGACTGAGAATCCATTTTGTCTGCACTACTGGGAAAAGAAAGCAGACAAATTTAGTTCACCTGAGACCTCTTTCAAATCCCAGTAAAGTAAATTTTTCGAGTTTCCAGCTAAGAGCTGAACTTGCCTAGGGCAAAGATGTGCATGTGAACACACACAAATACACAGAATCTCCTTCCATCATATGCACTGCTTGTTCCTTCCTGTATTGAGTACATATGTATGATTACACTACACTATGTAGACTAATACAGATCCTCTTGTTTTTGTTTGCAACAGGAAGCCTCCTTAAAAAAGTGGGGGTTTATGCATGAGCAAACCGTCATACACAAACAACTTGCCTCTCAGGATTTATGCATTAGCTTCCTTGCATGTTTAGGGACTGTATGTCCCTCTCCTACAGTCATACAGAAACTTTCTGGTTTTTGCAAGTGCTGAAGTGATTGACATGTTCAGACTCACAATAAAACACACTCATGTTGCCTTTTCACACACTCATTCTTCTGCCTTCTAGAACCTATAAAGTCAAAAAGTTTTTCTAAATACAGATAAAACTTTAGTGGAAGGGGGAAAAAAAGGCAAATTTCTAACCAATGGTGATATGTGCACCTGGGTATGATTATATTGTATGCTCATAACTCTCATATCTAACTACCTACATATGTATAAACATATTATTATATAGGAATGACCTATATGCTGACACTTGCGCTGCATTTTTGATGGACATATTTTGTCAGTTAAGGGACTATCTGTTTTTACCTTGGTCCCTAAGCTGACTTTTCTAATCATGAAGTTCAGAGTTTGAATTTAAGTGTTTAACAGAGTCACACTGTTGCTCTGGCCTTCATCTGTAATGTTGTAGAATGATGACTTTGTTTAGTCAAGACTGAAAAAGATCTGTCTAGTGATGTATAATCTAAATAAGTTATCTAAGTTCTTTCTATAGAGATAGAAAGGAAAAGACCTATTAAAGAGGATTCAATACACTAAATCTGCCCCTGAATGCCATCTTCTTAAAGGAACTTTGAAGATTGTATACTTTGGTAAGTATATAAGTTACATACCTAAAAATAAATCTTGGTTGAAAAGGGTATGCATTTGAACCCTCTTCTGAAGGAAAGTTGAGTAGTTTCTTCAAGTTAACTTCTGATGTACAAGATTTTTAAAGCAATCAATTTTCTGTTAGTCCCCTCCCCTAAGCTGTTCAAGGAAGCAATGAATCCTGAGAATTGGACTTGCAATGTGCTTGATAAAAAACAAAAGGCATTACCTTTTCATCATGTACCAGTCTGGTGTAAGTTCATGGCTGGACATGGCTAAAAAAATAACTAAGCTATTTTATTATGTCTGAACTAATGGCTAAAGGAGGATTTTAATTTTTGGTGTGATGATTGAAAAATTAAATATGATAATTATACTGATTGAGCAGTATTACCAAGGCCTGTAGTCAGGAGCTTCTTTGAGCCGCCTCTCACTGAGAAATGACTTCATCTCCTTCTTAGCATTTTTGTCAAAGTACACCTTATTCAGTGGGATTTCACTCAGCACCAAACACGAGCTCCAGTCACAAAGCGTCCCCACAGCACACACTTATGTTTGTAGGGTGACGATGTGAGCCTGTGGCTTAAAACTGCGTTTCATCTATTAAAGTTGAGGAAAATGCAAACAGTCATTAGCTAGAGCGGAGTAAATTTAAATATTAGTAAGAAGCTCTTTTCTATGTGGTTGGTGAAAGACTGGAACAGGATGCCCAGAGAGGTGATGAAGGCCTCATCCCTAGAGACTTTTGAGGTGAGGCTTGGTGGAGCTCTGGAAGAGCTTATCTAGTTAAAAGGACCACAGGGATTCCATAGATGTTGCTTCTGTCAGAAGCATGCTTTTCTAAATCCTATCCTGGTCACCGCAGAGCCTCAGAATCCTGCATCAGGACTCTAAGTACTTTGTAACATACAACACTCCTCTTAGGACTAAGTAACAAAGACAATGCCACTCTGCTTCCTATTTCATTCATATTCTCAGTCAAACTCATTGTAGTTGGCTTTCAAACTTATCTAATTAAAACTAATCATCAAAGAAATCCAAGGAACCTGTTTACTCACAGAGATCAGTGGCTATGCAAATATCTTAGCTTGGGTTATTTGTCTGATTCTCATTCTCTAGTTGAAAGGCTTGGTTTTCCTCATCTCTCTGGTGCATCCTAAGACAACCCACAGTTCAGCTTATCTAGTTGTACCAATTATGTAGTTTAAAGATAATTGCATTAAATCACAGTGGTATCACTCAATTCAATTTCTCCTTAAGAATTCATAACACATAAACGTAACAGGAAACTAAATTAAGTGACAGTGTTGTCATTGTTTCCCACTGACAGTTTTGAATAGCTTTTTAGTTTTTCAAGGTTTCCTACAGGATACTCTCTGTCTGGGAGACTCAAAGGAATCCTAAAAACTTTTACGCTTCTAGTTTTAAACTGTCCAACTTAGAAGGTCAGATTTCTGAACTAGCAAAGTCCTTTCTGCAAGAAGTGATGAAACTCTTTGCCTCTTTGTCAAAATGTACATATTATCTTCCTTCAAAAAACAAACAAAAAAAAAACCAACAAAGAATTAAAAAAAAAGAAACAAAACACAGAAACAAACAAATAATAAAAAATGAAAAAACCCAAAAAAACCAACTTGTCTTTTCTTCCAAAATGGAGTAGTGCATTTCAGACAGTACGAATTTATTCCTTTTACTTGTATGAAGCCAGAAAAAGTTTTTCCTAATGATATTCTGTTCCGTAATCTCAGTCTCATCTGTGCATCAAGATAACCTGAGACCACGACATTCTTATGTTAGTTGAGTTTAGAGGTGATGTTCCTTTCACAAGAAAAGTTTTAATCCCTGGAGAATAAAGACTCTATATCTCCCTCACAAATAGCCTAGGCAGAAAGATGGATAACCTTGATAACTGAAAATTCAACCTTGCAAAAATTCATCTGCTGAATAATAAGATGTAATTTGTACATGCACTTGTTAATTCCATTCAAAGCTCTGGCAGAGATATTTTTGAGGTTTCAGTGCATTTAACTAACCTAAATTGTACATTTCACGTTCAAGACTTAAACTGAAACAATGACACATTTAACTAAAATTTACACTCCAGAAATGTTAGGAGAAAGCCAAAGACTGTCTAATAAGATTTTATTATTTTATTTATTTTATTTTATTTTAAAATGTATTTTTATTTTATTTTTAAAAATTATTTTATTTATTATTTTTATTTTTGCTTTTGGAGGATGTTCTTCTATTTCTAAAGTCCAGTTAGTATATGTATAAAACCACAGTATTTCTTCACTTAGTCTTTCATATTTTGCCATTTTTAAAGCTGAAAAAGTAATTATTCTTTCTTCTTTGCCATTTTGTAACTTGCACATTTATCACTATCATTTGCTCTAATGAATGACAGAAAGGTTGTGGATGGAATCACATACAGGGAAAATTTCAGCCTCCATTTCAACTATTTCAACATTTCAACCTTTTTTGACTCTCTGGGAACAAGTGATTTCTATTGTGATCATGAAAGCACCTAAGGTTAAGTACATGGAGCAAGAGAAATAAAGGACTGAGTGCTAGCAGGGTGATTGGTAGATGCTGTCTCATCCTAGAGATTCAAGAAATTTGGTATAGCAGGCTGTTGACAACATAAAGTACAGTTCTTTCTGCATTTGAAAGTCCACTGAAGATATAACAAAATTTGGTCTTTATTAGACATCTTAGGTTGAAAAGAAACACTACCACATCAAATGAACACAGTAGCTTTGCATCTGGACCCAGTCTGGTGAAACTCTATGTTTTCCTGTATCAAGTCGCCTGAGAGATCCACTCAGTTTCATCTCAATAATTTTTCTTCTCTTTCATGTTTGCTGATACAGGTATACCAATGCGAACATATACAATTTATTTCAAAGGTATTTTAACATGTGTGATCAAAATTTTACAAAGTCTGAAATGCTTTCATGCCTTGAACTGAGGTTAGATTGCTGTATTCTCTTGTTCTTTTCATTCTCAGATGTGGGCTGGAGTAGCACTTTAATGTAAAAATTTACAGACTCAGGTGGCTTTCGAAATGGAAATTTCAGATGGTAATCACCCTTAGAGATCTCTTCCTTGACTAGTGACTCCAAAGGCTTTAGTTGGAAACCTTTCTTTCTATTACCTCGGTCTATAAAAGGCTTTGGATCTCTGAGATGCACAAGGAATACCCACCTTCTCATATTATTTTACCTCTGGGTAGTAAAAATAATGGGGTAAAAAAAAATATACACACTTCTTAAATCCACATGTAAGCGCACAGTCACCCAGGAGAAGACTTCCACGTTGTTTTGTGCTACTTTCCTTATGTAGAAGTGAGGCATGTATACCTAGGCTCTTTGTACAGGACATTGTTAGAGGAAGAAACCTTCAGAGCCACTTCAGCTCATGTGTCTTAAAGAGTTTTCTTAGGAGGGGGTGTTTCCATGACAAGTAAAGACAGCCTATGAAACTAATTTAGACTCAACATCTAGCATTTACACGGTTAAGTAAGTGAAATGAAGCATAATATTAAATTCCTTTGTTCACCTTCCGAAGACATATACCAACTTACATCTTAACTCAATTGTTATTTCTTTTCCAAATTTAGCTAAGGATTGGCATTATTTGAAAAGTGTTACATAGCTGAAATGATTGACAGTGTGTCACTGGCATTAGAAAACTTATTACGTCTTTGCCTACATCTAAGTATGTCTTTATATGTTGAGGACTTGTTTTATTTCTTGGATTGTTAGGAACCTTTCTTGAAAGAGACTACATTAGGATTCTTTATTGAAGTATGTTTCTCTGTAGAACAATATTATTGCTAATATTATTATTATTATTATTGTTGTCTTTAATGATACCATAGGTTTTATTATGTTTAATTTTAATATTCATGCTAAAGCAGCAAGAATTAAAACTCTAAGTTGAATAACAATTATAATCATTATGAAGTAACAACAATAATCATTAGAAATCGTAGTAGCAAAGCTTTGAAAAACCACTGACAGGAATAATTAAAACAATCATACTATGTTAAAACTTAGAGCTGAACCAAGGTGGTGCTGAACAAACTGCCTCTTCTCCAGTCCTGGAAGATTCTAATTCTAAATGCATTAATGTACTAATTTTCAACAAGTGCAACACTTAACAGAAGATGAAAAAAAAAAAAAGAGCCTTGACATGATGTTTTTGGATAAAAGTCAGCAAATGTAGGGGTATTTATTCAGTTCTTTGCTATTTATGATCACAATTTGTTATCCAAACATCCAAGGTCTGGGTCAGCCATACAAACAAAATAGATCACCAAGATTTTAGACCATTTTGGTATCCATTAAGATGTATGTCATTGTACAAATGCATTACTATTATTATTGCTGCACATTACAAATAATATTTGTCTAGAATGTTTTCTGAAAGAGACTGACACTGGTACAATCACTGATGTTCTCTGTAATGGGAAAAACAATTAGTTTTCACTCATGTGCCTTCCTCAGAGTGCTATAGGCTAAATTATATCCCTTATTCTTCAACACAAAGACTCTTTTAACATTTAATATTTCCATTGCAAGACTTTCAGACAATAAGGCTGCATCCACTTCCTTTGCTTGCTGTCTGTGTCACAGTTTTTGGAAGCTATAATCACACTGCAAGCATGTAGGTTTGAAAGAACTCTCTGATGATTTGCCAAAGCTCATTCTGATTTTCTTGGGAGTCAGATATGTGAAACTTAATGAGGAGCCTCAAGGAATACTGGTGACAATGTGACCTAGATGTCTTTCTAAAAGACTGCCTCTAGTACATCCAGGAATAAGGCCTCATGCAACAATTACTTTTTAAATTTTTTTTGTCTTATATTACAGAGCAAATCAGATTGGCTGCTTATTATGGGATTTTTGACTCATAAGAAAATACCTCTCAACTATTTGCCTGTGTTCAGTGGCAACAAGAGATGCCAGAAAGATATTTTGAGAGGGAAAGCATACCCAGTTATGGTTAGAGAAACAGGAACTTGTTTCCGGTATGCACAGGATACTTAACTACTTACATGAAGTATGTCTAGAATCTAAACCTCTCTGAAGGCCATGAAGGTTTTGTGCTCTTGTGGAAAGGTTCTTCCTGATCTTTAGTATCTGTCCATGTTTATAGATTGTTTCTTTACACTTTAGTCCCACTGAAAATCCAGGACAGAAGAAATAAGGTGCAAAAAGCCTTGCAAACCAGTAAAGTGGTAATTTCACCTAAAAGTAGTCATGCAAGACATGGTGGATAAGGCTAAACTAATCATCCTAGACTTCCTTTCTAATCACATTATAAATATACTGCCTGGCCCAGGTCATGGTATGTGGATTTGGAGGACTGTGTAGGACTTCCTGCCTCTGAATAAAATTATTCAAAGGAATATTTTCATCAAAATATGTTCATCAAAGAACAAAATCTTGATGATTTAAAAGTTCTTTCTTCAGAGAAAAAAAAAAAGATAGAAACGTTCTTTGGAAAGCAATCTTGTTTCTTCCTTTGGTCTTTGAACAAATTATATGTCCGGAAGGTATTTTCTGGTTAAAAACGTTGACATAAATATATGTGATGCATAAAAGAAAGTTACCTACACATGTATTCAGATGTTACCTGAAATAAGGGCAGGTCTTTGTAGATCTTTGATAAATTTTATAGTAAAATTAATACTGGAGGTAGTTGGAGGGGAGAAATCCCTAAAGACACTGTGGCACCTTGCACTTAGGTAAAGTTTCAGTAGTTTCAGTTTTCAGTATTTCAGTATATATTAGTTGTTGGATGTTCTAAGAAACTGCAGGTAAATACTCCAGAGATTAGCTAAGTTGCAGTCACAGATTTGTTTGTAGCAAGATTTTCATTCAACCTAGAGAAAATCTTAATAAAAAGGTCATGTCTTCTTTCTATCCATCTATATACACAGACAAAAATTTATTGTAAGTATAACTGAAATCTTATCAGGTTTATTTAGTTCAGATAGAATATTACAGGAAAAGAATATTTTTGTGTAGAAAAAAAAAAATTAAGCAATAATGACCACAGAGTTATAATGTCATAAGACACTTGGGGCTTACTCCTATTTACGTGTTACATTATCTTGTCTACAGTTCCTCATGGTCCCAAGGTCACTATGACTGTCTTCATTCAGTCATAGTAGGGTATTATGATAATCTGTCAGGATTAGGAGTCCTTTTTCATATATTACTATCAACTATATAAAACTGTTTAGTTTTGTAAATAAAATCAGTTAAAAAACTCTAAAGAGTTAAAACTGTACTTAGTTTTAAAAAACTAAAATTCAGTGCCTCCTACTGGCTTTAGTAGAATATCCTCTGGTATACTGAAAAGATAGAATAGACTTTCTAATAAAACTTAAATCATACATGGTAAATTTGTCTAGACCCTCCTGTCCTACTAGTGGATTAATCCAGTTATTCAGTACTGAGACAAATACTCAGACCTAGTTTCTGCTTCAAAGAGCTTACTGTCTAAGTTAAGATACATAACATGAAAATGAGAAGTGACAAGTGAACAAAAGAAACAGCAGGGGAGAGAGGGAGCACAAAAGGATACAGTTTACAGAATAATCACAGAGTTTCTCGAAGGCATGTTCCATCTCATCTAAATTTAGTCATCAAAGTTATATATCTAGCATTACCAAATAGAAAACCATTTCTGCATGTGATTAACAGACTTAACTGGATACCTCCAGAAAATTTTTTAATTGAGAAATTTATTTTAAAGTGGATGAATTACTTTCTGAATATCATTGTCTCTCTCCTGCAACAACTAACAGATGTACTCACCTAGCTTTCAGCTTGTAATACTTCGTAAACCAAGTCTTTTGTAGTAAGACCATATGGCTAACTAAGAAAAGATTATAAAGTAGCCAGGCAGTGATAAGGAATTGGCTTAAGGAAAGATCATGGAGTTTCATCTGGTCCTATACACCATTTTAGAAGTGTTTTAAAGAATGACAAATTGATATAATTCTCCTCTCTCAGTATACTTAAATTTAGGATCCTGTCAGCAGTGGCTTTTCTATGGTGAGATCCTTCATATGTTTCATTGTTCACAATGTTCAATGAGGAACCTCTCACCCAAGCTCAGCCCTCTGCTTTGACAGATTGCACAGGCAGAATGCCTCCTACTCCTGAGTAGCAACACAACCATGCAGCAAAGCCAGTTAGGAAAAGTCAAAGCAGGGTTTTCACCTAAATGTGTTAATGGCCCATGGTAGATAGCTACAGAGACCTGGTACAGTGTGGATTTTCAAACTGCAGTGGACTCACAGAATCATAGAATAATTGGGTTGGAAACGACCAAAGGTCATCTAGTCAAACCCCACTGCAGTAAACAAGGACACCCTCAAATAGATCAGGTTGCTCAGAGCCTTGCCAAGCCTCACCTTGAATATCTCCAGGGATGAGGCCTCAGCTACCTCCCTGGGAAATCTGTTCCATTTTCTCTCTACCTTCATGGAAAAGAACTTTTTCCTGACATTCAATCTATACCTACACTTCTATAATTTAAAACCACTCCAAGCCCTTGCAAACAGCCCATCCCCAGCCTTCCTGTAGACCCCTTTCAGATACTGGAAGGATGTTATTAGGTATCCCTGGAGGCTTGTTTTCTTCAGGGTGAACAACCTCATCCCCCTCACCCTCTTTTCATAGGAGAGTTGTTCCAGCCCTATGCTCATTTCTGTAGCTCTCCTCTGGACCTGCTCCATCAGATCCATGTTCTTCCTTGTACTGAGTACTCCAGAGCTGGATGCAGTACTCCAGGTGAGGTCTTACTAGAGCAGAGTGAAGTGGCAGAATCACCTCTCTCAACCTGCTGGCCATGCTTCCTTTAATGTAGCCCAGGATAGGACTGGCCTTCTGGACTCAACTTCTCCAAGTTTTGTATGCACCCAGTTAAAAATTTCCGTATTGTCCAGATCTTAGCTATACGGAGTAGAGGTGGCATTGCAGAAAATGCTGAAAATTAAGCTTCTGTATCAATCCATGTTGAATCAAACCTTATTCCAGGAGTTAGGCATAAAAGGGAGAAAAATGCGACTGATGCTAAAAATTGAAATTTCAATTGCAGTCCTAGACCAAGTGTTGGAAGTAATTACTTACTTAATGTAGGGGACTGTTTTACTTTGCCTAGACATTTTGACATGCATTAGTAGCCTATTCTGACCCTGCAGCTCTTAAAAAGCAGACCTCCTATAAGTAATTCAGAGCTCTTGGCTGAGATATTATCTTCTTTCTATTGACTACTGTCATGGATTGAGTATGAGGAACTAAAGAAGCAGGGTATTAAGACTCTTGGGGGGGTGACACAAAGGGGGATCCATTCCCTCCCATTCCCTCCCCATACTCTACCAAGGTTGGGCAGACTGCAGCCCCCCTTTTCTTTCACCTGTTCCTCACTTTGCTGCTGTTCCCCTGCACTCCTTTACCAGCAGGTCGACAACTGCTCTCCCGAATCCACATTCATCAGGTGCTGGGAAGTGCCATGGAGCCCTCTTCTGAGTCAGCCCTGCTGGAAGGGAGCCTCAGGAACATGTCCCTGCCATCAGCGAGATTGGGTTGTATATATATTTGTATATTTGTTCCTTCTCCCTTGTGTTATTGCCTTTCCCTTGTCCTAGTAAACCTGTTTCAGTTTTAATTTTCAACTTTTAACACCCTCATCCTTGTTCCCCTTTTATCTTCCTGTGGGAGAGTGGAGAGGGCAGTAAGAGAGAGAAATTCTTTGCTTTGGTTTTTGGTGGTCCCAAATTTCTAAGCCAGGATAACTATGTAATGAGTGCACGTGCTTCTAGGCTCCTGAACACTGAAGAGGGGGATCCTAAAGGCCTGAGAGTGTCTGAAAAAGAGGACTCCTCTTCCCTGTCAACACCACTGTCTTTTTAGTATTCAAAAAGCTACATCTGTCCCCAAGGCTGTATGCTTATTGTGGCGAAAAGAAGAGAACTGGGACTGCTATTGAACTTGGACAGTCTGGTTATGGTCTAGAGTGGCTTCAGAATGATGGAATGTCTTCCAACATAAGGCTTTGATCTGTGGCTAAAACATCATTCTTCTCTAAATGTCACCCTTTTTAGTCTGTAAATACCAACTACATCATGTGTAAGGATAGGTTTTAAAATGGACAGATTAAAGACTCCTTTTGTAACACAGGGAGTTTATTATCACCTAAAGGACAACATCTTTTTTTTTTTTTTTTTATTGGATTTCCTTTATACTGCTACTGCACTGAAAAATGTATGTGTAAAGCAGTACTGCTCCAACTGGTTTTACACATCATATGCAGAGGAATTTAAAATAATGTCTGGAAAATCTTTTACTTGCATACAAAATGAAACCTGTCCACTCACATCTCACATTCAGATGCCTTCACAAGCATTTAGTCTGTTCACCAGAAATTGCACAAATTGAGACAGTACCCATAGCTTCCCAGATGCCTTTCTTCACACATTGTGTAAGCACATCATGGTTGGAAAGGATCATCATCCTTTCAAGATCATCATCAAGTCCAACCATCAGTCCTATACCACCTTAACCACTAAATAATCTCCTGAAACACCACATCAATCCATTTTTGGAATACTCCCAGGGATGGCAACTCCACCACCTCCCTGGGCAGCCGGTTCCAGTGCTTCACCACTCATTCTGTGAATTTTTTTTTGCTAATATCTAATCTGAATCTCCCCCAGTACCACCTGAGCCCATTACCTATTGTCCTATAACTAGTCAAAGGGGAGAAGAGGCCAACATCCACCTCACTACAACCTCCTTTCAGGTAGCTGTAGAAAGCAATAGGGTTTCCCCTCAGTCTCCTCTTCTCCAGGCTGAACAGCCTTAGCTCCTTCAGTCTCTTCTTGTCAGAACTCTTCTCGAGATCCCATTATTTTAAATTCTGGCATAAATAGTGACAGTGATGTTCAGCATCTCAAATATTCTAAGCAAAGACTTGCTTTGGGTATAGGATAACACTGAGTCTATGTATGAGCAGCCCACATCAGCCTTAGCATAGTAATGTTCTTATTGTTTTGTTGACCACACAAAAGTATAGTTGAAATTTACATTAAAAAAGAGGCTCATTTAAAAATCAGAAAATAGTTTAGACTGAGAGACTCATTTTGTCTTTAGCTTGTGTTGAAATGAATGCAAAAACCAGCGGTTAATTTGAGAAGTCAGGTATCTGCCCAGAGGAAATTAACTAAGCTGTTAATCAGTTGGTCAACTGATGAAGAATTGCATTGGATCTCAATATCAAAATCTCTGATCCCAGTTTTGTGAGCTTGCTATGAAACAAAAATTATAGACCTTTCAACATATAAGTGTTAACAAGACACAAATCTTGTGAACAAATTATTGCTTTCTTGACCAGCCACACAAAACTGTATCCGTGTGAATTTCACCACTGCTATTCTACTACATATCCACCAGAAACCTTTGCAACTTCCACCCTAGAAACTTCATCTGGAAATGTGCTGGACAAAAAGCAACCTGAGATCCACATATGCATCCTTACACCTGAACACTGAAAAAAATCAGAAACATCCAGTTAAACATGCATATGAACTTTTCTGCATTTATCCAACATAGATTCACATGATGAAAGCAGGCTTAAGGACCCTACCCTACATATAATGTAAAATTTAAAAAACTAACACATTTATTTCTTCAGTTTAGACAATCTAGAGGACATGCAAGAATAGGAAAAAAAAAAAAAAAAAAAAGGATTAAAATGTTCAAAAAATGAACATGTATTTGCTGAGTTTAAAACCAATTTAAAACCAAATTTCTTTCAGTTTAAAACCAATACCCCTTTTCTTACTGCTCACTGAGTTGCTCAATTCCTTCCCCAGCTTTCTTGTCAGCTCTCTTCAGGTACTGGATGTTGTGCTAATGTATCTCTGGGGCCTTCTTTTCTCCAGGTTGAACAACTCAGCCTGTCCTCATAGGAGAGGTGCTCCAGCCCTCTGATCATCTTTGTGGTCCTCCTCTGGACTTGCTCTAACAGCTCCATGTCCTTCTTGTGCTGGGAGCTCATCAGTGCAGGTGTGGTCTCAGAGGACCAAAGCAGAGAGACAGAGGGACCTGCTGGTCATACTTCATTTGATGCAGCCCAGGTTACGATTTGCTTTCTGGGCTTCAAGTGCACATTGCTGGCTCATGTTGAGCTTCTCATCAACCAATATTTCTGTCCATGATCTTACTTCCTTCCATCAATGTGTAGAGAAGTCATGACTTTAAATCTTTCATAGAATAAAATACTAACACTTAGAAACACTTCTGGAAATATTCATATTTAATTGTTTTTCACTTTAAAATGCTGATATGTCCACTGAAAAATTTTGGAATTCTTGTAAAGTTTCTTCTGAAAAAATCCACTTTGTTCCAGAGAAAATTTCTATGGAATTTCATTATTTGGCATATTAGAACATTTTTTCCAATCTTTGGCTGCAAAAGCTTCTGAATTTTAGCTGTTTAGTGAAGCATTAGAATGAAAAATTAATAAATACTGCTTTATTGCTATGGGTTGCAAGAAAATTTGGTAAAATATTCTGTCTGCACAGGTAACCTCCACAAGTTTAGTTATAGTCACAATTAGAATTTTTACTTCCAGCTCTGCTGATACTTATTTTCTGAGCTTTGGTTCCTTTCTTCTCCCTGACTCAAATTTCTCATTTGTAAAACAGCAATAAGTATACTTGCTCTGGTTATACAGAAGATGTAATTACAGTTAAATGAAAACTGACAGAATTGCCAATTTCAGCTGCATATGGCTCGAAAGGAAAACTGAAATTGTTAATTTCTCATGAAGAAAAAAGTCTGATTTAGATTGTTATGACACTTTTCAAACATTTCAATTGACTTTTTATCATTTGTATTATGATGTAGTATGTTATGGAATAGTATTGTATAGTTTGTTATGCAATATGAAAACATAGAAATGGAAAGTAGCTTCAGAAGAAACAGCCAAAAAGAAAGAAATAGCTTATTTCAACAGTGTCAAAATGTAGTATTTTGAATTCTGAGGGCTTTTATTCTGGTTTTGTTCAGAACAATATTATATTGAATCTGACACAATTTTGTGAAGTGTTTAATTTCTGAGTGAACTGTGCATCCCTAGTGGGAATATGATTTTGTCAAAGGCTCTTCTATTTCTTTGAAAAATGCTGTGAAACATAAGAGTGGAAAGTGTTATATAAAGACCAAGAATTACTAAAATGGGTCTGATCGAAAACTTGATAAAGAAGGATGACACCTCTGATAACTTGGTTGTTTCCCTTTACACATCTATGAGAGTACCAACCACACTTTTTTTCTTGATCTCTGAAGGAAGGTTGCAAAGATCTGGTGTTGAATCCTGCATCAATCTACCTGGACCTGTGCAAATCATTCAACAGTGCCCCACAAAACATTCTGATCTCTAAACTGGAACAATACGGATGGACCACTCGTTGGATAAGGAACTGGCTGGATGGTTGCACCCAAAGAGTTGTGGTCAATGACTCAGTGTCCAAATGGAGAGGTGTGACGGCTGGTGTTCCTCAATGGTCAGTACTCACTGTTTACCATCGTTGTCAGCAACATGGACAGTGGAATTGAATGCTTCCTCAGCAAGTTTGCTCATTACACCAAACTGTGTGGTAAAGTCATCACATCTGGAAGGGATGCCATCCAGAGAGACCTTGACAGGATCGAGAAGTGTAGTTGTGCAAACTGCATGAAGTTTAGAAGTCCAGGTGCAAGGTTCTGCCTGGGTTGAGGCAATCGCATGCATGAATACAGGCTGGGAGGAGAAAGGATTGAGGACAACCCTTTGGAGAAGGACTTGGGGGTGATGGTGGACCAGAAGTTCAACATGAGCTGTCAGTGTTTGCCTGAAGCACAGAAAGCCAACTGTGTCCTGGGCTGCACCAAAAGAAGCACAGACATCCTGTCCAGGAATGCGATTCTTCCCCTATACACTGCTTTAGTGAGACCCCATCTAGAATACTGCAACCAGTTCTGAAGTCCCCAGCATAAGAAGGACATGCAGCTCTTAGAACGTGTACAGTGGAGAGCCACTAAAATGATCAGAGGGCTGGAGCACCTCCTCTGTGAAGACAGGCTGAGGAAGTTGGCATTGTTCAGCATGGAGAAAAGGAGTCTCTGAGGTGACCTTATAACAGCCTTCTAATAACTTCAGCATGCCTAAAAGAAACCTGGGCTAGGGATTTTTACATGGGTATATGGTGAGAGGACAAGGGGAGATGGTTTCAAATTTGAAGAGGGGAGATTTAGGTTAGACTTCAGGAAAAAATTCTTTAATTTGAGGGTGGTCAGATGCTGAAACAGGTTGCTCAAGGGAGTTGTGGCTACCCCCTCCCTGGAAGTGTTCAAGTCCAGTTGGATGAGGGCTTGAGCAACCTGGTCTAGCAGAAGGTGTCCCTACCCATGCAGGGGGATTGGAACTATTTGATCTTTAAAGCCCCTTCTAACTGCAGCCATTCCATGATTCTAAGATCAACTGATGCAGAAGAAACATGAGCAGTCTGAGTGGTAGGACCCTGTGCACTTCAGGTTTATGTTTCATAGATGTATTTTCTGATGTCTTGTAAAGTATGAAAAATGGTTCCAGTATTTCCTATTTCTATTTTTTTCTGCCACGTGTTTGAAGAAAACTGTATGAAATTTGGAAAAAATCTCCTTGGTCCTTTTTCTCATGTGAGCTCTAGTGTGACTTTTAATTACAGATTTCATGATCTTACTCTTGGATGATGATATGAATTAATAAGATGTATTTTTTTTTCTTTTTTTTTTTTTTTTTATTCCAATCATTATTTTCATTTAATATGTTAGAACTTAATAGTTGTAAATATCTTTTCTATTAGCTGTGCACCAAACAGAGTAACAAGTTCACAAGCTGTTGAGAGGGAGTGCTGACACATAAAGAAGCAAACAAACGTGCACAAATTGACATTATAATACAATGTTATTTTATCGTGTTCATTTACTTGGAAAACAGGCTGGAATATACACAGAGAAACAATTCAACATGAAGATCGAGTCTGATAGGTAAGAATGTGTGGATTTTCCAAGTTCTAACATGCAGGTTGAACCGAGTCATAGACTAAGCTAGTACACAGAATAATGCTGAAAGAATGAAATTTTCTATGCTTAAGCTTCATGAGAAATGTGTGTGTGTGTGATTGAAATCCAATATTTGTGGGGCAGCCTGGGTCATCTGCAGTATAGCCACTGCCTAAGTTCTCAAAGTAAACACTTGACTCTACCAGAATAGGTTGTGTATTCTAGGAACCCAAAGTGTAATCTAACAGGGTGAGCCATCATGAAAAATCCAGTGTTTATGAATGAGTGACAGTAGCAAGAATAAAACGACAGGGGACCTCAACCATTCTTCTTCAGGGCATTAATTTTTTAAGAAAAATGAAAGGCATTTTCACCCCTTTTTCGCTGAAGTATAATACTGAACAATTGGTTCTTCTGGATGCATGCCAGAGCCTGTTGCTCCTAAACATCAAGCACTGACCATCACTGACAAGAGGGCAGTTGGAAAGTGGGACCCGTGGGGATGCAGGTATCTGGATGCTTCAAAGTTGTGAAAAAGATGTGTGTTTTTTCTTGGGAGCTAAAGGTCAAGACACACAGTTCCCTGTGCCTTTAGGTTAAATAAAGTTTTGTCATCTTCAGCTTCTGAAGTGGGTAAATTTGTCCCAGCATTCCAGCAGAAGATGGAATTAGCAAGAATTCGTGGAGCCACAGTAGTGTGGGGTGGTTTCAGTGGACACGGAGACACTGCTAATAAAAGGGCCAAGCATGACATGTCACAATTACTGTTAGTGCTACTATTCATTTACATCACTTTATCATTTCCTTGGCAGCCATCATTCAGTGCTATTCTGTTTTTCTAGCAAGTATTTCTGGGTATGTAAGTGTTAGCAAAGCTTTGGGATGTGTTGATAAGTCATGAAGAGACAGTGATCATTTTGTGAAAGCAATAATGCACTGAAATTGTACATTAGAAGCCTGTTTTTGACAATGAGTTTTCAAATAGGAAAAGTGAGAATAAAAGAGAATGTAAAAAACACTTTTAAAATAAAAGCAAATCTGTTTTTAAAGGGTTGTGCAATGTTATTTTTTGTAGTGGGAAAAGAAAGTACTTGATGAGTACTAGTAAAAGATAATACTACTATGAGTTCTCTGTGTTAGAAGACCTTCCACACTTTCCTTTCTGCTTTGGTGAAGCAGGTCAGTCATAAACTGACCCTTCTAATTCTTTATTTCCTCTTTCTTCATGATGGGAATTATTAGATATTGAAGAAATGGAACTGATCTCTCTGATCTCTTCTATGTTTTATTTTGTTTTTGTTTTGTTTTGTTGTCAGTCACATTTAGCACAGAATGAAGGCCAAGTTCATAGTGAACCTGAAGTGAGCTTAAGTTAATCTTTTGGCTTATACAGAAACAGTATGAACATGATTTCATTTCCCCAGCACAAGGTAAACACCCATCCAGTCACTGCAGCAGCTAAGAAAGAAAGGTTGTGTTGATAGAGGTGAAGACTGCATCATGGTATCCATGTCAACAGACAGGATTTCAAAACTCCAATTAAAATGCACTTAATGTGAACAAAGAAACAAAAAAAATTAGTATGAGGACTAAAAGGCATAACAATATCTGAATTAAAACCAAGCAATATTTCCAATTCTTCCTTCCTGCCTTTCTTCCTATTCTGTTTCTTCACTCATTTGAAAGGAGATGCTTTCCTGTATTAATCTCTAGATTTTCTGTATCAGAACATTATGAAGAAAAATGGAAAAATCTATTAGATATCCAAGATATTTTATATAATACTCCAAAGAACAGAATTATATTTGACCTGTGAAATATTTGTGTGGAAATTATTTGTGTGGAAAACATCTTTATTCCCATGAAAACATCCTGAAAAATCAATCTCACTCACAGGAAGTAAGTTTTCACTGAGCAACAGTAAGAGAAATGACCCTTCTTTTAGCAAACCAAATATAGTTCCAGATGGGACAGGGAACTGAATTGCAGACTTGAGAATTAAAATTGTTATTTATCATAGAAACACAAATATAAAATATATCATCTATTTTAGTTATTTGTTTATTTATTTTATTATGTTTTGTGATTTTATTTTATTGGGTTTTATTTATTTATTAAATTATGTTTAAATTTTATTTTATAATCCATCCTGTCTCAACTAACAACCTTTGTACTGCCTTCCTACCCTATATCTGAATATAAACTTAGTTGGGACAAGTTTTACAAAAGCACAGCAGCTTTAAGATTCTTTCTAAGACCTACTTTAACCTCCTAAGTTGAATGTTACAATTGTCTGAGCACTTAAAGATTTTTTTCTTTACAGATTTCTTGAGCTGACATAAAAGTTGACAAGCCTGCTGACATAATGGCTATTATTTCAAGTAGTTTATAAGCAATATCATTTTTGGGCCCTTCTGCTTTCAATAAAATTATAGGTTTCTTTATTTTTTATAAAACAATGGCTCTCAGCTCCCATGCTATATTTCCCTGGCAAATTTCTGATGAGACTGCCATGACTTGCTATTAATTCAATTATTGGTGTTGACGTCAGTGGAAGCATTGGCTATGCTGATGTCTCCAGTCATGGTGTCACTTGAAAGGACAGAGCTATAAACACTAACTTGTTATTTAGCCTGCTTGTGTAAGCCAAAAAAACACCAAGAAAACAAGAACAACAACAACAAAAAAAACCCCAAATAAATACAAATAGTACAAAATAAAATAAGCTATTAATTCAAAATACTTTTAGATAAATAAGAACAACATTTATAGAAATTCACCGGTGAAAGACCAGCTGTGAATGTGAATGAGGAACTGATAAATTCTCATTACCTGCTTGGGGCTGACAGCTCAAATGACCTGCTAGACATCTGCTGGAAATTCAATCAGCTACCTGAAAATAGCAGACATACCCCCAAAAAAATCCAACATGTGTAGGGTTTCACTTAACATTTTGGTGTTCCATCCCTGTGCAGTCAGGAGTGGAGGAGGCCTGTCAGGATTTCAAGCTTGCCTGGGGCACAAGAACACTTTAAGGGTCTTGCTATATCCCTTTTCCTCCCTACTTCATCCTACTGTGAGGCTTATATGTCAGTTTCCAATAAGGAAATCAAAACATACATGGTTTATTTATTTATTTCTTTATTTAGAACTTTGCGCCAGTCAAAAGAGCTCAATGATTTAGGGCAGGAGGATGTTGTCTCCACTCACATAATGGTGGCCACACTCCCATAAGTCTGCAAAAGTTTAAACTGAAAGGGAAAGTGATAACCCTGTTGGTGGTAGACATGAGGTTTTGGTGTTTTCAGGAACTTTCTACTATCTCCACCAGTCCCAGAAAAACTGCATTTCCAGTCATAGCTTTTTCTCTAACCTTCAGCTTATGTTCTGAAAAATCCCAAACCTTTTTATTGAAACTCATTAAGAACCTTCTGCCAAGTCCTAAATTTTACCCCAGATTCTCAATAAACTTACTTCATTTTCATTATCTAAAATCTCTGAGATTGAAATTGCTAATCATCATGGCAGTTTTGTTCTGGAAGAGCTTTCTAGCAGGAACAGAGAACAGTGAATGCAAGTGACCTAGGTAATATATGATTTATTTGCTTTTTTTAAATTTATTTTTTAATTATTTTATTTTTACTACTGCCTTTTTAAAATTACCATTATTTTAAGACTAATTTTGTTGATTACACTATATACCTTATTTGACAACAGGGGACAGTGAGAGAGATTTCTTTCCATTGTGAGTGTTCTTATGCATTACAGGAATGTATACCATCACAACCAACAAAAAAGAAATGCAAAGATCTCCTTGATGGAGTGGATATGTGTTTGCATATTCTGAAGTAGCTGATATACTAAAAAATTTTGCAAGTGAGACATATACAAATATAGACAATTAACACTGCAGTACCTTCTACTCGATTAAACCAACTATATATAGCAGAACCCTGAGTTTATTCAGGCAAGCAAAATGGCACTTATGAATTTTATTTGAATTTTCTGCTCCAGATCCTTACTCTTGAGCATATCTTAATAATTTAGTTGAACAACACTTTCTGCGTGAGACTTTTGGGTAACATATTCTATTCTACTAAGTAGTCATTAGAGTTCCTGCCATAGTCACTGTGATACAGATGCAAAATTCAAGGAAACTAGGCTTATTTCTGTTATTAATCCAACACACAATTTTTGAAAAAGTCACTCTTGAGAACAATGAGAACTTACATAGCTTTGAGTTGTTCTGTGGGGTAGGTGGACTACAGGTTTCATGTGCATCCAGACAAGAGAAAAAATGCTGTTTTCTCTCCATTGTGTATAGTAGGAACATACAATGCACTTCAGACATACCCATCTAACTTTTAGGTGCTTAAATTGGATGAATAATTCTGTCTATGTATTTCAAGAAGGACAGTTGCATTATGATGCTAAGTTCAGAACCATGGAACTTTTTTCTGCATTTTAGTGTGAATAATGTTTAATTTGAAACAAACAAACCAACAAACCAACCAAACACAAAACCAAAAACCATCCAAACAAAGCCCCAACAAATAAAGCAAAAATATTCCGAAGAGCATTGTCCAGGTTAACACAATTTACTATGGGATTACACACTTGCCATCCACAGAAACAAAGCAAGAAATCTTAGTAGTATTACAACACTACTTGAGTGATAGTTTCCGTACCTTATTATACCAACTAGCCATAATTAAAAGAATCTACCTCAGATCAGGACTTGGGAAATAAATTAGAGCAATTGACTGATTATTTTTCTTAATGAACAAGGTGAAGTTCTTTAGAAGAGGGTAGTGCTAATAGGAGATCAAATGTTTCATTGAGGCCCTCCTGCCCTTGTAGGCAAAATGAAGGTTTTCTAAATTGCTACTACTATCAAGATCTTTTAACTTCACCCTGTGAGGTTATTTCACACATTAACCAAAAGAAACATGACAGACCAGAAATACAAAAGAAGTTGGGATCTGTACAGTTTTTTCTTTCCCTGGACTTAGTAGATTCATGCATTGCTTGTACTTACGAACTACCTAAAACTTTTTTTTGAGAGAACTGGAAAAAGTGTAAGACTTGGTACAAAAGTTAATTCCTTTAGGAGATCTGTTCCATGGTGAATCCCACTCTTCATCTGAACATAATCTTTTCTTACATGAAGACAAAATAGAGACAAAACTAGAAAAGCAAAACCAGAAAGCCCTCATCACCTTCTCAGATCCAAAATCACTAAAGTCACATGAGCTATGACAGAACTTTGGGCAAAGTGTAATGTTTTCAAAGAATTCCTCTAGCTTCAGAAAGGACGGACATTTTTCACACTCAGAATGTGATAGGAAGAGTGACAGTAAAATTGAGATCCTAAAAGCCTGACTGGAAAGACAGGAATACCTGTTTCAGTCCCCACAGCAAAAAGAAAGGGAAATTTTAATATCAAGAGATGACATATTTGAAGGGTGTATTTTTCTCAGTTCAATTCCATGATGTTGGACTTGCCCTCCCTGACAAGGTCTGAAGATGATGTTTATGAGGGTGGTTCAAGTGTGATAAAGAAGCTGAAAGTTGAGAATTTGAAGGGTTAGGTGTCCTTGAGGAATGGATGGGCTCTAGTTCTTTGCAAGGATTGATGTTATTAAATTGAATTATTATTATTAGCACTTGTATAACATTGAGAATGGATGAGCAAAAGAAGAGAAAAAAACTAAACATGAGCAAAAGTGAAATTAAAATACACTGCAGAAAATATTTCAAGACTGCGTGTGTGCACATACATATACACGTATGTTGTGTGAGCGTATGCAGGCACATAGGAAATATATGTATATAGTTAGGAAAGGACAGTTCTGCTTGAATTTACTGAAGGATAAATAGACTCTGTCAAATAATAACCCCACTTCTATTAGAAGCACAGTCATGTGAAAACCTTACATCTTTACTTGTCATTTCTTACTGTATAATCTGAGCTTTTTGGCCCATGATTCATATATTTTTGATCTCTTAAGCTTCAGACAATGAAAAAGCAAGTGAGGGGATACACTGTCCACAAGGGGGTTGCTGAACCTTGTTAGCATGTACACCAGAAGATAATATTCATAATTACATGTCAGAGGGAGGAACATGGGATGCATTAATGGGGTAGCAATGAAAAGAGAAATCTGTGCAATTCGTATGTCCATGTAAAAATTAGATGACAGCAGTTGCTGTTGCAAGATAAAACAGAAACGTGTCTACCTCTCAAAATCTGACATTGACATTCAGGTGGCCTTTTGTACTCTTCTTAACTGACCTTCAGGCTTTACTTTGTATTTAAATTTAAATTTAACATAGGTTCTAGATTCCTTTCTCAAACAGGTTCAAATTTAAAAAAAAAAAAAAAAAAAAAAAAAAAAAAAAAGGGAACACAAAGCTCTTTTCTCTGAGGCCATGGAGTGTATTAGTATATAACTGGTACACAAACTCATACAGGTTAACATATCCACAAATTCTAGGAGCAAGTAATTCACAGTTTCCTTAAAAATACAATGAATGTTTTTTGTGGTTTAACCCCAGCTGGCAAGAAAACCCCACACCCCCACTCAACTACTACACCAAGGTGGGCTGGGGAAGAGAATGAGCACAGTAAAAATAATAAATTGATATAAAACCAGCATAACCAGTGAAGCAAAAACCATGCACACAAGCAAAAAAATATTTGTTTACTGCAGGCAGGAAGGTATTTAGAGCCATTTCTAGGAAGGCAGGGCTCCATCTCACCTAATGGTTACTCAGGAAGACAAAATGCCATAACCTCAAACATCACCCTTTGTTTTTCTTTCTCCCAGCTCTTATTGCTGAGTACCATATCATATGGTATGTAATATCCCTTGGTTTGTTGAGGGCAACTGTGCCAACTATGTCCCCTCCCAACTTCTGCACCACCATCTTACTTGCTGATGCAGTGAGAAACAGAAAAGACCTTGGCTCTGTGTAAGCACTTCTTAACAATAACAAAAACTTCCCTGCATTATCAACACTGTTTTCAGCACAAGCTCAAGCCCTAGACCAGCTACTACAAAAAGAATATACTCTGTCATAGTCAAACTCAGTGCAATCTAGCACTACTAGAATGCAAAAAAATTGAAGCAATAAATGGCACTGACACTGCAGTGATATCTAAGCAAAATATTCTTTGGCACTTTATGTTTAGTCAAAGTTTTTATATGGCAAGCATTCCCATAATTTTGACCAGTTTTGTCTTCACCGATCATCCTAATAGCTATTTAATAAACGAGTATGTTAGAGAATAATCTCTCATCTATGTCATATCTTGTTTAACAACAGTGCCTTTGTTATGGTGTTTCCCATAAATATCAGTGGTTTATCTTTCCAAAACCTGCTTTCCAAAGAGCCAAAGGGCTGATTAGAGCAATTTGCTATTCATAATCACCTCTAGCCATGGACAATACCAAGGAGCTCTCACCTTCCTCTTACCAACAAGTGGAGAAAGCCTTAGCATTGGGCACAGGGTCAGATCATTCCACAGCAGAAGCAAAGCTGACAGCCCTCTGTGTGTCAGGTCCTCCATACCATAATAAAGCCTAACAGTTTTAGAGCAGTGTGCATTTCTCCTGCCTAAATATTTCAAGGAAAATAAAATAAAAAGAAACTAAAAAGAAAGAAAAAGAAAGAAAGAAGTGCCAGATGGGTTGAAAATCAGGACAAGGGATAGACAGTGAATGAAAAAAAGAGAAGGTGGCAGAAACAAGAGTGATATAACCCCCATTAAAGCAAATTGTATACCATAGTGTGCTTGACTTATTTAGTCCAACCTAAATCTCTTCTGATGGAAAAATTCACACTGAGGAAAATCAAAGCCAGAAGACCAATTGCCCCCAGTCACACTCCAAAGTTTGAGAATCTATTTATTGTAGGTCACTCTTTCTCTCTTTCTAACTTTCGTCTCCATGCGTTAGTGCAGTCCTACATATGAAAATCAATGTTTCTTGCACATATAAACACTACACATCTGAATCAATCTCTCTGAGCCAAAGAGGGTTAAATATTTAAACAAGCTATGTATTGAAATGCATTTTTAATGCCATGAAGTCATTCT
The DNA here is from genome assembly GCA_023637945.1 of Phaethornis superciliosus. Classification (NCBI taxonomy): domain Eukaryota; kingdom Metazoa; phylum Chordata; class Aves; order Apodiformes; family Trochilidae; genus Phaethornis; species Phaethornis superciliosus. The sequence goes on from JAJQWJ010000004.1 coordinate 65,427,115, forward strand.
GATGAAAGATTATTCAAGAGCCTTCATTACTGAGTTTAGAGAGTAATGTGGTATTATTGGAACAGATGGCACAGCTGTGTGCAGCCTCAGCCTCCCCCCCCGGGGCAAATCCAAGTGCCACTCCTGTGCGAAGTCATCCGCTGTCAACCAATGGTCTGAATGGATGGATGGCTGTATCTGGCTTGCACATCCATATATGACAACTAGGATGGCTAAAGTCTTTAAGAACAGGCTCCTTAAAGAGAATAGCACCTTCTGTAATCCCTCGTTCCCTACATACAAGGGGAAGACAGGGAGGGGAAGAGGGAAGCAATGCCTGGAGAATTGAGAATGAACTTGCTGTGCTGCTCTGTGACTTAACTCCTAGGATTATGTGGTATCATTATGTCAACTGCAATTTTCTCTGTTAATTTCAAGCTGGCATCTCCCTCATCCCCCACCCCTCCTATCTTTCCTTCCTGCCTCTTGCTGAGTGAATGAGTGTGGTTGTGAGGGTGGCAAAGGGAGGGGAGAACCATCCGGAAACATTTTTATGATTCTTGATTTAAAAAGACAAAGGAAGACACAGGTGAGTGTGAAGTCGAGATCTGTGCTGTGTCAGTCCAAGAAGGGATTAGCTGCATGGCTATTAACACTGTCACAGCAGCAGAGAAGAAGAGAATGCTTCTGGAGCTGTGGTTTCAGTTGGATACAGCTGCAAACAATGTCAGGTTGTGATTAAGGCCCTGGCTTCTAATGTGATACAACAGAACCAGATTCATCATATTCCCTTTAGTCTGTATTTTAAATACTGCATACAAATAGGGTGAGCAAAGCCCCTCTGGCTTTAAACTCTCTCCTGGTCCTGGGCCAATGAAGTTTGTTGGGTTTTGTGAAAAGATTCCTGTGTACAACTCAATATGCTGAGTTTTCTGAACGGTTAGTATTATAGATACTCAAAAACATTCAGTTGTGCTGCATGACATTTTGGAATAGAAGCCAGAATCCAAATTAAAGGAGAGGTATATTTGATCATTGTTTACTGGAGAACTATTGGCCTAATAGACTCCAACACATCATCCTTCCACAGATTTAAGTGTATTCTCCTGGATATCCAGGATGTAATTAACCTTTAATGCCAGAAAATAGAAGTAGGTATGCAGTGCATTTAGACATGCTTGTTACATTCTGAGTTTCCTCCAGATGTTTCTTTTCTGATCTCAAATATATGTTTCACCTTATTTTAATAGTGTTTCTATTGTCCAAGTGATTCTTTTTCTGTATCCCAGTCTTTTTCTCAGTAAATGTGGACAGGATAGAATTCATTATTCTAGGGGAGATCACATAAATAACTTTTATAACAACATAAATTCTTCCTTACCACTACTACAGAAATTTCATTTCACATCTGTTAGAACTGTGTTTACTTTAACCATTGCCACATGGATGCTTCAAAGTCAAGCTGTAATCAAGTAAGACAAGGAAATCTTTGTCTTCCTTTGGACTTTACTAAATAAGGGAATTCCTTGCTTTTTTAAAAGTTTTATTTTTTTAATCCTTCATCATACAATCCAGTGTTATTTTTGTTACTTCAGTTTCTGAGGTAATTTCTTTCTTTTTGCAGAGTGAATTCTGATTTTTCTGTTATGCCATTTCCTCTTGATTGCACACTACTAGGAAATGTCTTTTCCTTGCTGATGATTTGAAACATAATTACCAAACAAAGCATAAACACAAAAACAATCCTTGCTCTCTTAATATTCTTAAAGTAAGATTTCAATAGTATATGAGAAGTAAATAAAGCATCAAATGAGGTCCAGAGTGAGGAAAATACATTATATTAGGAGAGAGGATTTGCTTAATTTACATTCTTTGCTTGTTTAAGTGGTTGTAAATAACAGCAGTTTTAGGAATCCAATATAGGCTGATTTATACCAGCAGCCTGGTTTGCCAAATGCAAAGTAACATGGTTATTTCTGGTAGATACCCAAATTCTTTATTCTTTGTGCAATCAAATGGATAGGTAACGTTGCTTAATTTTCACTTCACCAAAGAAAGTTATGTTAGCACACTTTTCAGTTGGAGCAAGCTAAGAATATATGAACAAATAGTTACTTTGCTCAGTTGACAAGCAATAACTCCTCAAACTGCCTCTATTGATCTCTAAACAATACTGGATGGCAGTGATTTGTAGGCATTACAAAAAAGATAGAATTTAAGTGGAGATTTATAAAAGGACATAGAGGTGGCAATGTAGGTTTTCAGGATTCTACAGAAGTGAATATTTGATCTCAGGAAGGATAGTATTTCTAGGGGGGGGGGGAAGAACATAGAAACTATTTAATATTTAAAGAATTTCCAGATGCGTTCAGAACATGAGAATTTGCAAACTGGATTAGAAACAGGGGCTGTCTACTCCTGCTTTGGAAAAAATCTTAACATTTTCCATTCAGATAAGTTTGCAGCACTGTTTTTGGAACAGCCCAAAAAGATAGATTTTCATTTTCTGAAGTAAACTTGCAGAATGTTGCTGGTAAATTTAAAGTAAGGACCTCATCCAGCTATTATAGAAATGCACTTTGACTTTTTCACTTGCTTTATTTGGTTTTAAATCAATAGCATATCCTAGAAATCAAAAGGTTGTAAGGGAGATTAAAGAAAATGGAAGGTTTTAGACTAAGATGTAGCACTCAGAGTTGTGATCATCATCAGACATTTTAATGGCCTTAACAATTGCTGTAATTTGTGCTGAACTACACTGCCAGCCAGACATGGAAACAAGTTCAGAAGATTCTACTTTGCTAGAAGAACTCTCTGCTAACAAGGTAAGATACCAATGAAAATGGATGCTTCAGATAAACTGAAGCATCTTTTAGAAGTCGAGCAGCTCTCTACCATGTTTTATGTACTTTACCTTCAAAGACATTGCTAGTTTTCCTTGGTTTGCTCCCTGCCTATTCTTGTGAAAAGAAAGAACCACAAAGACTATGGCTCCATGGCTTGCTGGAGAAAGTCTGGTGCAGTGTCTGGCAATCCTTCCAGATGACCGGCTTTTAGCCAAATCTCACTCAAAAACTCCTCATTGAAATAGCTTGGTACCTAAAAAACTACAAATTATCTTGGTTACTGCAATGTGCTAGTGCAACTACACAGCTTCTGTACCTGTGATGGTTTATACCTTTTACGTCTGAGTAGGGGCTCAGCCTCCTTCACATTTATGGAGCTGCTTCAAACCACCTTTGATTTCAAGAAGTTCTCTCCAGATTCCCACCTCATTTATGTGTCTTCTATTATATTTAAAAAGGCTGAAAGCATTAGTATAAAAGGTCTGGCAAGCAGAGACCCTTTTTGGATGGAAAGGAAATAAAATTTTGCTTGGCTCTTTTACGAGAGTAGAAGATGATTAGCTCTAATTACAGCCTGAGACACTGGGAGAAATTTAGATCAAAAATCGAAGGTATCCTTTAAAAATAACTATTAGAGTTATTGTATTATTTGTCTTGGACCAAAAAAACAGAAAACACTTTAACACTTTCCACTTCCTGGACTCTTTTTTTTTTTTTTTTTATCCCTAAAGATAGATTTTGTTATGTAACAAACTGATTCATACTTGACATCACTCATGTAGTGTTCAAGGTCACCAATAATTTTAAAAAAAAAATTGATAGTATTAGGCAGAAATCAGAGTAAACCACTGAAATTCTAAACAGTGTAGCCATACTTGTTCACCTGTTTATGAATTACAAGAAAACCAGTTACTTTCCCTAATGCTTATTAAGGGACATGGTTATACATGTATTTGTCCCTCAGGCACCATGATTGACCCATAAGGTGCTCACCTTATTTTATTAGTCCTCTATGTGCAAACAGGAGTATTCTACTAAACTGCAAAATATTTAAACTGAAGTGTAAATCACAGTGGAGCAGACACTGGACATTAACACAGCAGTGGCATCCCTGCTCATAGGATGGAGGTCTGAGCATCTACAGGTGTGCAGTAGAGAACCAAAGAACTGAGGTCCAAAATTGCTACAGGTATGCTATAGCAGCATAGAGGAGTTTATGTCTAAATTTTATGGGAGCGTTCTGTCCATATACACAAGAAGTCTGTGAGTAGCAATGACCAAGAAACAGGTATTTGATCTTTATTAAGGAAGACTAAACTATTAAAAAGAAGTACCCTAATGGACTATAGTGGCATCTGTCCTTCTATGTGGTATGAATGGAACTGTCTCACAAAAGCAGGTAGGCAATTATGCCCCATTCAGAATAACATTTCTAGTTAAAATTCACACACTTTTAAAACTGTATGTGTGATTTTTCTAACATTATTAAGTTTATAAGAACACTCTGATCAAATCAGATTATTTTGTCTCATTGCTGATCACAAAACTCATTCTTCCATATGTGAGATCTTCAGCTTAAGTTGTGTAAAAAAAGAAACCCTAAATATTCCTTTCTTTTCACTATCTATGTATTCTTTCCCACTACAACTTTCCCCTACTAGTATCCTAATTTCTTCCTATCATTTCTTCTGAAATAAATAAAAAACCAAACCAAACCAAACCAAACCAAACAAAAAACCCAAAACAAAACAAAAAGCCACGAACAAACAAATGAAAAGCCAAACCAACCAACCAAACCAAAAAAACAACAAAACCCAAACAACTATTCCAAGCTGTGTCTTTTACTAATCCACAACTCTCAGGTGCCAAGACCCTGAAGCAATACTTTTGGCACATGGGGCAAACAGATGTTTTTGAAAGTGAGGCCTTGAGTAATTCCACGAAAGCATTTCTGCAGGTGAAGCTGTAAAGTGTCTCTTGTATTAGGAAGAGAGTATCTACAGCAGTAGCTCTCAGCCTTTGAGAACTGGAGTGCCACTTCATCACTGAATAGTCACATGCTAATTATCCTTCTACAGCATTATGTTCTTGCATCATATTTGAGTCTCTATCAGAAAGCATTGTGCTCTGACTTAACATGTCATTAGGTCCAGGATGAAAAATCTGTAGAAGAAAAAATAAGAAAATGGTGTTTTGACCCTGGCTACTTATGCAGAATGGGCAGTAAATCAACATCATTGGATTTTGCATTTTGACTCTCCAAGCCCTTCACTGCCTTTTAATAAGAGCCTTCCTCAAACTACTTTTTAGTCAATGTAATCTTTCTGCTGACATATGCCAATTTTGGAATGGATGCTAAAAGAATTAAAATAACATAAAACACTGTGTACCTTAGTCTGAATATCTAATTACTGTTTTGATCTTATCCCAGTGATTTTCCTCATGCTGTGTCAGATAAATGCCTTACTTTTTTCCTAAGACACTAACACTTACATGGTCACACCCTGTGATACTGAGTTGGTCCATGTCTCCACAAAATCACTCTGGCTAATTTGAATCAGATTTGACAGAAAATAATATAGGAATCTAAGAGGTAATTTAGATCTTATAAATACCATGATGAAAGGTAGTAAGTATAAATATTATTTTTCTTATTAGTTGCTGAAAAATTGTAATGTGAATTCACTTCATATAAAACACTCAGGAATCTGAATGAGACATAAACAAGGGAGAAATGAATGTCATGAGATCTGAAATGAAAAACAAAGCTTCATTTGAACATTATCAATCATCTAATGCACTTAGGAGATGCAAAAATCATACATAAACCATCCTAAATCTTTTGCTCACAGATTATGTTTTTTGAGCACTATTTTGCACAAGGGATACTTCTAACCATACATCGTAAATAAGTCATGTAATACCAAAATAGAAGAGAGGGCAATTCTTGTGGGGCAACTGATGGAAGCAACTTAATACCATTGATTGAACAGAGTCCAGAAGGCTTACCAAATCAATTGCATGATCTAAAGAAAGAAAAAATAAGTAAATGTCAAGAGTTTGTCAGTGTTTCCTACCAGTGTAGAGCAAAATCAAGGGTCTGAGGGGTGCCTCTAATAACTTCTGTCCTGGCATTGAGACCAAATAATCTAATTTAATTTCTGGTAGTATATTAAGATATACCAAATCAGATTACAGGTTCTCTGTACAGACAATGAAAGAGTTGCCCTAAAAGGCAAAGCATCTGTTCACATTGCTTCTGTGGGAGGTCTTCCACTTGTGGCAGCTCATACTATCCCTTGGCATGGAAGGGTGGTATAGTAAATTGTATTGAACCAACTGCAAAGGTTGACCATAAATTGCTGCTTTAGCCACATCCAGATTTTAAGATGCTTATTGTGTAACATTTCATAGAATATAACCAAGTGAGACAAAGAGAGATTATCCTATAGTGAGGTCTCATCTAATGAGATGTATGAAGATTAAAAAGAGATAGTGCTGATGTGGTAGTTTGTACTTGAGCTAAAGCTGGTAGATCATTGGCAATGAGCATTATGGACATAACAGATCTGATTGTTACAATATTTTGTGTTCAGTCAATTGCCTGGTGCATGCATCCCCTGAGAAATACTCTCAATATGAGCTCTAAAGTCAGATGGGACCATTTCAGTAAGGCTTACTGAAAAACACAGCCTTTAGAAATTCACTTAATCAACACTTATTTAAATTAGGTAATTTATTTTAGGTAATAGAAACAAATAGAGTCCTTATTATTTTCACTTAAAATTTCTCATGAGGAGAGATTGCATAACAATGTACTGTATATTTCTTGGAATGTGGAAGTTGGCTTTTATAGAAGAAAGAAGGAAAAGATCTACACAACTTTCAGTCTAAACAGTGTAAAGTGATGTGAACTGCAAGTACCAAAATGAAATACTGAGGTGTAATCACCTCAGTTTTCCCCAGTAGTTGGGGGGGATGTACAGATATTTACTAGTAATGGTTAAGGTACCAGCTGGATGGAAAATGCATTTGCTCAGCATTCAGTATATTGATTTCATACTTCTGTTAACTAGACAGAAGTGCCTTTTATGGACAAATTTCTGCCTTCTAGGATATGTAAGGCAGGATTCATCTCCTTTAATTTTAAGCATTGGCTTTGCCAAAGACACTTGGTTCAGTTCCCTTTGTAGCTGGTGAAGTCAGAATTAGGCTCTTCCAGAGGGTGATTCATTTCCGCTGTTGTAGACCCTAGTGAATCACCTCTAGAGACACCTCTATTATAAAGAAATCAGTCTTAGACTTTGATAACTGTTAGAAGTGTAGATCAAAGGTGGATGACTCAGATACAGTCATAACTTTAACCTTTTCTGTTTACCTAACCAAATGGAGATCCTTGAGTGTAACAATAAAAGCAGACCTTCATTCAATGTATGTCTTCTTTCTCTCCCATCTGCAGAACTTAATGATCTGCAGAAATAAGAAATTAGCACAGCATTCCAATTACAGCTATACTAATGTAAAAGAAAGAATTTTTCAGCTGGCTTAGTCTGTTCTGCCATTTTTATATGTCCAGTGTTCATACAAATCCTTTTGACCACTATGATGAAGTCCTTTTCAGAATCAACTATTCTCAAAAATGAGTTTCTTTCCTCTATAATAAAAGCCTATGTTCCTAGTTTCTAGAATTATAAATTTACATTTCATAAGATATATTTATACTTATATTTACATCCAGGTATGTGCAGATGAATATACTTGTATCTGTGCTGCTCATTTACGAAATGACTATTTCCAAAGGCTTTTGCTTTTGATTTTTCAGTGCTCCCCATCAAGGAAAAACATTCAGGGATGATGTTCTGCTGAAAAACACATCTGCTTTATGGCAATTCCTCTACTTCATTTTAATTTGAGACCTAGCCTATTTTGAAGATAACATGATGACTTCATAAAGTTCTTATTTCTTGACAAAACCATTTCTGATATCAGGTTGAATCTTTGAAACTTTAAACATTAGATAATCAGGACTGATATCACTTTTCACTTGTACTTTACAAAAAGTGTCAAATTACTGTAGGTCTATTTTTATAAACCAATTTTATTTGATATTAGTTATATAACCTTCCTTTAATTCTGTGTTAATTAAATCTCATATTAGCCATTTTATTGTTTGCCTTAGGTTAACTTTAAAGTGATAAAAGGACATTTATCAGGGTCATACCATTTTTGTTTCTAAATGTTTCTGTACCTTCTGTAACTCTTTCCAGATCCTTGGAGTATTTTCTGTGCCACAGGAGTCCCTGCTATCCATTATATTACAAAGGAAACTTCATCCAGATCTTTCAAAACTCTTGAATGTAAATACTGGGATGTTGGGGTTCCCTCCTTTACTTTCTCTGTAATTACTGTTTGGATGTGAAATATTTCAGTTCTATCAACTAGTAATATGAAAAGTATCAGACTTCAATTAACTTCTGTGTTTTTCCCCAATACAGGGCAGAAATATGTTGAAGTGTGAGTACTCGTTAAAATGTGTGGGGTTTTTTTGTTGGTTTTTTTTTGTTGTTGTTGTTTTTTGAGGTTTTTTTAATGTTTGGTTGCCATTCTCCTTTCTTCCTTGTCCACTCTATCCTTATTTTAAAGGTTATATCCTTACATCCTCTTAATTTAAAATTCCAGTCATGCAACTCTTCCCACCAGGTTTCAGTCATATCAAGTAGGTCAAATTTATGCTCATAAATGAGCAACTCCAGTTCCCTGTGTTTATTATCCAGGCTCCAAGCAGTGGTGTGCAGGCAATAAAATAATTTCTTCTCCTCATGTCCTTTGGTGTCTTGATTAATTTGGTTCTCAACATTCTGATTGTGTTCTGTTTGTTCCTGTTTTACCTTTTTTTTTTTTAATTACTATTTTTTATTTATTTTATTCTTATTAATTCATACTGATATGGTTTTAATGAGAATAAACTAGTTGGCCAAAACTAAAACTTTACACAGGGTTGTACAGATTTCTGTTAAACTCTCCTCTAAAAAGATTCTAATTCTCATTATAATTTCTGGCCAGAAACACAAGTCTAAAGAAGCCACCTGCTAGGACTTATATTCAGTTTTGAATGTAATTTTCTATGACAGCAGGAATTTTTTTTTTAAAGTATTTAACTTCTTTCTTATTATGAGTTTTCCAGTGGGCATGTTTGGTTGTATATGTGTTGTGAGCGTACAAATTAAGTAATAATTTAAAGAAAGGCTTGATATTATATATAGTATAGAAATCACTTAAATAGATTGGTGAAGTTCTGGAAGCATTGCCATTTAAGCAGATACACCATCAGAAACAGCTAAAAGAACTTTGCACAAACTTCAGAATTTTCCACAAGTTTTTATTCATGTCTCTAGTGACTTGATCAGCAAAGACCTCAGGCTATCCTACTCTTTGCCTTTCAGAACATTGTTTCTAAAACTAAATTTTAAAATATCTCACATACTTTGGATTTCCCATTCAGATGGACACATTGTTTTACTATGACTTAAGTCAAACCATCATCCAAAATTATACATTTATATATTTCCAGTTTATTGATCAAGTGTGTCTTCATACTGTTTTCCTCATTTTCCAAACTGAAGATCTGTCAAGACCAGAAATTGCCAGGTATACAGAATTCTTCTTAGTCCCTTAGTACTTTTCTTTTTGACAGTATATCTGCTCATCTTTCTGTCTCTAGTTGTAAGGAATGTTGATTCAATGTGGTGTTCATGCTGTCCCTTAGCTGCCAACCTCCAGCTCCAATGCTTCCCTTGCCTTCTGATTTTTTGTGGGGATGTTTTTGGGTTTTTTTGTTTGGTTTGTTTGGTTTGTGTTTTTTTTTTTTGTGACTTGTCGAAGACCACAGTCCTTGTTTGGCCAAGAATTTTTACTCTATTTGGCTCTTTCATAAAGCCAAAAAGATCTTGCGTTTACACTTCAAGTGTAGAATCTCTTTGTTTTGAATGTAATTCAAATACAGAAGTCATTTACAGTTTGAAGAAGAAAATTAATAAATAGTTTCACTGTTCCAAGTGAGAACTCATGTTTCACCACAAGGTAACCCAGTATTGTACATAACATTGAACTGGAGAAAAAAATAAATCATAATCTTTTACCAAGGTTTCTGTTTTATTCTACATAAATTCTCTCGCAACTGGCTTACTTAGTAACACTCAAACCTTGGCTCTGCCCCCTTAAAAACATTAGAAAATTAATAAATGACTGACAGCATCATAAGTAAAATTAGGACCCAGGATTTTAAGTAAACACCATCTCTACCTGCCACCCTCAATTTTGAGTTATTCCAACACCTCATAAGCAATATAGTGTCAGTAGAGCAGAATATCCCCAAGGTTTATACTAGTTTGTAAACTGCATTTTCTGCAGGAAAAAAATCTTCAATTGTAATGAAGCTTGTTCAGGAAATGTGCAGTCCTCCAAGGGAGATGCATCTATAGCTAAGAACATAGGAACATGTGGCTTTTAATTGAAGAACCAGGGAAGAGAAAAGCTGTTGCTCACATACTGAAAACCTTCAAAGCCTTGTGTATGTTTGGTATCATCCAAATGTAATTTGAGAAGCTAACTTCTAATCTAGTTTGTGCTCTGATGATAACAGCTTCAATTTACAGCATTAGAGCCATTGCTGAGTGACTTTGCCTTCCCTTGCATCAAGGGTAATTATTACTTTTATAGTTCAATTAACAAACATTAAATTTCTGTTTTCCTAGCAAAGATGGAGCCACCTAATTTAACAATAACATACTTGTCCCTCATGCCCTCTCAGGGACATGATGTTACTATAATAGACTCTTCTGGACCTATTGATTGCCGGGAGCAAGTTTCCTTCCAATTTGCACCTTTCAACCCTTTTCTTTGAACTTACACTAATAGGGCAATTTGCCAGCTGTAGATCATAGCTTGCATTTTTGTAAAAAGAAATCTATACAACATTTTGCACCAGAGCAGTGCTTTTAATGCCTTTTTAACTTTTTATCTTACTGACCATAAAGAGCAAAGATGTATCTGTTTCTCTGTATATAGATCCCAGCAAGAGATGGCTTTTCTGTACAATAATAATTATTTTCCTGGGATTTCAAAACTCATTCATGCCCTGCCCTCAGACAAAACCAACAGTTACCCCCTCCAAAAAGAGTCTTTCAGAAGCAGCAAAGGAGGACTACTGCACTACACCAAGTCTAAGGAGATTCATCCAGTACCTATAACACAGAGATCAGAACATCTGATTTATTTACAAAGGTTTGACATTGGGTCACCCACCATTGAAGTGAGCTTTCTAATCACTTATGCAAGTGAATGTCTATCAGTCACTCACTCCACTATGTGTTGATACATTTTACTAAAATGGAATAGTTTATGATTGCTGCATGTATTCTTAGGCCTTAGTACAGAATGCCTTGTTTCTCTGTTATCCCTGGAGAGTTAAACGTAAGAGAGAAGCAATTTCAAAGGTCAGCCAAATTTTTTATGGGTTGAAGATATATCTGGAGGAAAAAATAACTCTCTCCTCTGACTGCAGACTAAGCTAACTGGATTGAATCTGTGACAATATTACTTACAGAAAATAATAAAGTAATCGTCATAATTACCTTGCATATTAGAATAGTCATCTGGAGCATTACGGTTTTTTTATCCCTATCTGATTTAATCAAGACCAGATTTTTAGCTTTTATAACATATTACCCTGACTTTTTTTATGATGTGGTTCTTTGCTAGAGTTTGAGCTCTCCGTTTGCCCATAAATTCCACTGAGGACCAAAGATGTTTCTCATAATGAAAGTTTAGTTGAATCAAATATGTCTCCATAGGAAATTTATGACTCTAACAAAACATTCTCTCATTAAAGAATTTGTTTTCAGCTTGGGGAAGTGAAGGGAGACAACACAAAAACTCAAGATCCTAGGCAGTTTCCCTAGGAGGCTACTCTCTATTCCGCAGGAGTTGGTCATAATTTATAGCTGCCCTAGATACACTGTGTTACACTTTGTATTTTCCAGGCTCTTGAGAGGGTGGGAAATCCTGAAGAATGTTGAGAGTCTGCTTCTTTGGGGTTACAAATACTATTCCTTCATATTTTTCCAAACAGCAGTTCATCCAAAGAGGGTCTCAAACTTACCTTTGTCATGACACCAGCAAGATATCCTGGTGTTATTGGAGAGACTCCCCATCACCTTGCTTCTGTCTTAACCCTTAGGCTCTAGCTAAATATCTTTAAGGAAGTCTTCGTCACGTTCCACTAGAGCATTTTTACATTGATTATGCACAATTATATCCTTGCATCATGTCTATTCACCTGTGCACACTAGCCCTTACCGGAGTGATTTATTACCAGCTAAATTGTTTATAGCAGAAACCTGTTTATCACTGTCACATGTGCAAGCAGCAGATATGAGTATCTGTACAATCAGCCTGTGTATGTGCGTGCGTGTGTGTGCGTGTGAAGGTGTGTGACCTGGAGGTAGAGGAAGGCATGCAAGCTCCTGGAGATTTCTCATTAACTCTGTCAAGTCCATCCCCACTCCTCTACCACCTATCACTGTTTTCCAGTTCCATGACATTTCTAGCACAGAAATTGGTGATTGCAGAAATCTCTGTTGATCCTGATGTAACTTTATTGATCCCTTTCCACCTTCATCCATATAATGTCATTGAAAAGGTTCTTAAGGAAACAAGACAATTAATCAGAACCCCAGTTAATTAAAGATCCACACTGACACTGGAAAACCTTCAGAAGTGATGGAAGGACCCTGGAAAATAGGGACATTTTGACTTTCGGAAAATATGTTTGCTCTAGGTTCTTGTAGTACTTTTCTGTTTCAGATTTTAACAGACTTGGACAACTCAGGGGATTAGTTAATTTCTTACATAAAATAGTTTTTTACTGCTAATTCTCTAGTTTCTTGCAAGCAATATCAAACAAGTGTGTCAAGTGACATTGCAATAATTTGCTTCATATCAAGTTTTAAATAAAAGTGTGTCGTAAAATATGAAAAGAATGCTTCCTTAACATTTTACAAGCCAAATCTTCCGTTCAAATATCTTAAGGAAACCATCTGATGACACAATACTGCAAAGGGTAGGAACTCAGGTGTGCTGATTCCTACCTGCATGCTACCTCTACACTTAAAACCCTGTGCTTAGTTGTTAAGTAGTTGTTTCAGTTTCTGATGCAATAGCTGCCAGTGATACTTCACTGAACTGGTTGTCTCAGACCAGTGAGCACATCACACTGCTTGCACTAGTTACCTGGTACCTTGGTTGGCAGACCTAGCTGAGTGGTGGAGGATCTGCCCCCTTTCTTTGATAAATTATCCCTGAAGAACAGTTTTGCTGCATGATGATGGAGTGTAGGTGACAAAGGAAGGCTTCAGAGCATAGAGTAAAGCTCCTATTTTGTCCTATACCTTCTCAGTGACTAAAACCATACAGATTTGTCTTTGATGTGAAACACAGACAATGAATAGGGGCTAGAATCAGATTGACTGAATCTATTTGATCTGGATCTATTTGATAAATATGTCCTCATAGTGCACTTGGCAATGGCTTAAAGTAAATAAATACATTTAATTTGTTGATGCATGACCAATATAGGCAGTTCAGTTCAGTAGCCTAGAAGCACTGTATCCTCTGTAGTCAGAGTGCAATACAGAGGATTAATCATTCCAAATCTGAAATGAATATGAGACATTCATTTTGTTCCAGGAAGTAATTGACTTTTAACTGGTTTTAATGCAAAGATTGCCAAAGAATAGAGCCAAATTCCTATAGCTCTAGAGCTGATGAATTTTTGTGAAATACTAACAGTGTATTTTAAGGGATTTGGCAAAATCATCCACCACCCAGTGTCAGAACTCCTAAGGAATATCTGTATTTCATGGCTACCATGGTACTATCCCAAATAGTTTTCAAAGTAGTTTATACTGCTTTTGTTCAGAATGGCTTGTTCACAGGTCCAAACAATCATCAAATGTTGGGCAATTGAGAATGCTGGTTTTGTTCTGAATTATCTTTAACTACTGTGTTTTGTAAGCTGAACTTTTTATGATGCTCCATATCTGTGTCTTAAAGAAAATTTGTCCCTGGAAGTCTTCTAAAAAAGGAACCATTCTGTCCAATGGGTGGAAAAATATTCCTCAAGCTTGCTGTCTAGCACTAGAGGAAAAAAGATACTTGAAAACATGCAGAAGGAGATGCTGCATGGCTACAGTTAGATTTCTACATGAGACATATATGATATATCTTTTCCTGCAGGCCTTAAAACACATAAAACATCTGAAATTTATGCAAAAATTAGATATCTAAGATGAGCAGTGCATTTTCCATTACAGACCATTAAAAACAGATAACTTGGGGCATTTTTTTTGTTTGTTTTTTGTTTGTTTGGTAGGTTTGGAAGGTTTTTTTTGTTTGTTGTTTTGGGGTTTTTTTGTGGCTTTTTTGTGGGTTTTGTGTTTGGTTGTTTGGTTGGTTAGTTTTTTTGGTTTTTTTTTAATCTCTGAGAAAGAATTGTCACAACATTAATAATTTTATCTAACGTATTTATTTATTATTTGAAATTTGCTTTGTTCTTGGCATCAAGAAGTTCAGACAGGCTGTTCTTTCAGCTGTATTTGCAATACCCCCGACTTCACTTTAGAATTAATATTTTCAGGCTAAGAACAGATGATTTATTGTTTAATTCTGTAACAATTTATTTTTCTGCATAGCTTAATCTCTGCCATGGGAGATTCTGCATTAGCAGCTAATAAGGTGTTCTTTTTTTTAATATTCAGAAACACTCAAAGATAGAAATAGGCATCATCCATGCTGCAGAAATGGATATGTCAAAACAAACAAACCCTAAAGATAATACCTTTGACTTTTTTGGGGGTTTTTTTTGTATCATTAATCTTTGTTTAATTGACTTAGCCATCCTAAATGGCCCTTGGTAGAAAATAAAATATTTCTTGGATAATATTAATTTCATGTTCATAAATATTCATATTCATATTTAAAGATTTAAATTTAAGTTTACATGTTATAGATGTCTACACAAGTCTTAGTTATCTAGACTTCAATTGACATAGCTTCTTAGACATCTCACAGAAAGTACTTCCAGTGAGGCAGGTTTATTGAATAATCAGTTAGCTGTGTAAACTATATAGCTCATATGCAAACATCCAGTATTATAACTCCAGGCTACCTGCAACATCATCTCAGGCTTAAAAGATATAATACAGGTCTTCTTGAAGACCTGCTTTTTTTGATCATTTAAAATGACTAGTTACTTACAGTGGTTTAACATCATTGTCATGATTAACATGTCCTGTGACAACGCTTGGACCTTGAATGCCAGTCTTACATGAGTCTCACTGATCTCTGATACCAAATCTAGTATTTGGAATATGGTACCAAATTACATATAGTGACTTACTCAGGGTTCTCATTGTCTTTCAAGACATGATGTACTGAGCTGAAATATGCAACTTTCTGAGCCTTATGCTTTACGAGGTATTGCATGTTTCTACCATGGCTGTAGTCCAAATTTTCATCTTCATGGAAACTTTTGACATGCAGATAGTAATTCTGTAAGAGAAGTGACTGCCTTATCTAGGGTGATTTTTCACACTATAAAGCTCGTTTTCTGGTTCTATTACATTACTGGCACATGAAAATCATGTTAAAAGACAAATATTAAATAATTATAAAAATAATTGATAAATAATTGTAATATTATCTTATAACCTGCTATAATTTCCTGACACAAAAGATACTGAACATACCTCTGTGGCAGCAGATGGATGATTTTGCTTTCTAGTTTTTGGTGCATTCTATAATACTGCCTTTGTTTTGTCCTGTGGTAAAAGTGCATATATACTTCGCTCCTATATCAGAGGAATGGCAGGCAGTCAACTGCATAAAGGTTTTAACAGTTAAAACATTAAATTAAAGTTCTCTAATTTAAAATGTTATTATCTAGAATCAGTATAGAGAGACAATACGGTCTGTTGATGCAGTGTGGATGTGGAGTTTTATAGCATCAGCATATAGAGGGAGTGATATAAGAAGGCCATTACTTAATCTCAGAAGGACAGTCTTTTGCCAGTAATGCCTTTTGCTCAGGAAACAGACACCACCTGCCTTGAATCTCTGATAAAAATTTGTTGGACTCCAGTGCTTAGAGGCAGTGGGCTGTAATATGTCAGTAAATCAAATTATTATCATTCTATTATTAAGTAAGGTTATTTAGGAAACTGCAAGTGTCTGAAGGTGGCAAGGTATGTATGTAAAAGTTAAGGATTTAATAACTGAAGATTAACTTAAAATAGAATAAACTCAAGATAACTTTTGCCATTAAGGATTTGGAGTAGAGGGTGAATTCCCCATCTGATTGCCTTATCCACAATTTATGAGGCATCTTACTGAATTTGCAAAAAAATAGTGGGAGGAAAAAAATAAAATATTAATAACTATTAACAGCCAAGGTGAATGTAATTTGGAGAATTTTCCATATTTTTACAGGGTTGCTCTACTTTCTAATTATCTGTAGAGAAAAAATTTCATTATTTGAACAGAGTTGATTATCGACCTGCTCCAAAGTCAATCAAAAGTCAAGAGAAAGATAAAGCAAGACTGTCCAGCAAGAGTAGAAAAAACTTATCTCTTTTCATATGTTGGTTATAAAATCTGAGCATTCTTCATGTATTAATTGATTTACCTTGCAAAAATCTTAGTTCCCCCTGGGCAGAAAGCTAAAAGACATTAACTTGTTCAAAATATGAAAAAAAAAATCTTTAGCAGAGCCAAACCTTGAATCATGGTATTAAAAATCCTAGTCTTGACATTTGGTTTTTGTTATCTGGGTTGTTTTTTTTCCCCAAACATGTTCTGCTCCCAGCCAACCACAGTTTAAATTTTACATTTATGATTTTTCTTCCTTTAGGCTAGCTAAAGGAAACATGTTTTTTTTTTTTATTTGCAGAGCATATCCAGTCATTCAACCTCAGCTGACAAAAGTGTTTATAAGCATCTGTACATATTCTGGATTTTAGCTACATATGGGCATAGCATCATAGTAGTCTCTCAAAGTAATTTAAAGTTATAATAATTTGAAATAATTAATATTGTCATATAATTTTTGAGCAGAATAATATCTGTATGTAGCTGGTGAAAGAGAACCATGCACAAAGAATGTGTCTAATACAACACAGGCAATTTTTGAAAAGGTAAGAGAAAAAATATGGATCTGACTGCTAAATTTCCTCTTTGCCAAGGAAAAAGGTTAGCCATAATCAAGGAGATTTTCACAGGAGGTGAGTCAGAGGGAACAAAGGTTACTTAATAAGACAAAAGAGAAGTTATGTGTTACATGAAGTAAATAAATAAATGAGCAATAACAATCAAGAGTACTAAAGACTGCTTAATACTGATCTCTGTTCCCCATTTAGAGAGTGTGTGGGGATAACGGAATTAAAAGGCAAATGAAAAGGGTTTGTCAAAATAAAAGCACAAATCAAGCTCATCCTTGTGTAATGAGTTTGATTTCACAGAATCACAGAGTGTTTAGGTTGGAAAAGACCTCCAAGATCATCCAGTCCAACCTTTGAACAACACCATAATCTAACTACTAAACCATGTCTGTAGCGACCAGGCCCAAATGCCTTTAAATACCTCCGGAGATGGTGACTCCATCACTATCCTGGGCAGACCATTCCAATGCCTGACAGCCCTCTTAGTGAAAAAATGTTTCCTAACATCCAGTCTAAACCTCCCCTAATGCATCTTACATCCATGCCCTCTGGTCCTATCACAGTCCACTAAGGAGAAGAGGCTGTTTCCCTCTTCTCTACAGCCTCCCTTGAGGTAGTTGAAGAGAGCTATAAAGTCTCCTCTCAGCCTCCTCTTCTCAAGACTAAACAACCCCAGCTCCTTCATCCACTCGTAATAGAACTGGTGCTCCAGGCCTTTAATGAGCTTTTTTGCCCTTTTCTGGACACGCTTCAGCATTTCTGTGTCTATTTTCCTTTTTGATTTAATACACTTTTAATATGCAATTTCAAGGAAAGTACAAAGAGAAAAAAAGCTTAAAAATATAGTCCCAATGATGACAAGAACAAAAACAGTAACTGAGTAAAAATAGTGGAGTAATGTAGTAACTTAGTGAAAGCCTGTATGAATATAAGTTTGCAGTGAAAATGTGTATCTATTCTTGTCATCTCTCTTATTCTCTTTTGCTTGAATTTAAAGGGAGATAACCTGGAAAAGTTTTGACATAGAAAGAAGAGTTCCTGTGGCCTCTGTTTGTCCTTAGAAATGTTTAGCGTTGCAAGACCTGTCTTCATGCCTTTTCCCTTTGTTTGTTTAAGAGGGTTTCATTGGATTTCTTGCATATCATGTTGCTTGGGTTTACAAAATATTGGCAAAGCTTTATAATAAGTAGCAAATCATTATTACGTGCTTTGGTGTTCATTGTAATACAATTAATCATCATAAATTTGCTTTGCTATATTCAAGTGGATGAAATAGCTAATTTAAAAAACAGCTTAATTCAGAAAACCATCCAATTTATTATCATATTCTCACCTTTAAGGGCACAGAAAATATATTGTGCACGAGCTACATTGAATAGACATTATTAGATATATAATGGACAGCATGAAATTACTGATCAATCTAGCATTCAGTTTTATAGTGCTGATAATTTTTTTGTGACTAAAGAGTAAGGAATTATATCATTTAAGTTGCTTGCACTAGAGCTATACTAACCTTTCTAGAAAAATAGAAGGGTGAGAAAGTCTGGCATCCCAAACAGATGTGGTTCAGTGACCTACTGTGCAGCCATATTTATTTGGGGTTTTTGTTTGCTTGATTGGTTGTTTTGTTCTGGTTTGTTTTTTTCATTTTTGTGGGTTTTTTGTTGTTGTTGTTGGGTTTTTTCTTCTTACTTTTTTGGCTGAAGTCTCATCAGAAATTTAGTGGAGAATGAAAAGCAAGGTCCCACTGCCAGCTCTGTACCACCTTCAGAGATGAAAAGCTCCTACATGTAAGGAGATTGTTTAGATGTATAGGGCTGTGGGATATAACACCTAATCAGATCTGGCAAGATTTAGTCAGGTGGCAACTCTATATGGGACTCTAAGACTTCAGTAATTCTGATGTAGCAGTTAGGCTTTCAAACATTGATTCTAGATGAACCAGCTTAAATTCTCCGTGGCCTTATTCAAAAAACATTGAATAAAGATATTTTATGTAGCTAATTTTTTTTCCCAGAACATATTATATTATTTGCACATACAAAAAAGCCTAGTGCAGGATTTGGAAGGAACCCTGGTTTTATTTCCAGAAGGCCTGTCCTGAAGATAGACACCCAAATTTGCCCCTCTTTCTTTGCAAACTAATACTTACATCAGTTTCAGTGTTCCTCAATAATGCTTAGTAACTGAAGTTACTGCTAGTTACTCCATCAATATTACCTATGCTAGTAAATTCTAAAATTTTAATTTTTTAAGCAACAGATTTAAGATTCAGTTCAAAGGAAACAAAAATCCTAGACAAAACTAAGTCCCAGTGGGTTGGGGGGTTTTTTGGTTGGTGTATTATTTATTTGTTTATTCATTTGTTGCCCTCCATGGGCACCCCCTTGTTCTGGTGGAGGAGCTTGTGACTTTGGAAGCTATGTTGGCAGTGGCAGATGCCTTCAGTACGGTCTCCCATGCCAGACAGGTCACAACTGAAGGGTGAAAGTGTGTCCATGAGCAGGGTGAGCTCACAAACCTTCAGGCAACCATGCTAGAAGAAGGACAACTCTAACTCCAAACCCGAGTAGATGAAGGACATTTAGCCCTGTAAGGCCATCCATCTAAGAGAAGAATGCTCTAACTAAACCTACATCCTGAGGACTTCGTTGTCACCGTCCAAGCTTGCTGGGCTGTGGCAGATGAACCTTAGGAGTAAAGAGTGGGGCCCGTTCCACTCACGCTTTGCCTCACGTAAAAAAGCCACTGCACAGGCTTGAAGGGTGAATCCACACTTGTAAAGCCCTGTAGTGACAGGCAAGGGATAAATTGGCAAGTGAAAGGTGCACTGGAAGCTGCAGACCCAACCCTGCATGCAGGTGTCTCAGGACATTGGTCACTCAAGACTGACCCAGGAGATGACAGTCTTGTTCAGCAGCATCCTGAGTGACCAAGCAGCCTTCTTCAAGGAGAGCACTGCTTGCTTCACATGGAGAGGGGCCTAGAAAAGGTGGCCTACAAAAAGCTCATCTCCCCCCCCAACCCAGTTGGCTAGCCATGGTCAGTGGGCATCTTCTGATGCAGCTGAAAAAAGACAAAGAGACAAAGGAATACATCTGCCTCTAAAGGTGTCTGCAGATTGACACTTGCATGTTGGAACATCGGAAGCATGCTTGATACATTGGACAGTGGGCATCCTGAGGATCGTTCTGCTCTAATTGTTCATGAACTCTCATGACTTAACATCGACATTATTGCTCTCAGTGAAGCTGGTCTTCATGAAGAAGGCAGTCTTAAAGACTATGGTGCTGGCTGCCCACTCTATTGGTCAGGCACACCCAAAACTGAAAGACACCTCTCAGGAGTTGGATTCATTATTAAAAACTCAATTTCCTCCAAACTTGAAAATTTGACGGTGGGTCATTCCGATCGCATTATTTCTTTACGCCTCCCACTACACAACAAGCAACATATTGTTCTCTTCAGTATTTATGCCCCAGTCCTCCAAACTGGCCACGTAGAAAAGGTCAAATTCTACACCCAAAAGGTTCCTGCAGGTGACAAGATCATAATCCTTGGTAACTTCAGTGCCAGAGTAGTAAAGAAGTATGAAGCCTGGAAAGGAGTACTAGGCAAGCATGATGTTGTAAACTGTAATGACAATGGACATCTCCTGCCAGAGTTTTGTGATGAGCAGCAGATCACCATCACCAACACTATCTTCCAGCAGAAAGACATCCTGAAGACAACCTGGATGCATCCTCGATCCGAGCACTGGCACCTTATTGACTATGTCTTAGTGCACCAGAGATACATTGGTGATGTCCGTCATACCCGAGTGATGTCTCGTGTAGAATGTCATACAGACCAATGCCTTGTGTGATGCAAACTTACCCTCTACTTTAAACCCAAACTTAAGAGGAGTGGCATCCCAAGGAGGAGGCTCAAAGTTAATGATCTTCAAAAAGATACAGTGAGAAATACCTTCCAGATAAACCTTCAAGCTAGACTTTTACATCATCCCATAGATCCCTCTCCTGAAGTGCTTTGGCAACACATTAAAAATAGCATCCTGCAGTCCTCTGAAGAATCCCTAGGGTTCTCCTCAAATAAAAACAAAGATTGGTTTGATGAAAACAACCAAGAGATCCAAGAATTGTTGACAAAGAAGAGAACCACTCACCGAGCACACCTTGATCAGCCATTTTACCATGTAAGAAAAGCAGTCTTTCGTCTGCATGCAGTAAGCTCCAACAGAAACTTCACGACATCCAGAATAAGTGGTGGATCAACCTAGCAGAAAAGACTGACCTATGTGCAGTCACGGGTGAGCACAGAGGGCTCTATGAAGTGTTGAAAGCAGTTTATGGACCACAAACCAGGTTGAAAGCACCTACTCAGCGCAGATGGCAAATGCTTCTCACTTCCATCCTGAACCAATGTTCTGAATATTTTCAGACTTTTTTCAGTGACATCCGTGTAGTCCAAGGCTCAGCAATTCAGCACATTAAACAACAATGGGTGATAACCAAACTGGACATAGCCCCTACTTTGGGAGACACTCTTAAGGCCACACAGCAACCGAAAACTGAAAAGGCAGCTGGGGTTGATGGAACCATATCTGAACTATGGAAAGCAATCCATGCTAAATTTCATGAACTCCTTGTGAGCTGTTGGGAACAAGGTACATTGCCACCAGATCTCCATGATGCAGTCATCATAACCCTGTACAAGAAGAAAGGAGAAAAGTCAAACTTCTCCAACTACCAAGGTATAACTCTCCTCTCCATTGCTGGAAAAATCCTTGCAAGAATACTTTTGAATAGATTAGTACCTGCTATAGCAGAGGAAGTTCTGCCTGAAAGCCAATGTGGTTTCAGAACCAACAAGAGTACCACAGACATGGTATTAATTCTCAGACGACTGCAAGGGAAGTATAGGGAACAGAACAAAAGTCTTTATGTGACATTCATTGACCTCACTAAAGCTTTTGACACTGTGAGGAGAAAGGGCCTGTGGCATACCTTGGAAAGATTAGGATGTACCCCCAAGTTCCTCAAAATGATCATCCTGATACATGAGGACCAGTGGGGCCAAGATATGGTGATGCACTCTCTGAATCCTTTCCAGTAATGAATGGTGTGAAACAAAGCCGCGTTCTCACACCCACTCTATTCACCATCTTCTTTATCACAATGCTCCAAAGGTCCACAGCAGACCTCAATGAAGAAAATGGAATTTACATCCGATATCATACTGATGGGAGCCTATTCAACCTAAGGAGACTGAAGGCCCACACCAAGACCCTAAATCACCATGTCCCTGAGTTGCTTTTTGCTGATGATGCCGCCCTCGTTGCTCACACAGAAGCAGCTCTGCAGTGCATAACATCCTGCTGTGCAGAGGCTGCAGATCTTTTTGGGCTGGAAGTCAGCTTGAAGAAGACAGAAGTTCTCTACCAGCCTATATACAGGAAGACTTCCATCATCCTCACATCACCATAGGGGATCAGAGCTGAAGACAGTCCAGCAGTTCAGCTATCTGGGATGCATTATTTCCTGGGATGCGAGGTTGCCAAAGAGATAGACAAGAGACTAGCAAAGGCATAGAGTGTATTTGGAAGATTTCATAAAAGAATATGGAGCAATAAACACATGAAGAAAAGTACAAAGATTAGACCATGTATGTCCCTATTTCCATACTTTTCTGTATTCAAACTTAAAATAAAATAATAAAATGTCAGACTTCAACGTCTTGATTCAAATTGGATGACTCATCATAAATTTCTCTTCAGTTTTTATATTTTGAATCTGACTACTAATGGGTGATGCAGAATAAACTAAAATAGTTTCAGTCTCTTCTATTTCATATTTGAGATGTTTATCGATAATTATTTTTAAAAGTATTTTTTTCTCTGTTTCAAGGTAGATTTGAAGATAATTAGAAATATATTACAAAAAATTCCATGTAGAAAGATCATAAATTTTATTACCTAGAAGACTGAAAATACTCGGATCAATAAGTCATGCTTTATAATTTATTATGTTAAAATTCTGTATTAAATTAATTAATTAAATTATTTATTTCCTCCATTGTGGTAGAGATTTGGGTTGGGTTCTTCATTACACATTATTTCAGGCATTTAAGAACAAGACCTAGAGTAACCATGACTACTCTAAGATTTTAAAAATTTAAGTGCAAAGTACCTACATTAGATATCCTAAATGTAAGCCTCAGATGCTTCCCTTAATGGATACACAGCTAAAGGATGTGTTTCTTGCTTGACTGTTTGTTAAAGGATTTGTCATAATAAGGAGCCTACAGGCTGGTTTTAATATTTAAGCATGTGCAACTTGATTGTCATAGTATCATTTTCCCTCATTCATGTTTCTTTAAAACCCTCCTGATAATCCTAGAAAATCTATTAATTGCAAATGCTATCCGGTATAATGAGATTATCCTAAGAAGTGTTTTGAAAGAATAAGAGGCAACAAAAAAGCTTTCAAAAATATGTCTCAGAATTCTGTGCCAAACCTGTGATAGTAAATTTAAGATTTTCCCAATTCAAGGTAATCAAGACAGTTTTAACTAACATAGGACAATCTTTAATTAGACTAACTGTACAATGTCAATACCTTCCTCTTTCAAGATTAGTTAAAGATGTAAGATATGCCTGTCTACTGAGATTTAAATACTAAGTTTTTCCATTAACAATAATAGAGTTCCTGCACACTCCGATGGCAAACATGGGATGTTTTCTTGATTTGCTCTGGAACACTTTGAATAGAGTCATGCTTTCAATGGTATGTATAGACTATGTAGCACTAATAACATTTCGTTTACTGTTTGGTGTTTATCTACTTTTCAGGCCAAGTGAGGACGCATTCTATCTAAAATGAAACCCCACTTGCATTTACTTGATTAGAATTTCTGGCATCACACTAAAATTAGTTTGCTTGTCTCCAGAATTATTTAATAGAAAGAAATAGATATATACATAGGGTGAGTCATTCGATGATAAAAGGAGAGGTGTGCAGAAAGAGTTGTCCTGTGGATGTCTCTCTCTATCATGATTGTTCATGACCAGAACTTAAACAGCTAGTTTTGACAATCTCCTTTCTCAAACCCATCTCCAATAATTATGTCTTTCCTAATAACATACATTTCCTCTGTTGCAGCATATATGCCTAAGAATCTTAAAGCACTCTAAATAATTACATTTGGAAATGCCTTGCTTCAGGATGCAATGGTTATTGCAATTTGATATGTATTACAAAAGTGATTGGATATGGTCATGGAAGAGAAATTTACCGAAATCTCTTAAACACAAAGACACAGGCTCTAGGGAAGAAAGTTGTTTTTCTGAAAATTACTGCAGCTATAAGAACATTCTGCACAATATCACAATATATTTATTTTATATTTGGAGTCTTTCCTGGAACCCAACTATTGTACATGTGTGAAATGGGATACTAAGCTAAGTGATTACTTGATCTGTTCTAATATGTTTATTTGGATATTCTAAGTTCAGGTAAGGTTAAAGTAGCACTGTTAAATTAAAAGTGGAATTCATAGGCCAGTAGTTTTTACATAAATCTGAGAAAATAAAAATTCTTTATGTATCCTTCATGACTGAGAACCAGAAAGTGAAACTGACCTGTCTACTTTGATTGAATGAGGTAAGGTGCAAAAATTACAGTACAACGGATTTTTAAAAAAACTGATGTTTTTTTGTTTTTGTTTTCCAGCAAATAAAAGTAGAAAAGTAAGTATCAGTGAAAGTCTGATTCAAAATCTATTTGTATTCTACATGACAGATTTTGAAGAACATTACAACTTTGTATTGCTTTGGAAAGCACCTGGCAAAATTGACAGAACTTGCACAGTTAACATGAGATGAAAATTTTCTCAAGACTAGCTCTCAGTCAAATAAGAGAATGATCAGACCATGGTGGAAGTATTTGCTGGTTTGCTTTTTTTTTTTTTTTTCCTAGGAAAAAAAATTCCAAAAAAAAGTTCTGCAATTATTTTTCATTCGACTGTAGATGTAAAATAAAACTCCTTGTACTGAAAAACAAACAACAAAAACCAACTAAGAAATGCAATAATAATGATAAAAAATATGCAATCCTTAATAATCAAAGAACTCAGGAATGAGGACACTTACATAAGTGAGAGAGATGGAACTTTTAGATCATGCTCTCAGCATGAATTTTCAGCAGCATAAACTGCAGTCTCTCCTATGAAAGCTGTTTACTTGCATGCAAATAGTTTCGTCTTTTGCAATATTGATATGTTAGCTAGTGTTCTTGTCAACCACATGAGGGGTAAAGAGTAATAGCTACTCAGAACCAGGTAAATCAGGGCTTGGGGTAACACTGAAGGTCCTCCCTCTCGAGAAGTTTACATTGAATTTTTTCCTCACAAAGCCTAATAAAAGTGAGGCACTCTGCAGTCTGCTGGGTACACTCTGCAAGAACTTCTGGCTGCAGGCAAAAGATACCTTCTGAGGAAAATAGCATATTTTTCCAAGAAAATACCTACCAAGAAGTATAAATTCAAAAAATATTTTAAAAATTTGAATAACCATCTGTTATTACAATTTAAACTATTAGCCACCTTTACAGCACATGTAACTAGAAATTATAGCACTCTCTTATATGTCTCTCAAGTTTTCTTAACATTAAAGGTCAGTGATGAGTATTCAAAATTTATTCAATGCCATAAATGGTCTGAAATCTGTTCACTTTGTCTGTTTACTTACAGCTTGTTACTTCATGTTGCATATACCATAGAATAATGGAATGATTTGTGTTGGAAGGGACCTTAAAGATCATCTAGTTCCAGCCCTCCTGCATGGACAGGGACATATCCACTACATCAGGTTGCTCAAAAGCCCATCCAGTCTGTCCTTCAACACTTTCAAGAAGGAGGCACCTACAGTTTCCCTGAGCAACCTATGCCAGTGTCTCATGATTCACATAGTGAGGAATTTCTTCTTAATGCCTAATCTTAATACACCCTCTTTCTGCTAAAAAAAACATTTCCCTGCATCTTATCACTACATGCCTTTTTAAAAAGTCCTTCTTTAGCTTTCTTTTAGGCCCCCTTCCAGTACAGGAAGGGCACTAGAAGGTCTTCCCAGAGCCTTCTCTCCAGGCTGAACAACCCCAACTCTTTCATCTTGTCTTAATATGAGGAGTGCTACAGCTCTCTGATTATCTTCATGACCTTCTTTTGTACTGTCTCTAATAATTGCTTGTCTTAAGTTCTTATGTTGGAAGCTCCAGAATTGGAGACAGTACTCCAGGTGGGGTGTAACAAAAGTAAAGTAGATGGGAAGAATCACTCCCCTTGACCATCTGGCCATGCTTCATTTGATGCAGCCCAAGATGTGGTTGGCCTTTTGGGCTGCAAACGTGCATTGCTGGCTAAAGTTGAGCTTTTCATCAACTAACACCTCCAAGTCTTTCTCAAGACTGCTCTGAAGACATTCTTTGCCCAGCCTGTATTTGTGTTTGTCCTGGTTTGGGCCAGGATAAAGGTGATTTTCTGGTTTGTACTTTTGCTTTCAGCTAAGTCTCTTGTAAGTAGTTGCACTTAGTGAAATTAACAGCAAGTTTCTCAGACAGCGTCTGCTTCTAGGACTGATAACACTCGATGTTTATAGTTACTGCCAGAGACTGGTGTGCAGAGCCAAGGACACTGCTCAGCTCTGAGGAACATTTTACCTTCCAGAAGGAGTAAGGAGGTCCCACCTGAAACCCTCCTCTGGGGAGGACCAGACAAGATAGATGCCAGAACTGACCAAACAGAGTATTCCATCCCATACACATCATACTCGGGTATTTGAGGGATCATAAGGGTCAAACCCTTCTTCCTGCCCTTCATGCCCTTCCTCACCTGTTCCCGGTTTTTGCTTCAGCATCCTGAGAGGCTGACGTTCGTTCTTCTGCCTGTGCCAGCCTGAATCTGTGTGTTCCTGCCTCCAGCTCCCAACTGCTGCTGACTCCAGGATTCCAGCCTGGACTTTCCCAGGGCTGCCCTGCAGCCTCGGTGCTGACGTGAGAGTTACTGGGGGGAAAAAGGGAGGAACATGATATCAATTTTCCTGTATATTTGTATATATTTAGTAATTTTTCCTATTTATCATTACTGTTTCATACTTTCCAACCCATAAGTCTCTCTCCCTTATTCTCTCTCTTTCCTTTATCAGAGAGCAATCTGTCATTTGGTTTAATTGCCCGGCCAGTGTTAAACTGAGACAGATTTTATTGGCGCCCAGCGTTAAACTGTGACTTTCTGACAGTGTGTTGACCTCATACACAGCTTGGTGTCATCAGCAGCCTTGATGAGGGTACAGTCAATTCCACTGTCCATGTTACTGACAAAGATGTTATCTTGAAATATAGATAGACAAAACAACCTTTTGTATAACATTTAGGAACTCAATAAGCAATTTTTCCAATTTTCCGAGTGTATGTCTACATATCTTTTACTCATTAGTCAGAAATGATACATGTAAATAGGGAGATAGTCTGCAGACAAAATGTGGAATAATTTGCTTTCTGTTATTTTAGCAAGTTAGTGTGAAAACGGTTAATTTCATATTTCTGTTCTTGCTGTATCAGTGTATCAGCAAATAAATGATTTTATTTGCTGTGATCTGGTTTGTCAGATCAGAAATGAACATAAGCATAAGCCTTTTGTTTAAAAAAAAATAACTGAAATACTTACTATTTTCAACATCTATTTGCAGTGCATTAACATTCAGATATTTTATGCCCCATACAAATTAGAAATGTACATAAATAGATTTATATTAAAAAAATAAATCTTTGGATGCAGGCAAAATGAGAACTTGTTTTCAAGGGTTAATAGTTTTGTTTTGTTTTCTTACAAAAGTGATTTGAAGTTTCTATGACTACAATTAAGATCCTATTTCAGTTGCCCAATAAATTTAATGCTTCAATAAGGTACATGTCTTGATATATGATTAATAATTTTGATAATTTTCAGTTCATTGTGAACCCGATCCAATATTTAAATCAGTTGGTTGTGGAAAAGACTTCTTTCTTGTATAACTTAAAACAACTCCCCTTGTCTCCAAGGTTTTGCATTTCAGGTGTTGCCAGTGATTGAATTACAACCTGTCTCTGTTACTCTAGTTTTTGAAGAAAGGATAGTTCAACAGGTTTCCTAAAATTTAAGTCTTTATAACACATACACACTCAAATTGTAACTTTCTCAGTTCAATCAGATCAAAATTAATAGTGTCTATTCTTTTTTAACTTTGTGCAACCACTTCATCTGTTAGGTAAATTACAGCAAGTGCAGAAAATTCTCTGAATTCTTACTTGATTAAAGCACCCAGCAGAAAGCTTTCACTTGCATAAACTTTATGCTTAGAAATGAATATATATATTTTAAATGAATAAAAGAAAAAAAAAAGAAACAGCCTTTTTCCAATGAGAGCTATTAATATTTTATGTCTCACTGAAGTGCTGCTCCCTTTTCTCTTTCTTCTTGACACCAGAGTAGATATTAGCTCTTTATTTTTATGTTTCCCTTTTTCTTGCTTCTACCATGCCCACAGCCCCAATAATAACAGCAACTTCAATCTGCTTCTTCCTGGTCTGGACACCACACTTGCTGTCTTTTCACTTTATTAGCTTAAGCATTAGCTTTTTGAAGCGAGTAAAATTATAAATGACATGTAATCCTATGCTGGGTGGCAGAGGGTTGCTTTCTGAGTCTGTGATTGACTGAGGTGAACAGGGAAAGGGAAAAATTTGTTCTGAGGGTTGCAGAGTGCCAAGTGATATGTCATGGCCTCTGGCAACAAGAACAGCATTGTATTTATAATCAGTGCAACATGCTGAGAGGGCAAATTAAGCTGCAGGAAGCCCAGCTGTGGCAGTGACATAAGGGGCCATGCTGTACTCCATATCCTTTCACAGATGTTAGCTTGTGCTAGAGCCACAGCTCCAGTGAAGTATTTTGAGACTCACAGAAAGCAGGCTCTGTTCACGGATGAGGGACCACAGCTTGTATGGTGTGGATCCTTGTATTTCACCAAGCCATTTGTTCTATAAATCCTATTGGCTGTCTGCGCTTATGAAAACTGTTCCAAAAGATGTTGACAGACCCCACTGTAAATTAGTATCTCTGTTCAAGTTGGGGCAGAGTAATAAAATGAAGGCTAGTGCGAGGTCAGACCCAATAAAGCAAATGTCAAAATCATGTCGGCAGGAAAATATGGAACTGACGTATCTTTGGGACTTCAGAGATAAATATCTGCCAGTGATGCACTGCAGGGTCAGTGCCTGGATCACACAGCCTTTGAAAGAAGGAACACAGATTTTCTACACAAGTCCCATTTTTGCAGTTGTAGTTCATATTGGAATGAGGCTGATGTCTGGATCCACAGTCAGTCCACTTGTGATGTTTCTGCTGTGCAATGCAGCATGAATTTTAAACTTTTTGTTGCCAGTTGTCTTTTGATCTCCATTTCAAGACCCTGGAAACAGGGAAATTTCAGTGATACACAACGGAGTGCTAGTACATGGAGAAAGGGAGGCGAGAACTCCACTAAGGCTCGTGGGAACAAATTGCTGCCCATATTTACCCAAACCTAGAAACTTGTATGCAGTGGTAGCTGCATGTGAAATGACCTTAAAATTCTTTGAAAATCACACTCACACACCTCAAAGAAAGTCTTCAGCTCAGTCAAAACACATTCTAGTTTGTTAATTTTACATCAATGTGTACAGATCAAAGTTCTTTTAGCTCAGATTAGAAATACTGAAACTTGGGATATCAGCCCCAAACTACATCAAATCCTCTGAAGAACTTTGGATTGGACAGATTTTAAAAATATCAATAATTTAATAAATTACTTATTAAAAAAAAAAAAAAAAAAAAAAAAAAAAGGAGGAGGAGGAGCACAGCAAAAATGTATTTAAAATATACAATGGAAACAAGAAATACTTTAAATGTTATACAGTATAATGTGATTTGTTCAAATCAGGCTTTTTTCATACCTCACTCCCTATAAAAAATTTGCTTTCTGCTTTGTAATGCATCTCTAGTAACAGGCTTTTCTTGTGTAGATTTCATGAAAACTCAAATATGAATTTAGATGATGTTGAAAGAGAGATTTAGCCTCAAGTTGTATCTTAGATGAATTTATAATCCAGGCTGGGTATTTAACATGCATCTTGTATCATGTATGATAGTAATTAGTTGAAAATATATATTTTCTCTTGATATTAAGGTTCTGGAAAAAGGAGCAGTACATCAGCTCAGAATCCAAGTGTTTTGCTTTGTTGAGTATTACCTTTAGCAAAAAACCCCCCAGTTTATTAAAAAATTAAATTGTATTTGAAAACTTCAAAATCAGGATTAAAAAACATTTATATTATCAGAACAATAATTTTCAGAGGAGAAAAAATGAAGCTGTTAGCATATTTTGCAAGGACATGTTGCATTCTGACAATTTTCATACAAATATCTTAATTATTTCAATCATTAAATTCTATATAGGCTTGAGCATTGGGACTACTCTTATGATTCTGATTAAAAGGTGGAATGAAAACAAGTATTTCCAAGATAAGTACTTGTCAGTTTGCTTGGGCTGAATGCAAAGTCTTGAAATAGCTTTTCCATTATTACATTGTTGGAACCTTATCATCTTGGACTTTTGACCTTTCAAATTTCCTTATTTCTATACAAATTCTGTTTACTTCACAGCCATCAATTTGCTGCAGATCAATCACTCAAACTCTGTAGAATATGTACAGTTCTGAGCCTCCAGAACTTGGTCTGATATTTGCAATCCATCTACCCTTGCTTTTTGTGCTATAATTTTCTCACTAGCGGGACACATACTCACCCATCCGAAACCCTTAAGTGAAACCACCATAAGCATGGTTCATTGTTGAAGGTATCAGAGAGTATTTTCTCACATCATCCATCATGTATCATCTCAACAAAAATACATTCTAATTGTGCAGATTCTAGATTATCTGCTTTTCATTCACTGTCTGGGATCAAAACACACATGGAAGTTTAATCACATCTGAATTCTCAGTAACTTAGGTAAGGCAATGTTGCCTTCCATGCCAAATACATCAAAGAAGATAAGAATCTTATTTTGCCACAGACACCAGTTGCCTTATACAGATGACATTTAGCTATTATCTAAACCAATTATATAGCTTTCTTTTGTGTATAGTTTTAAATATACATCTCCAGGACAGTTCCAAGAGGCTTGAAGAAATTGGAGCCTAAATTTATTTTACATAATTTTGTGAATGTTGTTGAGAGACTACAATAAAAGTCTAATCACTTTGAGATCTGCCTTCAGCATAAAACATGCATAGGTGTCTGCAGACAGTTATTTAGCTCACGTGTGGGGTGAATCACTCTCTGGAAGTGACTTTTCCTCCATCATCTACTGGGAAAATCAATTACGATGTGAATTAACCTTCCCTGCAACACATAGGATGTTTCCAGAACTTGATGATAAATCTAAGAAATGTGTGGCACAGCTCAGGATAGAAACGACCCGTCCAAAACCCCATGGCTTTGTTAACTTCTACTGCCTTCCTCTTTTCACAGTTTTATCGACTCTGTGTTTCTTTTTTAACTTACATTGTTTTACTCAGTAACTAAAACCAAACTCTAAAGGTGTGAAAGTTTTACATGATACTGCCTACTTTGAGAAATCCTGTAGAAATCCACAACTTCTTTCCATAAATAAGTTAAAACCAAATTATTACCATTCATTATCTCCCTTTTTTAGAATAAATTAAAAGATATCCATAGTAAAATTTCTAGTAAGAAATTATAGAGTGATGTACAGATACATACATGAATAATCATACCAAAAAAGGGATGCTAATCAAAATACTAAGGAATTCTGAAATAAGGTGTTTCTTGATGGAAATATGTATTGATCAATATTATATATTTCACATAAAGCCCTGACTTGCAGAATTGAAATGGAACGGTCAGCTTACACTGATATTTCCATTTCAAAATGACCTTCAAGAAAAGCCATGCACTTTTCAAACACTATACAAAACAGGTAAAGTTGATGTTATCCCTGTTAGATAGGTTAATTTTAAGATATTGTTAAATTTTTACTCCTATAATTGCAGTCTGAATCATTCAGTGTTTATACTTTCAGTGATAATATTTAAATTTCTGCCATCAATTGTGATGGAGACTAATTTTTCAGGGTTTTTTTTTTTTTGTTGTTGTTGTTGTTTTTATTTTATTTTTATTTTCTTAAGTAGTGTTCAAATGAGACATGGATGAAACAGTAGGTTAAGTTATATAAAGCAAATAAGAGTTTCTGTTGTGTGCTGATACAAACTATTGGAACTTGAAGCATACCCTACAAGAGGAAATGCTCTGCTACATGTTTTTTTGACCAGTCAGCTAAGATGTATGCATTTTTCTCTGTTAATGTGTGAGGTTTACTGATTACATGCTCAAAACAGTTGTGATCCATAAATGGTATCACTCCTAGTATTGCTGTTGTCAAAAAACATATTGTCAAAGCAGTTCCAGATTTGTATTTTATTTTAAAATTTAACTTAATTTAATTATTTTATTTTATTATTTAATTATTTTTTTAAGATGCTATAATTGCTAAGCAATCGGAGTATATCCTGGAATACTAAATATGAAGACAATCTGTGATTCATTTCAGCAGTGTGTGTAAGAATATTTTTTTATTTTATACTATATTTGAAATGGTGAATTCATTTCAACAATTAGTATGGTGGCTGGAAAGCTTCAGTACAAGATTCTGATATACCTGGGTTGGGGTTTTTTGCTTTTTTTGTTTGTATTCCTTAAAAAGTGCACCTTTATTATTTTAAGTGCACAATTAGGCACCTAACTTTCAGTTTATCCACAAAAAAAACCAAACCCAAAACAAAACAAAATGAGCTGTGGAAAGCTCCATATACCTGGCTGGATACTACCATAATTTTTTACTCACAGTTAAGCTGTAGAATTTAATGCTGCAGGATGTAGTGCATGTTAATGTCATGAATAAGTCCAAAATGGAAAAGAAGTAGAAGGAGAGAATTCTAAGGCTGATAAGGAGAGACTGAGGGAACTGGGACTGTTTAGGTTGGAGCAGAGGAGGCTGAGGGAGTCATTATTGCTCTCTAAAACTACCTCAAAGGAGGTTGCAGGGAGCTGGGTGATGACCTCCTGAATAAATAATGATAGGACTAGAGGAAAGGCCTGAAGTTGCACAATGGGAGGTTTAGTCTAGGTACTAGGAAGAATTTCTTTACTGAGACAAGGTCTGGAAGGGGCTGCCTAGGGAAGTGGTGGATTCATCATCCCTGGACATGTTTTAAAAATGTGTAGAGAAGGCATTTCAAGACATTACTTAGTGGGACGGTGGGTTTTTTTGTTCTGTTTTATTTGTTTCTGGTTTGACAGTTGAATACATTGATCTTTGAGGTCTTTTCCAACCATGACAGTTCTGTGATTCTTCATCAAAGAGGCCACTTATGGCTCGGATTGTTTATGTGCACATGAATAGTTGATCTATAGGAAGACATATCAGGTCAATGTTTTTCCTAATCTTAATTTTTTCTCCAGGCAACTACAATTGGCCAGCACTGAAAAGAGGTCTTTGGGCTTGGTATACCATTGGGTGACCTGCTCTGACTTCAGTTCATTCTGCTTACTACTTGAAGGCATCAGAGATCAGACCTTTGCTCATTCACACCTTGGCCTCTTTGTTATGACTGCCAACAGAAGTCTCAATTAATAGCAATTTTATTGGTAAGTTGTGAGATGGGCTTCCTAATGTCTGAACTCACTACTGATCAAAGCCATCGTTGCTCTGTTAACTATAAAACAAAAATGACAATTTATATTAGGAGTGAATAAAGCCTTAAGATATTGAAACAGGTCTGTAGCCACCATATTCTTTTTTAAAAAGGGTAGGAGGAGGCCATCGAGATCAGAGAACAACAGCATTCATTATCAGTTGTATCACAGAAAGAGGTTGAGGGCTATACCCTTGAGCAGATATGGTATTCTCTTCAACTTATTCAAATGACACAGAACTATCAATGTGAGAAATTAGTTTCAATAAGAATAGACAGATCTCTGTTAGATTTAAAAAAAACAAGCAAAAATCAAACAAAAAAAATCACAACAAAACAAACAATTCTCAGATGAAAATAACAAAGAGACTAAATATTTGTATTCCATGATAGCTAGAATTGACCACATTTGGATAAAGGCAAGTGTTTAACAAATTAGCTGAAATCCCTTATTGTCAGGTTTTTTGCAATAATTCCTAGTATGCCTTTTGATCCCTTCTTTGAAATTTGTTTTCTCTTTTCAGGAAGAAAAAAATATCACAAATAGCATGTTGTGTCTTTGTTTTGGCTTTGGTTTGGTTTTTTCCTTGCTTGAAAAATAATGCAGAAGGAATTGTTTTGCAGCTGAAAATTAATGTAATGCATTATGTCCAGGAAATTTCTTCAATATATTACTTGCCAAGCCTTTGGTCCTCGTGAATAAAATAATTTTAATTTATCTCATTTTTCACAACAGAGCCAATGATTGTTTTACCTAAACTGCCATTGTGACTAAGTAGAGAAATATCAGGGTTCTTGGTCATTTTATTGGAACTCAGCTATTAAGTCCACTAGGTTAGCACTGAGCATCACAGAAATTGCCACTTCAGAGAGAAAATGTCCTGGAGAATGTAACAGAGGATGAAAATATTTCATTTGGCTTTTTTTGCACTGCCTTTTAGCATTAAATAGAAAACTATATCTTTGCTATAAAACTCAAAAAAAGTGGATGAACACAAGGTGTAGAAAAGTTATAATTTTAAATTAAATGTTATAAATATTTGGAGTTAATTTCTTACATGTTTATGTATTTATTCCCTTTTGTATAAAGCTATTATTACAGCTTTATTGCTATATCTTTTTCATGAAGGTCTTGCATCCTTAAGGGAAAACATGGTCCTAGTGTTACCTTTGTAGAGTATTGTTGATTTTAATGCACATGGTTAGTATTTTCAAATTTCTCTTAAGGATTTAGATAAATGCCTTCTGCTAAGTTATGCAGCTGAGGTCCTGCTGTAGGTACTCATACTTGCATTCAACTTTGTGTGCTTGTAGCTGCAACAGTCAAATCAATAGCTCAGAGCTATAACTCAAGCCAATTGACAATTCTGACCTGCAATTTTTGTCAATACTCTGAAATTCACCTATGGAAATTTAGGCCTCCTGCCAAGGTAGTTATAAAAAATATTCAACCTTCCATCTGTTGCATTATGATAAAAATTAAAAAGCCCACATTATACAAACAGCACCATAGATTCCCAAATCACTGCTATTGAAAATAACAAATCTATATTATTTTTTTTCTAAAACATTAGAACTGAAAAAATGTAATATTTCATGTTTCCTAAGTAACAAGGGACATAACTTTCTTGTGGTTCTAAGTGCATATTTAATATTCAAACTGATAAAAACACCTAAAATCACAAGGAAAAGTTTGCTCTGAAATTAAAAATGGTTAAATGCTTTGATTGATCCTAAAAATGATGAATAATTTAGTTTTATGTGTTGCACTTTTCATGCAACTCAGCATGGCAAAGATATGAGTAGCTTGAAAATACCTGAAAGACTATTTTTCACCCAACTCTATCAATTAGTTGTAGAAGGTTTAAGGATATGACTCTTTTTTTTCTCTTTGCAATTCACCTGTATAACAAAGAAAAAGGGGTCTACTGGCCAGAGAGTTGTCCCAGCATGTTTTTTATCTATTGTGCAAAGGATGAGTAAACCTAAGAAGAAACTTGAGTAACACTGGCATCAGATTAAGTTTACCTAGTGTTTTAATAATATTAAAGCAGACAATATTTCAATAAAGTGTGAAAAAGTCATCTCCAGAATTGCAAAAGGATTTTGGTTTTCTGGAAGATTTATTAGAACATGATACTTCCATCCCAATATTGGCAACAGAATCTTTTACTGATCTGCAGGACAACACCAGTATGAAAGGAAATATCTATGCTTCCTCTGGACACTGCCTTGCCTAGAGGCCTCATTTGTAACATGAAGAAGAGGAAGGTAGTGTAGGTCAGAATCTTTCATTTCTTTTTATCATTTCCTGCAGTTAACCAAGAAAGTAATAAAGAAATATGTGTGTGTGTGTGTGTGTGTGTGTGTATAAATTAAGACATTTTAAAGATAGTGGCAGGGAATGAGATAAAAGCACATATGGGTGTTTTCCCCATTCCCAGCTGTAAATGTATGGGCAAATTTTAATGAATATATGCATGAAATATGAGCATAAGGAAGCAGGAAAATCCATGAGAGTGAAAAAGAGAGCAAGAGAGTGAGACAAGGCAAATATGCCTTAGCATTTGGTGCAGATTTTCAAGGCCAAAAAGAATTTCAACAGCCTTTTAGAAAAGAAACTATGAAGAAATTTGATCTTTAACTACACTAAATCTTTGGGTGCCTTTCTACAATAAAAACAAGAAAATGCAAATGAGTTTAAGTTAGATGAAAATCTTTGATTATACAGTGCATTAGTCAGATCAACACTTAGATTAGGGTGATCAGTTCTGGTCGTCACATTACAACATAAAATATTGAAACACTTGACAAGGTAAAGAGACAGGAGATGAATTTGATCTTCGGCTGTGATTATATTGTATTAATGACTTCCTATCATATTACTGGCTTCTCTATCTTATTAGAAAAACATTACTTTCTAATCGAGTAAGAAAAGAGCCAAAAGAAGCAGCATTTTAGAAACTGTTATTATTAGCATTCCTTTTCATTAGCTGTATCTTCAGTCCTTATTTAAAGAAAAAGACATTAAATTAGTTTATATATTTCAATTGTGATAGTGACATTCTCTGATCAATAAACCTAAACTAGAGCAGAACATTACATATGCAAGACATTCATACAAAATATCTCATGCTGCATCCCAGGAAGAAGAGACCATATACAAACAAAAATAGAAGGCAGTCTTTAAGAATGAAGGTAGCATGCCAAGAATATAATTTCATTCCTTGATAGTTCTACTGAGAGACTTGGCTGTAGAAGTATGGGTAAGTCCCACTGTGAGATGTGTAGTGGCTAAACTCTGTTCCTTCTACATTGTCATTCTTCTTGTATTCATGTATCAAGAAAAAAGAAATGGATCATGTGGACAGTGTAAGGCATATCATAAGTCCAAATGCAGTGCCATAAGGTTTTTTGTTTTTTTTTTTTTTAATGCTGAAGGAATCAGTGTTACCTGTTAAGAGAACAAGTGACAGCATGGGATACCTTTTTATTATCAGGGGGAGTTATTCATCAGATCTTTGTAAACCTGCCCTGTGTTAGAGCTGTATGTGCTGTGATTCTCCTCACCTCAGAAGCTCTTACTTTTCTGAGTAAGAAAATCATGCTCAGAAAACTAACTTCCAGGGCTTCATTGCCCTTTCTGTGGACATCCTTCAGCTCCTTTCTAGCCTTTAATGTTGCAAGAAGGTACTTGTAGAATTAGTAGTAATATGCTCAGACACATATATGTTGGTTGAAGAAATAAATATGAATAAAAAAATGACCTTGATTATTTGTACTCTTACTTTCATCAGAAAATTGGCTTAATGTTTTTCTGGGAGGCAAGTATTTGACAAGTTTTAGTAAATGGTAAATTAAATCTCTAATATAGTTAAAGGAAATCTCACCAACATTTCTTTTTCCTAACAGAAGGGTTAGAAATTGCTATTGTAGTTAGATAAAAATAATCAAGATCCAAAAGTTATATTGCTGTGCTGGCGATTTTAATCACATATTAACCTTTTCTCCTGACTATTTTATTTCAATTATTTTCCCTTGTATGAAGAAAAGCAGTTATTTTCCTTTGACATCAATTGCAAATTAGATTCATACCCTTTAAACAGAAACAAAGATTTTTTCCATTGTAAGAAAACTTTTGCCATTTAACATACTCCATCTTTGTCTTGAGATATTTTATCAAAATGCAGTAGCATAGTTTAAGGAAGATACAAAGCCCTCATTCTGGGAAACATAAAATGCAAAACAGGTTAATGCCAGCCCTGTGGGCATATGTCTTTTTTTAATAAGAAATGGAAAAGTCTATTGCAAGGTCCTCCAGACGGTGATTTGAAATGCTCTCTGGACTCTGAGTTGTCCAGTAAAGAGGTGTATCTCTCACCCTCACTGTGGAAGAAGTGTGGACATTAATTTTATTAGTATATGTGAATGCCCCATTTTATCATCAAAATAGGATGGAATGGGGAGGGTGGAGAGGAAAAAAGAGAAGAGAGAGGGGAAAACAAATGGTTTTAAAAGAGCCCGAACACCAGCAAAACCCACACTACAGTAGAACACAATCAATGAATGGACACACCCTTCTTGCTGCTCCTTATGCTCAAAGACATTTAGATTGCAAAGATCAGGTAATTCCTGACTAGAGGTCATCTATAAGATTTACGTAGCTAAAATTCTCTTTCTCATAGCAGTGGGGAGATGGATTTTCCAGGACCAGCTGACACAGTAGAATATAGACTGTCTAAAGTAATTTTTTCTTTGGTTCTGAAGTTCATTACTCATAGTGCAGTGACACCACAGACAATGGTCAGTGAGATACTGAGACAGAAATCAGTCTTTTCCCCTCCTTACCAGAGGAAGGGATTGGTCCCTTATAACAAAACAAAACAAACAAACCAAAACAAAAAATCCCAGTCACAGAAATGACAATGCACAGATTTACCAAGAACTTGCTGTAGATTTTTACATGGGGACCCTCCATCTCACATTGTGTGAAAATGCTCATCCATGTTGCAGGTCCATCAAACACAGTCCACTCAACATCCATGAAGTCAATGAATTAGACTCTTTGCTTATTCTAGATAAACATAGGATATTCCCATATTTCTCATTTTATTATTATTTTAATTTTTCTACATGAAAGTCACCTGTCATCATTGTTATTTTCATTTTTGTTTCTTTTCCACTTGATGGGCTACAACAGAATTTTGTAATAAGAGATGAAAAAGATTATGTTTTAGACTATTTCAGATATTATTTTTTAGGGTTTTACATTTTGATATTTCTTTTATGGGGAAAATCGTAATTCATTGTTTTACAAAACAAAGAAGAAAGAAATTCCAGCAAAGGTAGAGAAATAGCAGGCTGCAAGAGGTACTGTGGTTGTTAAAAATTCTTTTCAAATGTAATAATTCTTTCAGGTTTAATTTATAGTTACTTCTGTGGTTTGTGTTACATAGGACTAAGCTTCAAGAACATCATTTAAATTGGCAGGAAAGTATGTTTAGGAGAAGAAGGAATAAACCCTCCCTATTGTCCTACTTCAAGTTTCTACACTTGTGTATGGGATTATAGAAGGGATTATAGAAGCTACTTACAAAATATTACAGGCAGTGAGGAAATGTCTTGGCTCTAGCTTTAACTTATCACCCAAAGAACCTGTTCAACCACAAAGGAGTAAACAGGCTCCATGAAATAACAGAATAATAAAACCACAGAAAAGTTTAAAGGGACCATGAAGATCATCTAGTTCCAATGGTCCTTCACATGAGCAGGGACACATCCCATTAGACTGTGTTGCTCAAAACCCCATCCAATCTGGTGCTGAACATTTCCAGGGAGGGGGCACCCACAGCTTTCCTGGGCAGCCTGTGCCAGTGTCTCACCACTCTCACCAGAAAAGTTTTTGTTCATAATGGCCTTCTCCTCAGGATTTCTTTCAATACATTCTACACCCAAACTACATTTATGTTTGGGATTTCCATGACCCAGGTGCAGGACTTTTCACTTCACCATGTTAAACTTAATTAGGTTTGCATAGGCCAACCACTGAAGACATTGAAGGTTCCTATGGATGGCCCCCTTTCCCTCCAGCCAAACCACACATCTTAGTGTCCTCAGCAGACTTGTTAAGGGCACACTCAAATAAGAAATGATCGTGGCCAACCACCCTCGAATAATTTCTGTGGTTTGTTCCTAGGTAGTGAAGAAGTAAACTGCCCCTCAGTGTAGATGGTTACAAGTCCCTAAAGTTTTGAGCCAGCCGATAGAGCATATGTTCAATGACTGTGAGCTGTCTCCTGTTGCTTTCTTTCTGACAGTAGTCCTGTTGCAGGAATTATAAATGTTGCATTAATATATATTGCATGAATGCTGTAAGGTGTAATGAGTAGAATACAATTCAATAAAACAAGAAAACAAACCAACTAATAGAGCAGTGGGAGAATAAATATTCTAAGGAACTCATGCTAAGGTTACATGTTTAACATTTTTTCACTGTATTGTCAATCATTTGAATCTCTTAGAGTGAGGGCAGACATTTTTATAGCATTTTCTGTTTAGCATTGGATGTTTGAAGTGGCACAGCAGAAAGGAAGGTGAATTTTTAGCTATAAATTTTGTTTTGCAACGTGAAAGCTGCATAATAATGAATAAGTTTTTTTTATTTCCATTTTATTTCTTTACCCAAGGAAGGACCAAATCATTCTGAAAATATACTAGAAGTCAATGACAAAGTAATAGAAAATGCTGACATTTGGAAATATCTTTCGAAGAAAGTTCTCTACTGCTAGTTTTCAGAATCTATTCCTCCATTGTAGATAAACCTGGAGGCAAAGAGTCTAGATGATGTCCTTCATACTGACTGAAAAATCAAATCTCATTAATATGAAAGGAGCAGTGGTTAAATATTTTTTTTCATCACCAGAATATTTGTGTTTTTTCAGATTGTTATTTAGTATTATTACTGTTGACAATAACCACTAATCATACCTTCACATTTATACAGTGTTTTTTTTATCAGAAGGCCCCAGTGCCTTAGCACCAGAATCACTTTCTTACTCATGGGAATGCAGCCTTGATTTTTATCTGTGATCCGTGCTGCACAGCAAGCAACGAGATAAATCCCATGAATACTAAAGCATTTTGTGCAATTTTATTTCCTTTTGTGGGCAAAATCTTCAGTTTCAAGTGTTGGTACAAAGAATCAGAAGAGCAGTGAAACATGGAGTCCTTCAGGAACTTTACAATAGAAATGGTCTATCATCCCTTTTATCAAGTTAGTTTGGTACTTAAATATACCCAATAATAAAAACCCAATTTAAGATTTGATGAAAAGAAATGAGCCATCTAGTCAAGTATCATTCATCTGTGTCCTCTCCACTATTTGGAATAAGGGAAGACTCTCCAGGACATCCATAGTCTCAATCTGAGGTCAACGCATAGGACACTCATCCTGAAATGTGCTCTACAGTCATTCTTTTCTGAATGTACAGGAAGTCAAGTCTAATGAATTATCCAAACTACTACCTTTTAGAGATTTAAAATTAGCTGAACCGGATCTTACCTTAGACAACAATGTAATGTTCAAATCCCTGTTTACTGACTGCAGGTCATATATAGGATACTATATATCCATATAATATGGGTAC
The DNA here is from genome assembly GCA_023637945.1 of Phaethornis superciliosus. Classification (NCBI taxonomy): domain Eukaryota; kingdom Metazoa; phylum Chordata; class Aves; order Apodiformes; family Trochilidae; genus Phaethornis; species Phaethornis superciliosus. Next base: position 65,468,709 of record JAJQWJ010000004.1, read on the forward strand.
ATATGCACAGAGACTGATGCATGTGTGTGCACACGCGCGTTTATATCCATTTATGCAAAGATTTGTAATGATTACAAACATATTTGGTTAAAGTATTTAGGATAGTGCTTAAGAAGATCCAAATTTGGAAAAGCTGAAACTTGTCACAGGTTTTCTATCTGTTGAAAAACACGATGGGTATCAAAGACTAATAGTGTGGAGAGAAAAAAACAACAAACATACAAACCAAAACCAACAACAAACCAAAACAGACCTAAAAACGAAAAGTACCAAATCCCCCAAACCAACTAACAAAAATCTATACATTTTCTCAAAACCATAATATGACCAAAACACATATTTTTGTCATTGCAGACGTCCATTTGTTAGCTACCTATCACTGTTGAAGTACAAAGCAAAAACAGCTGAAGTGAATGTCTAGAAGTTAGAGGCTTTAATTGTATTTTATGGTGGGTTTTTTTATGGTGAAGGCTTTTGCATCAGAGCTGTTGCTCTCACATGGGAAAAAATGTACTTTATGAAAGAAAAAAATGAAACACAATAAAGATCTCCATGCTAAGCTTTCTTTCCATTGAACTGTGGACTTGAGGTTCAATGTATGTTTTACAATATTTTACTGTAGTTGTCACATAAACTTCCTCATTTTTTAGAAATATTAGAAAATGAGGAAAGAAATTGCGAACATCTCTGTGCCTTAAGGAACAGGACAGGCTGAATCTAGGGGATTTACTGTCTTTGGGGGAAGGTAAAAGTATTTATTTTGTTAAAATAATGGTAGAACTTGAATACATTTTTCAAAAAGAGCTAAATCGGGAGTTTTTACTAGAAGAAAACATTGCAAATGGAAATTTTCATTTTTCAGATTGATTTTATTTATAGAATCATAATTACTGAGTCTGAAAAAGACCTTCAAGATAATCAAGTCCAACCATAATCAATTACCGCAATGACTAAACCCTATCCTGAAGTACCACATGTAAATGCTTATATTATATGATAGATACAGGTAGACATATAAATGTGCATCTTTAACTGTCAAACAGCAAAAAAAGCCCCAACCAAGTCAGCTAACAATAATCACATAATATTTTCTAAATTTTGTTTAGTCACTAGAAGGAGTTAGTCGAAATTTTCTATGCAAGCAGTTCTTTAGTGGTTAAGAAAGCCTTTATGTTTTAAAATGCTTCACCCACTGTAAAAATGGAGAAGGCATAGATAATGTTCAGGCTGAAGCCAGAAGCAGGATGGTCATTATAGTTAGACTTGTGTTATAAACTGGCACAGCAATCGGAGACAGATTTTTTGAGATTATCATAGATGTGCTTGCTTGAATTTCTACTGTGATCTCCTAATAATCTGAGAAGATCAGTAGTTCAAAATATTTTTATAGTACACAGGCATTACCAATGTAAGCATTTCCAGGACTGGCATTCTTTGGCACTGATATGAACAGGAACAGAGCAGACTTCATAATGCTTCTGAGCTGGGTGTCATACTGAGATTGCTTACTGAGGAACTTCTTCACAGGAAATCATTCTATAACATTGATTAGTTTCAAATGTTTGTGCATCTGGCACTCTTCCAGTCACTGTACTAGACTTAGACTTCAGGATTTTCCTACTAAAGAATCAGAAACAGGAATCACTGACTCATGGTTATATCATGACTTGAATGAAACCACTCAGGGAAAAATCTGGATGTGGGACATTGGTATGAGAAATAATGATGGAACCTGTTCAGATTGCAGGGAGAGTAATGGAGAGAGAACGATTTGTTCCAGATATTCATCTCATTTTTGATCAGAATTCTCGACATTAAGTTCAAATAAGTGTGAAGAGAGATACACAGAGGGGGAAGGAAAAGTGAAGTTTGGAGTCTTGGAGCTTTTTTGATGTCCAGAGAAAGCTGAGCGAGGAATTAAACAAGCAGAAAAGCAGAGGACAAGAAACTTGAGGTAGATGGGTTTTACTTGAACAGGACTAAAGTTTTATGATGGACTATTTACCACCAGCTGCCTTCCAACTCAGCCACTACTCAGAAAAACAAATTTCCAGTAACTAGGAAAAGTAAGAAATATTAAGATGTAAGCACTATTCACAGGCAGCAATGAGAACAGGACATATTGTTCTGATGATTGTTCCTTTAAGAATGGATAATCTTGTACAATGATGTATTCACTTTAAGAGGATTCTCCATGTGGAAAATATTCTTGAAAGGTTTAAGCACTGTGAATGATCCAAAACTCATCCTAGTGTCATGGGAATGGACTTAGAAAGAAGCTATTTAAAAAAAAAAAAAAAAGAAAAGAAAAGAAAAAAAAGTGGGGCAAAAGCAAGGGGAAGGTAGTAAATGAGAAGAGAATTTTTCAATTTGATGCAGACACGATTAAGGATATTCTGAGTAGGACCAAACAGCCTTAACTGGTAAGGTTAAGTTATATTTTGGACAGAGGAAAACATCTTTCAGGATATTCTCCTTGAGAAGTTATATTTTGGACAGAGGAAAACATCTTTCAGGATATTCTCCTTGAGAAGTTATATTTTGGACAGAGGAAAACATCTTTCAGGATATTCTCCTTGAGTCTTTAAAAGTATGACAAAGATGGGGTGGCTACAAATATAAGAAATAAAAGAAATAAAAACTTTCAAGAGGGAAACTAGCAAAATAATTTGTTCTATTTGTGAGAGATCCTAAGGAGAAGACGCAAATGATTCTAATATGCATAGATTATAAAGTGATGAGTACAGTTTAATTAAATATTTTCTTTACCCCTTTCTCTGATACTCTCCTCCCTTGCTCTTCCTTTTTTTTTTTTTTTTTTTAGTCACCTAAATTTAATTTTTTTTTTCATTCTGAAGCCAAGCTGGCCTGAATCAAGCATGACAGTAGCACTTCCACACAGAGAGAAGAGGAGCACTGTGAAGCAAATACATAAACTGCCTAAACCCCCAAAGGGTGCTCAACTAGCACTCAGAAGACAGTGCTTTTCCTGATTGCCTATGCTTGAGGAGGTCATCACTTCTCCCAGGAAGATAAATTTCATATTCTTTGTACAGATAGCTTCTCTTCAGCTGGTCTCGGTTGGGAGAAATTTTTCCTTTCTCTGTGCAATCAAAAATCATTCTGTTATTTTAAAATCAGGTCCCTGGTTGAGAAAACTATAGAGAAAATGATCAAGCTCACTAGTAAGCAAGGTTTTAGAATATACTTGGAGAGAAAAAGAATAACAAAACATTAAAGATAGAAAGATAAACTAGATGGGCTTATTGAAGATAGACTGCCAAACTGAACTGATACCATTCCATGATAAGATAACTAATTTTCTAGAGAACTGAACTTTAATAGATCTAATCTGCCCTGAGTTCAAGAAAACTTTTAATATGGTCCATGCTAGAAATTATTATTGAGGCTAGAGAGGGATAGAGATTAGTTGAGGGGTTAGCTGAGGAGATATAAATGTGTAAAGAGATGGCTGGCAAACTATTAAGGATGTGGAAGAATATTCCTGATCAGATAGGCTAGAACCACTGGTCCCTTTACTTGGAGTAGGAGTACATTATTTCGTACTACTGGTGACACAAAGCCAGATATTTTGTCAACACAGAGGGGAATCAGAGTACTGCAGAGAAGGAGCAGACTCGAGAATTAAGAAATAAAACTTGAAATAAGTATATTAGGAAGAGTACAGTGCCTTGTACTGAGGCACAAATCATCTCATTTGTCATGTATGTGCACTAGAAATAACAGAAGAGGGAAGAAACAAGAGGGTGTAAACTGTGAGTATTAAAAAATCAGCTGTTGTTCACCAGTGTGTGGTGTCAATAATAACACCAATAACAATATGAAAATAACAACATCAGAGTTGACAACAACAATACTGGCAACAGCAATAGAATAACAATGTTATTTTAAGTAATAATAGTAATTATTATTATTAATACTATTAATATTGGTTTATAAGGTTAGTAGTAGTAGTAGCAGTAGTAGTAATAGTACTTGTAGTAGTAGTTGTAATTTTCAAATGAAAGACAAAGTGAATTGGTGACTTTAAGCAGTATTCTTCTAGTTTGAAAAAGATGTTAGGAAATATCAACGTAGACTGGACTAGAACAGTGATTTGGAAGAGAAGAATCCATTCTTTCAGAGAAGAGTAAAATAATTTGTCTGGATTAACCTGGGAAAATAAGGGCTATAACAAAGTTATAGTTTTTCAAACTGGTGCTGTTTAACATTTTGTCAGTGTCATTGACAGTGCATCCTCAGTGAATCTGCTGGTGGCACCAATCTGTGTATGGGGTCAACACACAAGAGGGAAGTTATGCCATTCAGAAGGACCTTGACAGGCTTAAGAGGTGAGTGCATTTCAATCTCATTAAGTTCAACATGGCCGAGTGCAAGGTCCCACACCTAGGTCAGGGCAATCCAAAGCACAAATAGAGTTTGGGCAGAGAATGGCTTGAGAACAGTCCTAAGGAGAAAGATTAGGGGGTATTGATTCATGAGAAGCTCAACTTGAGACAGCAATGTGTGCTTGCAGACCAGAAAGCCAACTGTGTCCCTGGCTGTATCCAAAGAAGCATGGACAATGAGTGGCTCAAGGAAGTTCATTCTTCCCATCTACTCTGCTGTCATAAGACCCCACTTGGAGTTCCACGTCCAGTTCTGGAGCTCCCATTTTAAGAATCACCTGGAGCTGTTAGAGCAAGTGCAGAGGAAGTCCACTAAAATAATCAGAGGGCTGGAGCACCTCTCATGTTAAGACAGGCTGAAAGAGTTGGGGTTGTTCAGCCTAGTGAAGAGAATATGCTGGGGAGACCTTCCAGCAGCCTTCCAGTACTTGAAGGGGGCTTAAAAGAAAGCTGGGAAGGCCTTTTTACTAGTGCATGAAGTGACAGGATGTGGGGTAGTGGTTTTTAGCAGAAAAAGGGTGTATTAAGATTAGGAATTAAGAAGAAATTCCTCACTAAGTGAGGGGTGAGACATTGGCATAGGTTGCTCAGGGAAAATGTAGGTACCTCCTCCTTGGAAGTGTTGAAGGACAGACTGAGTGGATATTTGAGCAATCTGGTGTACTGGGATATATCTCTGCTCATGTAGGGGGGTTGGAACTAAATGATCTTTAAGGTCCCTTCCAACCCAAACCATTTTGTGATTCTTTGATCCCATGATTTTTCTCTATAAATCTATTGAGATGAAAAGTATGGGAGCTGATAAGGAGATAGTATATAACCTAGAGTGCATGTTGCTGCAGGAAAATTATAACATTCCCTTGTTCATGAGCAGTAACAATGATGATTACCTTTCTGCAAAGAATAACAAGATTCCCTAGTATGAATGGCTTCTAGCTCAAAGACAGGAATAACCCTTGTAACTTGTGATGAATTATCTGTACCTTACCTGTAGCTTACCTTGCTGGTACAATTCACTTTCAATCTGTTGTATCTAATGGACCCTCACAGGAAAGAAACGGGACAGACACACATTACTGTGTTTATATATGGTCAATGTTTCTTCTGAAAATTGAGAATATACGTGTACAGATAAAAATTAATCACGAGACAATTCTTTGTAACCACCTGTCTTTGCTCTCCTGGAACTGTTACCACACCTGCAGACAGGTTCTGGAAATTAAATTTGTAATTGTTACATACTGCATATAAACAGCTGGAGTCCTCTCTTCTGCTCTGCTCTGCAGCAATGAAATCACAAGAAAATTACATTGGATTTGAATAATTGTCACCAGTTAGCAAGAGAAAAAAACATAAAATGGAGAAGCTGAGACACAAAACGGAGATACTCTCACATGGTGTAGACATTTTAAGGGATGGGAAAAATAAAAATTCCCATCAAACTAAAAAAACAAAAAAAGTGGGGTGTGCGGGCGAAGGAAAGTTTCCTTAATCTTTACTTTAGGGAATAATCTGAATGATAATGATTTCAGAAAACAAACTTTTTGGTGTATAAGAAGCTAGTAAAACACAAAGGTTCTAGTCTCTTTTTCTTTGCAGCCTCCTTGTGTGACTGAAGGCAAGTTACTGATGGTAAGGTATGAAATGAACCCAGTGGAACCTTCAGCTTCAGCACTGGACTGTCTTTGATAAATCTCATTCTTCTTTCTAGAAAAATTATTCATAAACCAAGTGTCAGGTGTGCAAACTACAAGTGCAGGGACTTCACATGTGGCAACTTAACAAAGCCCACATGCTGAGAAGGCAGCTATTCAACATGCAAAACTAATTCCAGGAATGTATCTTAACTCTCTTTACTCTGTAAGGTGAAAAAGCCCAAATTAACACTTCACATCAGCAGACTTCCTTGTGTTGGAAGGCTGGAATTTCCCCTGTCATCAGGGAACCCACTTTGTTCAACAGTGGGCCTACAAAGCTTCTAGTGTTACTTTTATCTGCTGTGTATTTGAAGAAGCCCTTCCTGTTGTCCTTAACCTCTCTTGCAAGGTTTAATTCCAAGGAGCCTTTAGCTTTCATAGTTGCTCTCTGCATACCTGGACAACAGTCTTATATTCCTCCCAAGTGGCCAGCCCTTCCTTCCACAATCTCTAGGTTCTCTTCTTCAGTTTGAGTTTACCTAGCACATCCCTGTTTAACCACACTGGTCTCCTAGTTCCCTTTCTTGATTTCTTTCCCATTGGGATGCACCAATCTGGAACTCGGAAGAAGTACATAAATAAATAAAAATACAAACATCATTTATAAAATCATAATGTACAATAAGTAATATTAATATATAATGTAATGTAATATAGAACATATATAATATATAGTTTATATGTTATATACATTATAATATATAATGTATAAGGTATATAATTTAATATTATATATAATTAATATGCATGTGTATACATATGCATATGCATATATGTGTATGTGTGTATATATATATATAAAATCATATATGTATGAAAGCATATAAATCTGTCTACTCCAAGATGAAAAGAACTTGTCATTTGCCCTCATGTGATCCACTTCAAACTTGTACAGCTTCATAAAGAAGGAGGTACAAGAATTAAAGAGTAGACCTGCTAGTCTAAAAAGAGGTAATTTTTGGAGGTGACAATGACATACAATTTTCTTGCTCATATTTGGCTTATGACCACACACAGAGTATGGATTACTCAGACAAAAGGAAGAAAAATGTACATGATCCACTCTGTGAAAAGTTCCTTAAACACTATATTATATAGTAAAGACACTATATTATATAGTAAAGTTAACTCTATTTCAAGCTACACTGTTTATAAAAGCCCCAAATTATAATCCCCTAGATTCTAGAGTCAAGAGAACGCTAGACAATTCTGAATTCCCTTCTTTATCTTGAGGGCATGAATACTTTTCTTATACTGGAAAACATTTCAGCCTGAGTCTTCTTACACTCCAGCCCCTTAGTGAGAAGAGCAACAGAGAAAAAAAAAAAAAGAACAAAAAAACCCAAACACCATACTTGGTAAAGATGTTGTGTGAAGAAGTTTATAAATTATCAAGGTCTGTTCTGTTACAGTAGGATCATATATGTATGCGATTTGTATCTGCATCAGAGGTAGCTAGACAGAATTGATTGGTACATGAATAAACATTTACAGCTTCAGGCTTGGAAACAGTAATGTCCCCTCTCTCATCTTGTCTCTGAGTTTCTAAATGATCGTGTCCTGCACAAGTCTTTGCAGACTGCATATTGAAAGGGCAAACTCTTGCTATTCTTCTGTGCTGTACACTAAGCCCTTTCTGCCCCCATTACTGTTTGATCTTCTACAAGGTTATCCTGCTATGAATTGTAGGATGTAATTAAGGAAGATGGCTTTAATCCTTCTCTTTGTAAATGTACAATCTATTTATATAAGAACCAGCTACATGATATTGTGAATTTTGTACAGTCTACACCAGGGGTGACCAAACCAATTTATTTGGATGGAATAAATCCTCCTTACACTCATCCTTCAAACTACAAACTGAGCTTAATTCAAACATCCTTTCCTCCAACATAGAAATAGCTTCATTCAATTTTAAATTTAATTTTCATGTGGAAATGCTGTGATTGTTTCAGACATGACTCAATGTAGAATGTACCAGAATTACCACAGAGAAACTCACTCCTGGACTAATTTGAAGGCAATCATTAATTTAGGAACAAAACTTGGGTGAGATTTCTAGGAGAGCTCACAAATACAAAGATTCACTTTAAGAGGTAACTACAAAGGTCTGGATAAGACACAAAATAAAAGGTTGAACCAGAAAACACAAATCATTGGCCTTTTAAGCAAAGCATGACTGAGTTAATCTAATATTAACTCAGGTAGTGGCACTATCTGTACCGAGATTGCTGAGTAAGGGCATTGTGCTGTGCTCCACACTATCCTGTCCCTAAGTGTCCATAAGGAGTCCTATATTGCAGAGTTTGTATACTTGAAGTGTTCCTGCACTTGCTGGAGTTTTATTCCATGGAAACCAAGGCACGTGTGGGAATGACTCATGCCTTTGCCTCATCCTGGCAAGCAGTCAGTGTTACAGTCAAAGTGTGCACTTCAGCATGATTGTTTCTTCACCCTCCAGTTCATACAGATATTGCAGAAACATTTTAACATTATATTTAGCTTCTTGCAATAACATTTAGAAGTGTTTTCCCCATGCTAAACATTATAAAACCATGGGAAGAAAGAACTATGCCCTCACAACTTCAGTTTGACATAAGAAAATGGTAAGGTTTAGATGGAAACAGATCAGTGGGAAGTGGTTCTGTATCATAGGCCTTGGCATCTTTCCCAGATCATTCAGCAGCTCTATTTGTGCCTATTGTCTCTGCTGTTGCTACCTGCATTACTATGTACGCATGAGGGCAGGGAGTGCCTAGGCCTTCATCAGTTTGGATCTTCAGTCTGGGATGCTTTGATCCCACTTCTGATACAGACTGGAGTGAAGAGTTATTTGCAAAACACAGACAAATTACTGTGCTGCACAAATCCCCTCACATCAAAGAAAAATTTTCTGTGGTCTCCAAAACCCTCTGACATCATTGGATAAAAAACTAAATCTGAAGGTTTGTATGTCTGTGCAGCTATGAACTGTTTTTTCTTGTACTCAAGCCTTGACAGAGAACATATGTGGACAGGATGGGATAGCTCAGGACTGATATGCTACTGGTGAATGCTGAACAACTGCTGGAGAAGGAAAAGGTGATATAGTGACCTCTACATACCTAAATCCTAAAGAAATTAATTCTGGGATAAGTCTTGAGAAACACTATTGATTCTGACAGAATTCTTCAGAATACATAGCTGAAAGCACATGTTGTACCAACTTGAAATTTGCATTGGGATGAAAGGAGCTATTTAAATGGAAAATGTTATTATTATTTATTATTATTTCCCTTCTAGAGCTGGTGAAACCTAAAGCTTTAATCTTCAAGCACAGATGGGCAAGGGGGGGTGGAAAGGGTGATTTTTTTGTTTTTTTCTTTAATGATAGAAAAAAAGCTAAGCAAGATGTAAGGATGCCACTCAAAACAAATGTCAGTTGTTAAAAAAAAAAAAATCAACACAAAACAAAACAGAAACGAAAACATAACAAAAGGAAAAGAAAAGGGAAAGGGGAAAAAATGAAATAAGGAACCAAACAAAACTGAAGTAGATTTGACCTCAAAGGATCTGAAATTGTGTTAAAGTTTACTACTGAAGTCAGGTTTCCCTTGGGGGGTAAGCTGCCATTTAAGCTATTTTTTCTCTTTGACTTGTACAGTATAATTCCCCTAATACAGTGCTACAGGTCAAAAAAAAGCTCTACTACATCCAGGCTCCAATTCCCATTTACTCGCAAGAAAAACCTCCACTTGTATAAAACAGCATAGTATTATTTTCTAGAAGAATTGTTTCCTAAATACCACCTTACAGAAGAAAGTAACGTGTATCCTGGTAGTCTGAAGTGAAATCTACTTCTTCAGTATGTATCTCCTGACAGATTATTCTTCTGAGCCTGCTGCTGACTCAGTGTGCCACTTTGTCTAGACTTTTTGCTTATAAAAGTATTCTCAGTGTATCCAGTTGATTTTTAGAAGGTAACTATTATTATTTTCTCTTCACCTTTTCTTGAAAGATATTCTCTCCATCTCACCCTTCCCTTTACCCACAGTCATACACAAAACCATCTCTTTTGAGAGGAAAACCCATACAAACTGACAACTGATTGGACTGTGCAGAGGCATAATTAACCAGCTTTTTAACCTGACACTGATAATGAAAGAAAGGCATCTTTTGTGCCTTATGTCTCTTCTGACACTAATCAAACAAACGAATAAACAAAAGTACATGAGAAAATTTCAGTGTATGCTTTCTCTCAGCTATGGCACTTGACAGTGCTACTTGTAACAGCAGGTGATAAGGAAGCTTCAGACAGAAGAGTGATTTTTAAGTTGATGGTGCCCCTTTAAAGACGCATGGGGAGACTGTATACCCCACTGTGCTAGCATCAAGCTTCATTTTTTTTCTTGCCTTCCGTGCTCTGAAAACCAGCTTGCTGCTGCCACAGCATAACCCCTGGCAGAACTGCTGTTAGTGAGGGGAACTAAATTCAGTCTCTGATGTTGTTTGTTGAGTCTGAGAGGGTGTGATCTAATTGCAGGGAGAAGGGACGATTGAGCCAGGGAGAATTATTTTGCTATGTGAAGGTGCTGGTGGGTTTTTGATATGGAAACAACAGGCTTAATTTCCTTGCATTCCAGAAAGAGTGTAAAAGCTCTGTTCATAATCACCTTTTGCTGAGCTTCAATACTTGGTGGGAAAGTAGTGTTTCTGAAATGTCCATACTCTACATGTGAAAATATTCAGGCCTGTATCTATCTACCTGAAAGCTTAAGTGCATTTAATTTGTCTTCATTTGGGTCGACCCTTTTATTCTTTTGCTAAGATTCCTTGAAAGGTTGATGTGAGTATATTAAAATTGAAAGGTTTTTTAATTATTATTTTAACAGCTAAAGAAGCAGAGTTTCTGTTTTCAGACTCAGTTTTTTTCATTGCAGCATTTTTTTTAGTGGCCTGTAATACTGTCTTTCTATTGTATTTTTGATTAGGTTAACATATTATTCCAACTGGAGGATGAGAAATCCTGAAATTTTGAACAAAAGACTATGAACTCACAGACTGGTGACAAGAAGGTGATGTGAGGACAAAACCAGTATTGCTTCTTTTTTTTTCTTCCTGTCTTTGTAAAAATCATATGTTCTCACAGAATTTCAATATGGGTCCTGGGAAATCAATTGAAATGAACTGTTTTTGTGGTCCAGTTTACCTGAAAATCACCTGGATTTCTAAATCCTGTCCTTTCTATCAGCATACCTGTTCGTGTAATGGGCGTGATTCTATCAGTGAATTTATGATCATCTACATCAGTCAGGAGATGATGGTCCCACTGTCTGCCCAGAGCTGCTAGTACAATAAGCCTTCAGTGTGAGATGGGTGGTTCTGGATGCAGCTGGAATGCTGTAACAGATGCCAGCTAATGACAGCTCTGCTTGTGTATGTTACCTTCTTCCTTGCAACATTTCCATTCACTTTAGGGAACGTTGGGGGAAGGCTTAATTTGATATTCTGTTTACAATTTGCAAAGACACTACAGTAGTACCAATGCAACAAGCACTATTTTACCTGTCACTGGGGATCATATTTACAACTACCAATGCCACTAGTACTGAGAGGTAAAGCACACAATAAGGAGTGTCTTAAGTAACCTTCCTGAGCATCAGGAGCCATTTCTTGTTCATCTGAGGTTTATACTAAAGAAAATCACAGATACATTTCTCCTTTTATTACCCTGTCTTGATTATCAGCGAGAACTTGAAACCAGAAAAAAAAGAAAAATTGTGTCTCTTTCTTGTACTTAAAGACTTAAAGTATCTGTAAAGTGCACTGCCATTAGAAAATAAATAAAAAAAAATTAAAATAAATGGCTGCCCGTGTTGAGATGATTCATGAGGGCAGCATATGCACAAGGGAGCCGTAAGACATCTGGGTAGAATTCAAGCCTGTGGCCAAGGTTCAGTAGTTAGGTTTGTGTCATATCTGATTTTGCATCTGCAGTGCAAGTGAAAACCAATCCAGACAGCTGGTGATTCAATATATGCTTAATCTGAGCAGAATCTGAGAACCTTTAAAAGTAAGTTTGCTAATGTGACCACTGAACAATCCACTAATCTTTGCAAGAAATCCTACAGTAAGGCCATCATGTTTTTGGAATTTCTGATATTTTTTTTTCCAATACTTGGTTTTAAAATGTTTTATGTTTTTCATCATTTGCTGTTTTGATCCACGCTGGCAGTTAACAGTCAAACCATGAAATTATTGTGACATTTTATGTGGCATCAAAATTCTCAATTTACAAGTTAAGGCAAAAGTGCTCTTTGATTGTTGGTTCTTCTCCAAGCTGACACCAACCAAGAATCATAGCTGGAACATAGGGATTCAGATCATAGACCAGAGAGTGGTTCCTCCCACAATGCAGAATTATACTCTTGGACACATTGCCACAGAGTATTGTAGTCTTTGAAAGTTTTTATTGCCTTCAAAAAACAGCAGGCAAAAATACTGGAAGAAAAATCCACTGGAGACTATGAAATGTGGAGATTCCACATTTGACTGTACAACGGCCAGAGCTCCAATTTATTAAAGTCCAAGAGATCACGAAGAATAAGTATCAGTTACTACCTGAATTGCACTCTTTCTCAGGCATCCTTAGGGAAGTTGAAACAGAACTGACCCAGTCAATCTGACACAGTCAGTTCTATTGCACTTTTATCACCAGGAAAAAAAAAAAAAAAAAAAAAAAAAAAAAAAAAAAAAAAAAAAGAGAACCAAACACACTGAAAACCAACAACCAAACCAAACCAAAACCAACAGACAAAGCTAAACCAACCCTAGAAAGAACCAAACAAACAAAAATCTAAGAGGACAGAGACAAAAATTACTGTGCCTACTGCATTGGGTAGAAAATTAACCTCAATTTTTTGATCTGCAACCATGTTCCGAAGCCAAGGACCACATGTCATTGCTTGTGGCTCATGCTAACAGACTCGGTCAATATAGCTTCAGTGTTGACCGATTTGTCTTTGTCACACAGGACAGGGCAACAAGATCAGGACCTTTGATGCTTAGTAAAGTTACCAAGGCTTTCAGGTGACCTACTTCCATGTGGTGATTTATGGCTTCCCAATTAAACCAAGTAAATTTTTTTTTAATTATCCTTTTAGATTTTTGCCTTTTTTGGATCATAAAACTCAGAACAAAACCTGTGATAAGTGAGAGGGTGAGGGAGAAAAGAATAGAGGACCCCCAGGCAGTACCAAAAAGAGTCAGGCTCATTCCTTTGGTAGCACTGACCCCAATCCACATAAACTAAACAGTGTAGATTTGTGTTTGAGAGGAAACAAGCAAACAGCTCCTTCTTGGGTCTGTTTGCATGAGCACAAAATATTCTATTTTCCTCTTTTGAGAGAACCTTGCTTTACACAGGATTTTAATACAAGCATCCCACAAGGTCAAAAATAGTGACCCTTTGAAATGAAAAGATTAACATTTTTATAGATAGGAGAGAAAAATAGGCAACTTGCAGTGGAGCATGAGAATTCTATCTTGTTTTCCCTTTTTTTCCTTTTTCTTTACAACAAATAAGGTTTATGGATTGCAAAGAGGAGACTGTCCCATTAAAAAAATAAGACTCCTACAGTATTTTCCAATTTAAAGCTGTGTGCCAGTAGCACTCAGGATCATCCAAGAAAAGTCTAACTCACTAGTTTTTCAATTTAGTTTGTTAATAGCCTGCCTTTCATAAAAGCATCAAGCACAATAACAAAAATACCTAAATCAATAGGATGATGCAGCAATGCCTCACAGAGATGATATCTTTGAAATAAATATATACCATTCAGCCTGGCCTGTTTGACATCAAATTTATATACTCAATAAGAAAGAATAATTAATGGTCCCAAACCGTATTTTCTTTCACCTATTTCACACAACAAGAAGTCAAGGATTTTGTCAAAAAGAGGGGGGGGAGAAAGAATGGAGAGAAAGTGTTCCATTCATAAATGAAATGAACCCATTAAAAATGACTCTCCCTAGCTCCCTACTAATGTCTACTGGGGACTGGTGTGTGTTTTATTAAGAAACAGAAGTGTGGAACGTGCTTGCATTTCACAAGGTCTGTAGCCAGGTGATTTATCTTCTCTCTTTTTCCCTGTCAACTCCCTGAGTGTTCACTAATTTTTGAGGCAACAAAGGAGATGAACTAGAAACCCTGATTTCCTGTTGATGCTGACACATCTGTATTAGAGTCCACCCTATCTACCTACCCCTCTGTCCACTACGTGGACCTATGATCAAATTTAATTAGCCACTTGGATTTTCAATGTTATCTGCAGACTTTTAAAAAATGAAGCAGGATGTTCTGTTGTTTTGTGTGATTTATAAAAGATGGAAAAAGTATTGGGTATGGACTGCTTTATGAATTAAAACCACTTTGATCCTTAATTAACTTGAAGGGTTTTGAAAATGTCCCTCTCCAGTGGGAAGGAAAACAAAGTGGAAAAGTGTATTGACATTGTGTGTCTTCAGGCAGCTCAACTAGGAGCCTCAGTTAGTGTTAAATCTCCCTTTTCAAATGAAGGAAAAAAATAAGCGTAAAATCACTGAATGCATAGCAGAAGGAGCTAAATCATAACTGCCCTCCAAATATTTGCTTCCTTTACACCAGATTATTATCCCTCCTGGGGGAAAGTCAGGTAATATGGCCAGTTCCTGGCCACATCAAGAGGCATTGTGGGTTTCACAGGAATTGCCACACACCTGCCTTTTTTATTTATGCCAATAATGGAGCAGTGAGCTGGAGGGCAGGGCAGCAGGCTCATCCTCCCCTCTCCCTGCTCTACTATGGTGAAAAGAACTGTAGGACTTATAGAGATGAAGGGGCAGTGATGAACCTCATCTCAGTGATGTTTTCCTTTCCTGTCTGTGATCATTTTGCTTGTGCCCAGCTCTATTTCTGATTAATTAATGTTTTTAAATATTTTTTTTTCTGTTTGTCATACTTGCTTATCAATTCCTACTTCAAATCCATATGAATCTCTTTTAGGCTATAGGCTGGCTCATATCGTGCCCATGCACACACAAAATCTGTAGCCATGTTAGGAAAAACATAAATAGTATTCCAAACAGGTAACACACGAGAGGGCTGTCTTAGGAATAATCCAATTGTTGTGAAGCCTCTTTAAAAATTAATCATGGGATGTTAAAATGATGATGATCTAGGTGATCTAGAACCACCAAAAATCTTTTTTATGACCTGAGTGTCAAATACATCAGTTCCAAGACCTGTCACAGGAACAACAACCAGTGTTGTTCTTCCCCATAAGAAGATAGAAATTTCTTACATTATTTTGTCCTTCTAATCAGAAGTCTGATTCCTACTTCGCTTGTACTGCAAGTATTTCTGGGAAGTGAATCTGTCAAGTTGATCCCTTGATGTTTTACATTGTAGTGTAAGATTTTAGTGCCGACATTAGATATTGCTTTGTGTCCCATATGCTCTTATTTTTGCTGTGTGTCATTCTATGCCCTATATTTGAGACAGCTGAAAATCCAACATGCCCTAAAGAATACTACATACATGAAGTATCCAATATGTGGAACAGATACCAATAGAAAACAGGAAATAAGAAAATCTTAGAGAAATTTTTGTGGAATGCAGTCAGTTTTAGATCAATGCAAAGTAACATTGTGACAGCTAGAACCTATCAAGCAATTGATAATCACAGTTTAATCTAAGTTACTGACAGGTATTTTCAAATTATAACTAATCAAGCATAGTAAATAGTCATGTTGCACATACAATATGAACTTCCTTCAGTCAAGGAAAACTGAGGCACTGAAACATGCACCATTTATGTAAAAATGTGTAAATCCAGAGATTAAATTTCTAGCTCTTTCCATGAAGCACACAACTGGTCTGCATCTTGTGGTCAGAAATCATCACATAATAAGATAAACCTGAGTTCTGATTCTCTTGTCATTATTTTGAAAAGAAATAAATAAGGAGAAAACCCTGGTGTTCTCAAGAGCGTATGTCTGAGGAAAAATTAAACAATCAGAAAAATAAAGAAGGTCTTCAGGATTTAATCCACTGAGCAGTTGTTGATTTTTTTTAATACGCTTTTTTTTTTTTTAGTTTTTGTCTTCCTTTCTGCAGCATTGTCCCAATATATGGTTGATACCAAACATAGCAACTCATTCATTATCCTGAGTATCTTTTGCGCCAAATTCCACCCATAAATAGGACTGCACTGCCTCATAAATCTCTGTGGCTGGATGCCTGAAAATGCATGTAGAATCCACCACTGGGTTTGGACATAATAAATAATGAAAAATGAGGCTTGGTAGTTGCCATATTTTGTAATGAATTGTAGCTAGGGGAAAGAGACAATGGGAACTATCCTGAAACTTGAGAGATTAGATAGACCTATTTACAAAGGGGCTCCTCTATGGTGGAATGAAATTGTCTTGTCAGAATTTTCATTGTCACATAACAACTTAAAAACAAAGATAGAAACTACCATGAGAAACACTAAAAAAAATTATATGCCTCACTGTTTCTTACAATTAATATAATCAAATTAGCATTTCCATATGAGGTTAAACATTTTCTTTTATCAGGAATAAATATTTTCCATCCAAAAATATCAGGTCTGGTGAGATTTTTGAGTTTGTAGGGGAAATATTTTTAACTTCATACAAACGACTTTCAGTCCTAGCATAGGAAGTTTAGATTATATTTTTTCTTCAGATTTTAATTCTCTTGCAGCACATATTTAAAATAGATCTTGGACTCAGTATCACAAGCAAAATGAAACATCTTCATATCTCAACATCCAGAGGTCTGCTTGATTCAATTTTCTCTTTTTTTTTTTTTTTTTTTTTTTTTTTTTTTCCAGAAATTGTGATCCTGAAGGCTATTATGAAATCTTATGGTTTATCTCAAGATCCAGCACTGAGCAATAATTATACAGTTAAATGAATAAGTCACTGTAATACAGTATCTATGGGACTGGAACTACCAGTTCCAGCTAGCTCTACGGGATATTTCCAGAAAAGGTTTAAAACCACAGTATAGGAGTCATTAAAATACCATCAGTTACAGTCACTAAACCATAGTGTCTGATGTACTGCTTTACTTTTCTATGCCATATCTATTATATTTTTCTGTGGCAAGTGTTAACTTCTCAGTTGCAGTTGCAGTATATCATCTAATTGGCCAATACTGCAGTAACGAAGATGCTCTTCCTGAATCCAGCTGGCAGTTAATTTATACCCAACACAAAAAAAAGCTGAAGTCCATGTTCTTTAAAACATAGAAAGAATGGCAGAAATAGCCTCCTATTGCAGGTGATCTTGGTATAGGTTTTTACTTGTATATTAAGACTAAAACTCATTAATTTTTAAGTAAAGTTTTGGTAATTTATTCACCTTTAAGGAGAAATAAAATTTTCTGTTTCAGAAGTTACTTCTTGTGTCAAAATATGGAGTTACACTTCTCATATTTTATTTTAGGTTAACTATAGTATCTAACACCTTTGGTATTCCAAAAGTCATTTTGAGTGCAGGAATCTGAGAGGAAAGTATAGAGTAGTTAACACCAAGTCTAAAGAATATTTAATTTCTAGCCACCAGATGCGGAAGACAGGTTGATTCAATCTATCTGAATTTTGAAGGATAGAGCTACAATTGTACCTGGCACTCCATTTTACAAATGACGAAGACGCGTTGAAATCCAAGAGAGGCCAAGTTTTTGTGTCCTACATCTGTGTGATTTTAACTTTGAGTGTGTTAAACTAAATAATTCACATTCTTAGTCTTGAGCCTCAGACAGTACCAATAATTCTCTCAAGTAACAAAAATGTGGGGTCCAAATGTGGGTATTTCCTATCCCACAAGAGGTCTTTAGTTAACCAGGGAAGGCTTGAGAATGTTAAACAGAATTAAATTAAACACAAACTTGAAGGTAATTGTTCAGAAACCTTTGTGAGTGTCCTGGCTTATAGCTTAAGTGGTCTTCAAAAATCTGTGCTTGAAAAATAAAACTCACTTGAGGTCACTTAAAGGGATTTTCACCCAAACAGAACTGCATGGAGTTCATACATAACCTTCTCTAAACAAACCTTACTGTGATTTCACACAATTCTGGACAAGTGATCTTGATAAATATGTGAGCTTAACTTGCCATTTAGTTCTCTTGCCTGAGAACGATACACGAGTTTGGAAGGAACCTCCAGAGGTTAATCTAATCCAACCATCTCTTCAAAGCAGTCCAGCTGGCTCAGGTTGCTCAAGACATATAAATCTAAGTGCTGAGGTACTACTATTTTACAGCCACCATGATTCAGTGTTTGATCACTCTCATAACAGTTTCCTCCCTTATAAGTAACCAGTTTCCTATGTTACAACTTGTACTTCTTGTCTCTTGTTTTTTACATCCAAGAACAACCATAATATCTCCATGAGCTTTTTCTTCCAGAGGATGACCAGACCTGTGACATATGTGGTGTGCTATGGTCTCCTTTCCACCCTAGATCCATTTGACTATGCATTCCACTGTGTCACTGTCTGCTTTGTCTGGGAGAGCAGTAGTCCAAGACAATTCTCTTGTGTGCCAAATGAAGGGTAATAACCACCTCACCAGGACTGCAACTTTTATTCTTGCTAATGAAAAGAAGTATGCAGTCAGTTTCATCTTTGCAAGGGAACACTACCCGTTCGTGTTCAACTTTTTGCCCACCACAAGCTCTCAGTTTCTGCAAAGTTGTTTTTTCTTTGTCAGCTCTACTTTTGCATGGGTCACCTCATGTCAGATGTGATGGAAAGTCAGCCACGGTAGTGGCTTCACCAACAAAGACTACTCAAAGTACTCAGTCAGAGAGAGCAGAGAGCAGGGAAGCTAACCAGACCGAGGCACCATCCAGTGGTTTCCAAAAGGGTTCCTAGTGGTGACACAGATCCAAGGACAGTATGAGTTTAGGGCCAGAATCAGACCTAGAGACCGTGATCCAGGTCAAAAAGGTGTCCCATTATTGCCATGAAATTCCAGCACAGCACATCTTAGATAACTTAGATGAGTGTCAAGAGCACTGGATTTAATGCAGCTCCCACAAGCAGGAACACATTTCCAGTGCTTCACCAAAGTCTTTTATCACAGCTGGCTGAATGTAAAATTAGGCACATGAGCAATCTCAGGGGGATGATTTTAAGTGTAGACAGCCAGAATAAAAGAAGAAGTGGTTTTACTAAGGGCTGTGAGACTGGTGACCATAATGGTCAGTGAGGCATTGTATTTGGTGAAAGTGCAAGTAATTGCCCAGAGATCTTGAAATTCCCAAGTTTTTGTCTGATGTCTATTTTCCAGAAAAAAAAAAAAAAGCAAAAAAACAAAACAAAAAAAAAAAACAAACCAAAAAAAAGAACAAAAAACAAAAACCAAAAAACCAAACCCCCCCCCAAACTCGGAGTTCTTTGCAGCAATTTATCTGAGGAATATATCTTTTGCAATTGCTTTAATATTTGTTAAGTATCTTACCTACTGGCTATGCTTCAGGGGTGTTTTAATTAGCAAGTCAGCTTTTTGCTGCAGTTTTCTTTTTGCCTGTGTCTACAGGCATTTTAGCACTTACAATTTACAAGGGAATATCCTGAATTTAGATAAACCCCTCAAATCTGTAGTCTTCTCCACTTTACCCTTTAATTCCAAAATACAGTTTGGGAAGCTGAGTTAAAATTTTTCATCACTTAGTTTTCTATCTGTCTAGTATGCCATGGTGACAAATGAAGAACATCCTGGGAGCCAAGAAATCTGCATGATGCAGTGGGATGTGAATGATAAGGAACTGTTTGCAGTAGTGTTCAGTGCAGTTTAAAGCTCAAATACTAGTGGCTAAACAGAATACATAGACTCTAAGAAGAATATTTTAGCATTGATGATGAGAATACAGGGTTGTAGAATATACCCAAATTTGAACAAGTTAAAAGGTTCTATTGTTCCTGGTGTGATACAGAATCCTTTCTAAGCTGAAGCTATTTTAATGTGAATCCTTAAGCTCTGTCATAATCACATAACAAGACTAATTCAAAATAACAATCAACCTAATCTGGTGTTTAATACAATCAATTTAGAGATTAAAGGTCCAATTTATAAATCACTTGCATATACCACCTACTTTCAGAATCTTAGAAAATTACATGCATGCTGGTGTTGATTCACAGAGAGGCTGTTTAAATCCATGGGTCCCCAAATCAATGTCTTCTGGTACTATGGGTGCCTCATTCTGTATATCCAGGCAGTTTATACAACACAGACAAATGCCAGAAGCAGAGATGATGAGGAGAGGAATATACGTGGAAAGTAAAGGAATCCACTACCACTAGAGAAGCCATGCAAATTCATTTTTTTTTCTTTTCTTTTTATTCCATTGACAGGAACAATGAACTGACTGGTACAATTCCCAGGGGGAAAAAGTTAGAAAATAACTTCAATAAATGACTCACAAAATGGATCTCCCAACTCCCATGACATCCTACTTTCATTTAACTATTTTCTTCTATTTTTATTATTATTTATAATTTTTATTCAAACTCAAGGTCTGTTCTGAAAAATTCTGGTGAAAAGTTGACTCATCACCAAACTTTGAAGCTGTGCATAATGACCTATAGCTTCGTAAGTACAGGTCAAGGTTTCATTTTAAAACTCTCATTACGAACACCCATCTGTTGGTTCCTTTATTATATTTAAAATCTACATTGCCTGGAACTGGAGGCAGAAGGATAGAATCAGGTGGGACCTCTGTTTCTTCATTTTTTGTGAGTGAGGGCGTTGAGACCTAATTTATCTCTTTAACAGAGCCGAAAAGGCTATCAGTTTCTAAGGAACCCTGTTATATTAAAATATTCCAAAAAGAATACCATCCTAACACAATTTCAGTATTAAATCTGAATGAATATATGACAAAATACCAGGTCTGTGGGAACTCCAGGATCATCTGGTCCAACCTTTTTTCTCTTCTTTGCAAAAGCACAATCTAGACAAGATGGACCAAAAAGCAGTCCAGCTGAATATTCTTCCCCCTCCTCACCTGCCATACTTTCAGCTTATGCTCTCCTGAAAAGGACATTTCCAACTACCATCCAACCTTTACCCTTTTCATTGAGATATGGAGGTAATTACAAGCTTGCTATGTTGTGATTTTATCACCCACGCTTTCCTAATATGCCTGAGTCGTTTAAGGCTCTCCCTTTTCTGCAGAAATACACTTGAGTGCTTTCCACAAATAAGTGTTGGTTAAGCTCTAAAATAAAATATCTATATATAGATATATAAATGTATATATATATACACTTTGCATATCTATATACATTTTGCATAAACATATGTTGATAAATAAGCTAGCAAGTGTATGCAATACACTTAAGGTATTTTTTAAAGACTATCTGGATTTTATAGACTGTAACCTATGGATATTGCTCTATTTATTTTGCTGTAGCTTTGTGGAAAGGTGCTAGTGGGGTTTAGGACATTATACTTCATGTACATGGTGGAGAGTACTTATGTTTTCCTTCTAACAATCCAATAACCTACCTAAAAGTGGATAAGAAGGAAGAAAAAGCAAATGTAAGAAAATAAGTGAATCATAAAAAATTGTATAAAACAGATATCTACTGCCTAGTACTTTAAATTCCACTAATTATTTTCCTCCACTCTCATTATGCAGCATTTGAAATCTGAAGTCATACAAGACCTGCTATTTAGTATGTCTCTAGTCTAGTCACAGAATCACATATTCACACAGAATCATCTGGGTTGTAAGGGACCTCTGAGATCATCAAGTCCAACCTTTAATCCTCCACCACTGTGGTTACCAGTCCATGGCACTGAGTGCCACATCCAGTCTCTTCTTAAAAACCTCCAGGGATGGAGAAACCACCACCTCCCTGGGCAGCCCATTCCAATGCCTAATCACCTTCTCTGTAAATAATTTTTTCCTAATATTTAACCTAAATCTCCCCTGACTGATCTTAAGTCCACTCCCTCTTGTCTTATTGGTAGCTACTTGGGAGAAGAGACTGATGACCCTGGCTACACCCTCTCTCCAGGGAGTTGTAGAGGGCGATGACGTCTCCCCTGAGCCTCCTCTTCTCCAGGCTGAACACCCCCAGCTCCCTCAGCCTCTCCTCACAGGACTTGTGCTGGATCCCTTCACCAGCCTGGTTGCCCTCCTTTGGACCTGCTCCAGGACCTCAATCTCCTTCCTGAACTGAGGGGCCCAGAACTGGACACAGGACTCAAGCTGTGGCCTCACCAGGGCTGAGTACAGGGGCAGAATCCCTTCCCTGGACCTGCTGGCCACGCTGTTCCTGATCCAGGCCAGGATGCCATTGGCCTTCTTGGCTACCTGGGCACACTGCTGGCTCATGTTCAACTTCCTGTTGACCCAAACTCCCAGGTCCCTTTCTGCCTGAAGAAGTCAGTCATGCAGATTTCATTTCTTAAATATGCAGGAAACTCAAAATCTTGGATGTATTTCTCTTCAGAATACTGCTGTGAAGTCCTTCTACAGATACATCAGTGGCAAAAGGAGGGGCAAGGAAAACATTCATTCTTTAATGGACATGGACGGGAATGTAATTGTCAAAGATGAAGAAAAGGCTGAGGTATTTAACGCCTTCTTTGCCTCAGTTTTTAACAGTAAAACGGGCAATCCTGAGGACAGCTGGCTTCTGGAGCCTATAGGAGATAAGAATCTAAACACCCCCCCTGCAATCCAGAAGGAAACTGTCAGTGATCTACTGGGCTGCTTGGATCCCCACAAGTCTATGGGACCGGATGAACTCCATCCAAGGGTGATGAGAGAGTTGGCAGAAGAGCTCGCCAAGCCTCTCTCTATCATCTACCAGAAGTCCTGGCTCACCGGGGACATCCCAAATGACTGGAAGTTGGCGAATGTCACGCCAATCCACAAGAAGGGCCGGAAGGAAGACCCGGGAAACTACAGGCCTGTCAGCCTGACCTCGGTGCCTGGCAGGGTTATGGAACAGATCGTCCTGGGAGCAATCACACAGCACCTGCAGGATGGACAGGGGATCAGACCCAGCCAGCACGGGTTTAGGAAGGGCAGGTCCTGTCTGACCAACCTGATCTCCTTTTATGATCAGGTGACCCGCCTGGTGGATGAGGGGAAGGCTGTGGATGTGGTCTATCTGGACTTCAGCAAGGCTTTCGACACAGTCTCCCACAGCATCCTCCTGAGAAAGCTGGCTGCCCACAGCTTGGACAAGCCTACTCTGCACTGGGTTAAGAATTGGCTGGAGGGTCGGGCCCAGAGAGTGGTGCTGAATGGGGCTGCGTCCGGTTGGCGGCCGGTCACGAGCGGAGTCCCCCAGGGATCAGTGCTGGGCCCAGTCCTGTTCAATATCTTCATCGATGACTTGGATGAGGGGATTGAGTCTATCATCAGCAAGTTTGCTGATGACACCAAGCTGGGGAGAAGTGTTGATCAGCTGGAAGGCAGGAGGATTCTGCAGAGAGACCTAGACAGACTGGAGAGATGGGCTGACTCCAATGGGATGAGCTTCAACAAGGCCAAGTGCCGGGTCCTGCACTTTGGCCACAGCAACCCCATGCAGCGCTACAGACTGGGGACAGAGTGGTTGGAGAGCAGCCAGGCAGAAAGGGACCTGGGAGTCTGGATTGACAGGAAGCTGAACATGAGCCAGCAGTGTGCCCAGGTGGCCAAGAAGGCCAATGGCATCCTGGCCTGTATCAGAAACAGTGTCACCAGCAGGTCCAAGGAGGTGATTCTGCCCCTGTACTCAGCCCTGGTGAGGCCACACCTCGAGTACTGTGTTCAGTTCTGGGCCCCTCAGTTCAAGAAGGATATTGAGGTCCTCGAACAGGTCCAGAGGAGGGCAACCAAGCTGGTGAAGGGACTCGAACACAGATCCTACGAGGAGAGGCTGAGGGAGCTGGGGCTGTTCAGCCTGGAGAAGAGGAGGCTCAGGGGAGACCTCATTGCCCTCTACAACTACCTGAAAGGAGGATGGAGCCAGGCGGGGGTTGGTCTCTTTTCCCAGGCAACTCTCAGTAAGACAAGAGGGCATGGTCTTAAATTGTGCCGGGGTAAGTTCAGACTGGATATTAGAAAGAATTTTTTCACAGAAAGGGTGATCAGACATTGGAACGGGCTGCCTGGGGAGGTGGTGGACTCTTCGTCCCTGGGGATATTTAAAAAGAGACTCGATATGGCACTCAGTGCCGTGGTCTAGTGACTGTGATGGTAATTGATCAAGGGTTGGACTCGATGATCTCTGAGGTCCCTTCCAACCCAGCCTATTCTATGATTCTATGATTCTATGATTCTATAAGAAGCACTGACAGCCCAGTGGTGGCGATGCTACAAGATTCAGTTATGAAGTGTTTTGTAAAGATCCCACAAGAAATCTAAAGTAATAGAAAAAACAGGAGCGCCTTGTATAGTGCAGGACAGAGGAAGTCTTGCAGTAATAATTTTTTTCTTTTAGATGTAGGGGTTTTTATCTATTCTTTTTAAACTTTGAAGTCTAAAATAACCTAGATATGTTAGCTCAGTTTTCAGCTTGAGTTAAAAAATGCAAATCCTAGTCATGGATGAGCACTCACTGAGATGTAGTCAGGCCAGCTTGAAGAATCAACAGAGCAAACTGAATCTTTCTGTCGGTACATGTCTAAATCCTGAAGTCATATGTCATATAGTAACGCAGTAACCCCTGTATCATCATTCCTTTCTGGTTTTAAGCCATCATGGCTTAACCTAAATCCCTGAAATCACCATAAATCACCTTGAAGTAATCAATTATCATTGATGATTATAACACAGATACCTTTGGTAGAGATACCTTTTGGTTTTATCATTTGACAACATCACAATATTTTGTGTGGCTTTCATCTCATCTAACTTCAATTATCTTCAGTATAGACCTAGTTGATCACAAAGATTAAAGATCTTTTTCACGAATAATTTATTTGACCCATTTTAAAGATCTATTCTGAGATCAATGATTTGGCCCTTAGAATTCTTCTAGTTACAATCACTGAAGATGGTGTTTTAATTGGAAATTCTTCAGTGTCCACATTCAGTCAGCTGAATGTCACCCACCCAAACAAGGCATATAGCCAATTTCATCTTCCTCAGCTACATGCTGTCACAGTGTGAGCACCTGATCATGTTTCTAATTCAGCTGTGAGATTTTTCTTTAATTAACAGGCCTCATTCTATCCTGCTGAAAGGGAAGTGTGATATTCTCCAGTGGGACCTGTGCTGCTGCATCTCTGAATACAAGAAAGATCTCAGGCAAGTGCATAAGCACATCAACAGTATTCTTAGTTGATGGTGAGTGGATTGGGCTTTGTGCACAGAAGAGAACCCTTCACAGCTGAATTACAGAAAGCATGATAGACATGACATGACATTAAAAACTTTATCCTATATAAAGACACTCTCTGCCTTTATATTTGACAAATAGCAAACCTGGGTGAGGTCAGCTTTTGCTGATGCTCAAAACCATTGCTTGATTTTGAAGGTTACTTACCAAAGGAATTAGAAATCAGCTCATCCCAGATTTGAGAAGACTATGGCTTTACTATTTGAATAAAATAACTATGATCAATACCGATGGGCAAGATTCTCATCAACCTGAGAACTACATATTCCCAAAAAAAGAAATGTGTCCATGTCTCTAAGAGTTTTTAAGATACTGCAGACAGCAGACTGTCAAAAAAAGAGTAAGAATATGACAAGAGATTAGCAATTTCCATAATGTGCAATATACTTCAGCCCAAAGGTAGTGTGACTATTGTCATGCTTACTTACATACTAGCCTTGAATAAGAATAAAGGAGAATTCATAAGAGAGACAGACTTGTTTAAAAGGAATTACAATGGTCGTGAATGCCTTTTGAGGAAGCTGTAACATCTAGGATGGTGAGAGCCTGCTAAACCTATGGGCCCAGCTACCACCTTTACTTGGCAACCTGTTTTTTGATATGAATACTTGGGCATTACAAAGGACTAAGAGTGGGAGCCATAGTCCTTCACGGAAATAGCAAGAGTGAATCAATGTATCATGAAGTGAGAGCACGTACTTATGAGTAAAAACAACCTATTGGTGAAGTGACACACGTAACAGCAGAGTCAAACAGGGTCCAGATTTCTCTTAAGGCAGCCAGGCATGATGGTAGATATATATATATTTTCTAGGTTTCATACAGCCATCCATGTCCTCTAGAGGGCCTGCCCATGGTCCATATATTTTCTCTTCATCCTAATTCATCATTTTGTGTTATTCAGTCGCTTGGTCATAAAGACAGGAAGTAATTTCTCTTCCTTTCCTTCCCAAACAATTTCTTAGAGAGTGCGATATATTTTTTTCATTTCCTTCCCAAAACTCATGAGGCATTTCCATGAACTGTCAGGCCTCATGAAGTTTCACAAGCAGAAAAGCCATAGACAGACAAGGACTAAAGGTAAGCAGAACACTGTAAAAATGTGTAATGAAAAAGTTATGAAGAACAGTATAATAACAAACGGAGCAGGTATGGGAAGGTGATGGTCTTCTAAAGTCCAAAAAAACATCACTGCAACATCACACTGTTCTGACTTGTCCTTGGACACACTGACAAGGAACCCTGGTCAGTAAAGATCCAATCATGCCATTTTGCACTCCAGTTATCTATATTAGATATGCAAGCCAAATGATCAGTTTCTGACATATTCTTCATCTCTAGTACTTTAAAATAGGGCAGGTGTCTCAGGATGAACACTGGTATCTTATTAAGGCATACAGAGAGAAAACCAGCTAGATCTCAATCCAGCCACTGTCATCAGAGAAAACATCAGAGAAAAAGAGTTTTTACAATTAAACAATAAAAAGAGAGCCAGGGAGAGTGTCCATCTTTTATAGGAATGCAGGAGGGAACATTGTAAGCAAGGATGAGGAAAACACTGAGATACTTAATGCATTCTTTGCCTTCATCTTTAATAGTCAAACTAGCAATCCCCAGCCTTCTGAGCTGGAAGCTAAGGACAGAGAGCAGCACAACCACCCCAGGAAGACACATTTAATAAAATGATACAGCACCTTAACACTCACAAGTTCATGGGCCCAGATGGGATCCACTCAGGAGTACTAAGGAAGCTCAGGAAGGAGCTCTCCATCATTTCTCAATGACCTTGCTTAACAGGGGAGATCACAGAAGACTGGAGGCTTGCCAATGTGACACCCATCCAGATATAGGATCCAGGGAACTACAAGAACTATAGGCCTGTCGGCCTGACCTCAGTGCCTGGAAAAATAATTGAGAGGTTCATCCCAAGTGGACTTACATGCCAAGCGCAGGACAGCCAGGGAATCAGACCCAGACAGCATGGGTTCAGGAAAGGCAGAACCTGCTTGGCCAACCTGACTTATTTTTATGACCAGATGACCTGTCTACTGTTTAAGGGAAAGCTGTAAACATTGTCTACTTTAGTAAAGGTTTTGACAC